>BLSH010201175.1:138268-151449 GCA_018402905.1 Glandirana rugosa
ATTGAACTTCGAGTCTCCAGCCATTTTACCACCGAGTTCGTGGATAAATTTGCTCCGGAATCTTCCGTCAACCTGTACATCCTTGATAAGTTATGGAGATCCATCCGTTAGAGGGTCAAGGACTCCTCGTGAGGAACTTGATCGTTCCGGTCGGTTAAAAAGATCCTGCTGATATAAATTTGGTACATTTCCATTTATTTCTGAAGACATTCACTCAGTTATGCAAAACATGAAGGGGTGCCAATAATGGTGAGCAGGACTGTAGATCTTGTGTCTATGGGGGCAGACAGATCTCCACTAGCCCAGGGCTCTGGAGGTAACTCCCTGAGAAGAACAGTACCAGATGTGCCAGCTTGTGTTGCTGGTATCCTGATCCCCCCACCCCATCTCCATCGCCCTCCCAAATTGGCTGGCCTTGCTAGTTCAAGGAGTGCTCCTCAGGAACTGGGAGATTGCCTACCTAGAGGTATTGAATAGTTCCTACATGTCCAACTGCCTTCTAAGGCCTCGTTTAAATAGGTGCTTGAGCCACCATTTTACCGACCTCTGAGCTTCAAGTTAATGTGCCCAGTGGCCATGTTGGTAGACATCGTTAAAGTTGTGGTTTGATGAAAAATGATACAACTTGTCTTATTAGGCAGGCGGTAGTACCCATTCAAGTGAAAGGAGCCACAATGCAACCGCAAGCCAAATGCTTGGCTTCAAGACAAAACCTCTCTTTTTTTTATGAATTGTAACAGAGAGATATCATGCATTACACAAAAAGAGAATGATGTACAATCAAATTGCCTTTAAGGCTGTATAAGACAAAATTTAATGAATCAGTAGCATATCCGTTCCAAAGAACTTGTCAACACAGCACATACAAGAAAAAATACATGCATGTATACTGATATTTGAATGATAACAAGTTGTACTTGAATAAAGATTACTTGTGAGTGTTTCATAGAGTTGTATGTACAGTTCTTGCACTGTTTAAATGCAGATCAGAGGAGCAGTATGACTACTGGGAGCACATGTCAAGCCAACATGGGATGTAGCAGCAATCTACGGAAAGCCAGGAATTCCCAACTCTCTTGTATATGAATGCAATTGTATTGAATGAAATAAAAAGAGAGGGGGGGCAGTGGCGGCTGGTGGGATTTTTTTGGGGGGGCTGGCAAACAACTACCCCCCGGGCGGCCGGAGGCAGCACTAACCCCCCTGCTCGCTTACCCTATCTAGATGGCGGATGGCAGGCTGCGGGGCAGCGGCTCCTGTGTCCTCTCTTCCAGCACGGCGGACCCCATCTAGGTGGCGGGCTGCGGGGCAGCAGCTCCTGTGTCCTCTCTTCCAGCACGGCGGACCCCCATCTAGGTGGCGGGTTGTGGGCTGCAGGCAGCGGCTCCTGTGTCCTCTCTTCCAGCATGGTGGACCCCATCTAGGTGGCAGGCTGCGGGACAGCAGCTCTGGTGTCCTCTCTTCCAGCACAGCGGACCCCATCTAGGTGGCGGATGGTGGGCTGTGGGCAGCGGCTCCTGTGTCCTCTCCTCCAGCACGGCGGGCCCCATTTAGGTGGCAGGCTGCGGGGCAGCGGCTCCTGTGTCCTCTCTTCCAGCATGGCGGACCCCCATCTAGGTGGCAGGTTGTGGGCTGCAGGCAGTGGCTCCTGTGTCCTCTCTTCCAGCACAGCCAACCCTCATCTAGGTGGCGAGTTGTGGGCTGCAGGCAGCAGCTCCTGTGTCCTCTCTTCCAGCACGGCGGACCCCATCTAGGTGGCGGGCTGTGGGGCAGCGGCTCTGGTGTCCTCTCTTCCAGCACAGTGGATCCCATCTAGGTGGGGGGTGGTGGGCTGTGGGCAGCGGCTCTGGTGTCCTTTCCTCCAGCACGGCGGACCCCATCTAGGAGGTGGGCTGCGAGGCAGCGGCTCCTGTGTCCTCTCTTCCAGCACAGCGGACCCCATCTAGGTGGCGGGTGGTGGGCTGCGGGGCAGCGGCTCTGGTGTCCTCTCCTCCAGCATGGCAGACCCCCTCTAGGTGGGGGTTGGTGGACTGCGGGGCACCAGCTCCGGTGTCCTTTCTTCCAGCACAGTGGACCCCATCTAGGTAGCAGGTGGTGGGCTGTGGGCAGCGGCTCTGGTGTCCTCTCCTTCAGCACGGCAGACCCCATCTAGGTGGTAGGCTGTGGGGCAGTGGCTCTGGTATCCTCTTCTCCAGCATGGCAGACCCCATCTAGGTGGCGGGTTGCGTGCTGCAGGCAGCGGTTCCGGTGTCCTCTTATCGAGCATGGCGGACCCCATCTAGGTGGCGGGCTGTGGGGCAGCGGCTCTGGTGTCCTCTCTTCCAGCACAGTGGACCCCATCTAGGTGGGGGGTGGCGGGCTGTGGGCAGTGGCTCCGGTGTCCTTTCCTCCAGCACGGCAGACCCCATCTAGGAGGTGGGCTGCGAGGCAGCGGCTCCTGTGTCCTCTCTTCCAGCACAGAGGACCCCATCTAGGTGGCGGGTGGTGGGCTGCGGGGCAGCGGCTCTGGTGTCCTCTCCTCCAGCATGGCAGACCCCCTCTAGGTGGGGGGTGGTGGACTGTGGGGCACCAGGTCCGGTGTCCTTTCTTCCAGCACAGTGGACCCCATCTAGGTAGCAGGTGGTGGGCTGAGGGCAGCGGCTCTGGTGTCCTCTCCTCCAGCACGGCGGACCCCATCTAGGTGGCAGGCTCTGGGGCAGTGGCTCTGGTATCCTCTTCTCCAGCACAGCAGACCCCATCTAGGTGGCGGGTTGCGTGCTGCAGGCAGCGGCTCCGGTGTCCTCTTATCGAGCACGGCGGACCCCATCTAGGTGGCAGACTGTGGGGCAATGGCTCTGGTATCCTCTTCTCCAGCACGGTGGACCCCCATCTAGGTGGCGGGTTGTGGGCTGCAGGCTGCCGCTCCGGTATCCTCTCCTCCAGCACAACGGACCCCATCTAGGTGGCAGGTGGCGGGCAGTGGTTCCAGCGTCCTCTCCTCCAGCACAGTGGACCCCATCTAGGTGGTGGGTGGTGGGCTGCGGGCTGCGGGCAACGGTTCCAGTGTTCTCTCCTCCACAATGGCGAACTCCATCTAGGTGGTGGGTGGTGGGGGGCAGGCTGTGAGCAGTGGTCACTGTATCCTCTCCTCCAGCATGGCTGCTTCCGCTGTACGTCTCCTCTCTCCTCCTCCTAGGCGCTAGGCATCCAATAGGATCACCTGACGTATTGGCCTATTGGGAAACTGGTTTCACAACCAGCTTCCTGATTGGTGGGGAGGAGATTTAGTGTGAAAATAGTGAATTTTCATTTGCTATTGTTACACAACTGCCCCCCCCTTTTTGAAGCCTATTAGAGCCTCTGGCTCTAATCACGTGCTTCAATAAAACACCCCCCCCATTGGACTCCATAGTCCGGCGCCCTGTATATAGATCAGGGGGCTGGACGCATGGATGGGGGGCTGCGCCCGTGCGCCCCTAATGGACGGGCCACCACTGGGGGGGAGTAAGAAAAGATAGGACAGGAGAAAGAAGACACATAAATAGGAAGAACTTGTAACAAGTATGTACGATCTATGGCCTCATTAAAGGGTTGTCTTTGTGGTACTTCTAAAGTAAATCCAGTTGGACCAGATAGTCAGTAGACATGTGCAGTTTGTTTCGCTCCAAATAGAATTTCTGAATTACAATAGTAATGAATTTAAACAAATCCAAAATAACAGAAAAAAAATTGGACAAAATTTGAATTTGTATCGATTCGAATAGTTTTCAAATTTAAAAAGTTATTGAATTTAAATAGTTTTCGATTTGTTTTCCAATTACCAAAGAGAATAAAATAGAATAGAAAATAAAAAATAGAATAGAACAAACTTTGATAGGATAGAAAAGAATATAACAGAAAATAAAAGAATAGAATATAATAGAGTAAAACAGAAAAAAATGAGCAGAAAATAAAAGAACAGAATAGAATAAAAAAAAGAATAGAATAAAATAGAATATAACCATCTTATGAAATTTAAATTTCAAATAGAATAAATTTGAATTTGAATACATAAGAATAGAATAGAAAAAAAAGAATATAATAGAAATTAGTATAATTCAAAAAACAATAGAATAGAAAAAATAGAACCATTTCCCAAAATTCAAATAGAATCAATTTGAATTTGAATGGAATAGAAAAGAATAGATTAGAACAGAATAGAAAATAACAGAATCGTATTGAATAAAAACAACAGGATAGCATAGAAAAGAAAGAATATAACCATCTTCCGAAATTAGAATTTTTCGAATAGAATAAATTTGAATTTGAATAGAATAGAAAATAAAATACTAGAATAGAATAAACAAATAAAAAAGAAGAGAATAGAAAGTATATAACAATATGACAGTTTTCTGAAATTCAAATCATGAATAGAATCATGAATAGAATAAATTTGAATTTGAATAGAAAAGAATAGAACAGAACAGAAAATAAAAGAATAGAATATATATTTAAAAAACCAATAGAATAGAATGAAATAGAAAAAAATATAACCATCATCCAAAATTCGAATTTGGAATGCAATTCAATTCTAATTCAAATGGAATTTGAATTCATTCGAATTCAGAAGAGTCGAAACTATTGGAATTTGGAAAATTCTAATCGATTCGAATAAACAAAACAAATTCCGAAAACAAAATTAACTAAACAAGTTTATGTAAATAACAAATTGAATCAAAACAAAGTTTTGTTTTTTTTCGTTCTGCACATGTCTAATAGTCAGATTCGTCGGTAGAACCCCTGTCTTGGGGGGAGCATTTGTTTCCTCTGGTAAGTAGAGTCACATATTCATTCCACCAGTTAAAGAGCATTGGAGTCCCGCCAGTGTCTAACACTACAAGCCGTGAACAAAAAGAGACATAATTCGCTTATGAGATCCTGACATCATAGGCAATGAAGTCGACTTGGGAGCATTAGGAATAACATCTCCAGTAGGTTCATTATATAATTGGAGGATTTGCTCTCATAAGGGTGTGATAAGAAGGGAAAATCTCCAAAATATGCAAAATTGTGTTTGGGTTCGAGTTCTGGGCTCGGGTATTTGATCACGCATGTTGAATAGCTGCAGCCAATCAACAAGTGTTTCACTGGTTTTCCCTAGAAGCCATCACAGCCATGCCTACTAATGGCATGGCTGTGATTGGCCAGTGCATCATGTGACCCAGCCTCTATATGAGGCTGGAGGCACAGTGCTACATGTCACATGCTCTCTGGGTAGTGTAGGGAGAGGATGCTGCCGGCGCTGTGAGGGACAGATTGCAGATAGATAGATAGGTAGAGATTACTACTACTACTGCTTTGAGGTACAGATTGCAGCTCTCATCCTGCATTACAGAACGATCTGACTGGACTGGGTAGAGTTTACTGCTTAGAGGGACAGCTTATTGTTCTATAATCATCTCCTAGTTCTATAGGGTCAGGTTCCTGCTGTTGCTGTAAGGGACAGATTATTGTTCTAAAATCATTTTGCAGCCCTCCATCACTTTCCAGGACTCTTTTACAGTCATTTTTGTGCCGAAAAGTTTGGGTCCCCATTGAATTCAATGGAGTTCGGGGTAAAGTTCGGGTCAAGTTTTTTCCGAAGTTCGGCCGAACCCACAGAACCCGAACATCAACTCTAGCCAGCAGGTATTGAGAAGGGAAGAGCCCATTATTTGGAAATCTGGTAGAACAAAGTAACATTGGAATTGCATTCCAGGGTTTTCAAGGAGACTGATATCTGGAATTACCATAAATGGGTGATGTCCCTGGCAGCTGGAAATGACTGCAGTAGACATTGCAAAGCGTTCTTTGATTGGGTGAGATAGAAAGTGTGATATCACCATGCCACCTCTTCATCTTGTCCAATTTAGAGAATGCAAAGAGTTGTCTGAGTGGTGCCCATGCTGAGCAGATGACCTCCTGTTGTTCAGAATATAGACTTCTTGTGTCCCCTCCCATTTATCAACATAATTGGAAGCATGTGGGTTGTTTTTAGTGTATGCTGTGGAGACGAGGTGTTAAGGGTTATGTGATTAGGTCATTCGAGTTTTGAAAGTCGTAGGAGACTTAAAGTGGTTGTAAAGTCAGAAGGTTTTTTTTATGTTAATGCATTTTAGGCATAAGATAAAGAGCCTTCTGTGTGCAGAAGCCATCCTCAGCCCCCCTAAAACTTAATGGAGGTCCATCTAGATCAGCCATTCTCAACCAGGGTTCCGTGGAACCCTGGGGTTCCTCTAGAGGTTGCTAGGGGTTCCTTGAGCTGTGGCTGATGAACCACCTATTTGATGATGCCTACAGAGTTCAAGGCTCAGCACCACTTAGCAAAGCCAGAAGCATGACACCAATTATCTTTTTAACCACTTCCCGCCCGGCCTATTGACAAATGACGGCTGGGCGGGGTGTTCGTTATCCTGACTGGATGTCATATGATGTGATCAGGATAACCCGCGATCGCACATCGCAGCGATCGGTGGTGCCGTGGGTCAGTCTGAACCACCGCATTACCGACTGAGGTAAAAGACTTCCATCAGAAGCCTTTTACCATGTGATCAGCCGTGACCAATCACGACTGGTCACAGTGTAAAAAGGAAGAGCCGTTTATCGGCTTTTACTCTGTTCAGGTCTGCAGACCTGAGCAGTGGAGAGCCGATCGGCTGCTCTCCTGATGGGGGGCTGCGCTGAACGTTTATCAGCGCAGCCCCCCTCAGGATCACCCCACTGGACCACCAAGGATCTGACCAGGACCACCAGGGAGCCCCCCCCCCCCCAGGGACAGCATAAGGAGGCCGCTCAGGACCACCAGGGAGACAATATGGAGGCCGCCCAGGACCACCAGGGAGCTCCCACTAGACCACAGGTAAGGGCAATACAGTGCACTGTAGGGTGGCGCTGTGCTCATATATGATGCCTGCCAGTGCCATCCCTAACAGTGCTATATGTACCAGTGCCATGTACCAGTGCCTACTGGTGCCCACCTGTGCCACCTATCAGTGCTCACCTGTGCCACCTATCAGTGCCCAGCAGTGCCACCTATCAGTGCCCAGCAGTGCCACCTGGCAGTGCCCAGTGCCACCTATCAGTGCCGTCTATGAGTGCCCATCAGTGCCGCATATCAGTGCCACCTATCAGTGCCCGTCAGTGTTGCTTATCAGTGCCCATCAGTGCTGCATATATGTGCCCCATTATCAGCGCCAATCTGTAATGCCTCAGCAGTGCCCATCAGCGTAGCCTCATCAGTGCCCATCAGTGTAGCCACATCAGTGCCCGTCAGTGATGGAGAAAATGTACTTTATACAAAGTTTTGTGACAGAAACAAAGAAAATGTTTTATTTTTTTCAAAATTTTCGGTCTTTTTTTATTTGTAGCGCAAAAAATAAAAACTGCAGGGGTGATCAAATGCCACCAAAAGAAGGCTTTATCTGTGAGAACAAAATGATAAAAATTTTGTTTGGGTGCAGTGTCGCACGACCGCTCAATTCTCATTCAAAGCGCTACAGCACTGAAAGCTGAAAATTGGTCTGGGCGGGAAGTGTTCTAAGTGCCTGGTATTGAAGTGGTTAAGAGTGGCATTCTGAGCACCATTTTAAGGGGGACATTCTTCCTATTGACCACCAATATAAGGAGCATTGATCCTATTGAGCCCTGATGAATTGGTTTTAGTAAGGGTTCCTTGAAACATGAAAATTATTTTTGTAGTTCCTCTAGGATTAAAAGGCTGAGAAAGCCTGATCTACAGCAGATCCAGCAATGTTGCAGGAGTGTCTCGGTTGCCCAGGACTCCCCTCCTCATTGACTGAGACAGCAGCGTGGCGCCATTGGCTCCCACTGTTGTCAATCAAAGTCAGTCAGCCAATCAGTGGCGGATTCTCATGCAGGGCACCCCCTAATCCATGCACCTGGCCCCTAATCTACATGTGGGGCACTGGGTGAATGGATTTCAATGTTTCCAGAGGCTCTAAATGGCTTCAAAGAGGTAGGGCTCGGGGAGCAGAGCACTGCACCCAGAGCCCACCCAGTTGTGTGACATTAGTGAATATCTTTCTGTTTCTCCTCCTGGCCAATCAGGAAGCAAGTCCTAATTCCTGATTGGCCTTGAGGAGAAGCGACCTCCGGGACTCGGGAGGAGCCACGACTTGGATGGGGTAAGTGTGGTGCTGGCGGGGGGGGCCTGGCGGGCAATGGGCGAGCAGTGAGGTGTTCAAGCAACAGGGGGGAGTGGTGATCAATCAAGCGAGAGAGCACCAGAGGGTGGGGGGTTGTATGGTTGGCTGGCTGGGGAGGCCACATGCTTCCCCCCCAAGAAAATTGAGCACCAGCCGCCACTGCAGCCAATGAGGAGAGAAAGAGGCGGGGCTGGGTCGCAGCTCTGTTTCTGAAGAGACACAGGAAGCTGCGGCTTGGTTGCCCCCATAGCAAGCTGCTGGGTGTGGGGTCACTCGATAGGAGGGAGGGGCGAGGAGTGCCAAAGGGTGCCGAAGAGGGAACCGAGAAGAGGAGGATCTGGGCTGCTCTGTGCAAAACCACTGTACAGAGCAGGTAAGTATAACATGTTTGCTATTTTTAACTAAAAAAAAAATGAGTCTTTACAATCACTTTAAACACTTGCTGGCCCAGCCTTTTTCTGACATTTCTTGTAAAAATATGTATTTTTTGCTAGAAAATGACTTAGAATTAAAGTTGAGCGAACCCGAACTGTAAAGTTCGGTACCGTACCAAACTTTCGGGTGTCCCGAACCCAAACCCGAAGGTTTGAGGAAAAAGTCCGGGTTCGGGTTCTCGGTTCTGGTATTTTATCGCGCATGTTGAATAGCTGCAGCCAATCAACAACCGTTTCACTGGTTTTCTCTAGAAGCCATCACAGCCAAGCCTACTAATGGCATGGCTGCGATTGGCCAGTGCATCATGTGACCCAGCCTCTATATGAGGCTGGAGTCACAGTGCTGCATGTCACATGCTCTCAGGTTAGTGTAGGGAGAGGATGCTGCCGGCGCTGTGAGGGACAGATTGTGAGGGACAGATTGCAGATCTAATAACATCTCATCCTGCATTACAGAACGATCTGATTACAAAACGATCTCTCATCCTGCATTACAGAACGATCTGATACTGGACTAGGTAGAGATTACTACTGCTTTGAGGGACAGATTGCAGATCTAATAACATCTCCCATTTTTCTTCCTTATGCAGCCCTCTAGCACTTTCCAGGACTTTTTTACAGCCATTTTTGTGCCGAAAAGTTCGGGTCCCCATTGACTTCAATGGGGTTTGGGGTCCGGGTCAAGTTTGGGTAACGTTCGAACGTTCCCGCGAAGTTCGGCCGAAGCCGCCGAACCCGAACATCCAGGTGTTCGCTCAACTCTACTTAGAATCCCCAAAACATTATATATATTTTTTTAGCAGAAACCCTAGAGAATAAAATGTTGCAATATTTTATGCCACGTGGTATTTGCGCAGCGGCCTTTCAAACGCATTTTGTTAGAACAAAATACACTTAAATTATTTTTTTTTTAAAAAAACTGTAAAGTTAGCCCAATTTTTTGCATATTGTGAAAGAGGACGTTACGTCGAGTAAATATATACCTAACCTGTCATGCTTTAAAATTGCGCACCCTCGTGGAATGGCGACAAACTATGGTACTTAAAAATCTCCATAGGCGGCACTTTCAATATTTTTTACTGGTTACCTGTTTAGAGTTACAGAGGAGGTATTGGGCTAGAATTACTGTTCTCGCTCTAATGAACGATCGCAGCGATACCTCATGTAAAGTAGTGAGTGTACAGCTCGTATAACAGTGTAAATTTGCTGTCCCCTCAAAATAACTCAACACACAGCCATTCATGTCTAAACCACTGGCAACAAAAGTGAGTACACCCCTAAGTGAAAATGTCCAAATAGGGCCCAATTAGCCATTTTTCCTCCCCGGCGTCAATTGACTCATTAATGTTACAAGGTCTCAGGTGTGAATGGGGAGCAGGTGTGTAAAAATTTGGTGTTATCGCTCTCATAATTTCTTGCATCGGGGCCCTGAAGGTTCTAGTTACGCCTCTGGGTCAATGGAAGTTGTTGCTCTACATAAAGATGCCCTAGGCTATAAGAAGACTGCCAGGACCCCGAAAGCTGCAGCACGTTGGCCAAGCCCATACAGCTGTTTAACAGGTTCCACTCAGAACAGTGCCTCGCCATGGTCGACCAAAGAAGTTGAGTGCAGTGTTCAGCGTCATATCCAGAGGTTGTCTTTGGGAAATAGATGTATGAGTGCTGCCAGCATTGCTGCAGAGGTTGAAGGGGTGGCGGCTGGTGAAGTTTTAGGATGGGGGGTGCCAGGCCCCACTCTTCCTTTTTGATCCCTCCTACTTCTAATAAGCCCCACCCCTTAAATAATCCACCCACTCCGTCCCCTGTATTCCACATATTGTAACAGAAAAAACGGACTGGATGGCCGCACTCCTGTGCAATGACTTTATTCTTGGTCAAAATACAGCATACAGGTGAACCACAATGACTGGCTGACGCGTTTCACACCAACGGGTGCTTAATCATAGCCTAAGGATACATATAAACACATACTGGTATATATACACACACAGTTATGGTTAGAAAGGATGTTAATTGTATAATTGATCTTGCAATAAAGCAAACAAGCGTCAATTAACAACTGGAGTTGAGCGAACCCGAACTGTAAAGTTTGGGTCCATACCGAACTTTCGGGTGTCCGTGTCCCGAACCCAAATGTTTGAGAAAAACGTTCGGGTTCAGGTTCTGGGCAGCCAATCAACAAGCGTTTCACTGGTTTTCCCTAGAAGTCCTTCACAGCCATACCTACTAATGGCATGGCTGTGATTGGCCAGTGCATCATGTGACCCAGCCTCTATATGAGGTTGGAGTCACAGTGCTCCATGTCACATGCTCTTAGGTTAGTGTAGGGAGAGGATGATGCCAGCGCTGTGAGGGACAGATTGCAGATCTAATAACTAGGTAGAGATTACTACTACTGCTTTGAGGGACAGATTGTAGATCTATAACATCTCATCCTGCATTACAGAACGATCTGATTACAGAACGATCTCTCATCCTGCATTACAGAACGATCTGATTACAGAACGATCTCTCATCCTGCATTACAGAACGATCTCTCATCCTGCATTACAGAACGATCTGATACTGGACTAGGTAGAGATTACTACTGCTTTGAGGGACAGATTGCAGATCTAATAACATCCCCCATTTTTCTTCCTTTTGCAGCCCTCTAGCACTTTCCAGGACTTTTTTACAGTCATTTTTGTGCCAAAAAGTTCGGGTCCCCATTGACTTCAATGGGGTTCGGGGAAAAGTCCGGGTAACGTTTGGTACCGAACCCGAACGTTTCCGTGAAGTTCCGCCGAACCCGCCGAACCCAAACATCCAGGTGTTCACTCAACTCTATTAACAACCATACGCCGATTGTGTCCAAGAAACTGAACTAAAAGTGTGTGCAAATAAAATGTTCACAAAAACAGGTGAAATAGTTGTATAAAAATCTGTATTATCATTTTACATAATTGTTACAATATCACAACTAACAATAAAACTTCATGGCTGGATGTGAAAAGACCCAAAAAGAATTAAACAAAACAGTCTTACTCAAACAGCCACATAAAAAAAACAATATATATCTGTAAATAGAGACAAAACATTTATGTAACAATATATGAAAACATTGTATAGCTGAAAATAGCAAAATTGTGTGCTTATTGTTCCGCTCTCTCTCTCTCTCTTCCCCACTAAAATCTAATGAAAGAGGTAGAGAGCAGAGTGCTGGAAGAAGAATGTATAAGAGAGAGCTGCCACCAATCACCACCCAGGGGTTAAATTAGACCAGAGCAGTCTCAAATGGTTGGGCCAATCAGAACAATCGCCCTGGTTGTGTTGTGTATGTGCAATCTGTGCAATCTATGTGTGGGATATTGCAGAGCCATCTCCCTTCCGAATAAAACCCTGAAAGAAAGAGAGAACGACCCTGTTTTTTTTAAATTGAACTAAAGAAACTAAGATGAACTGAAAGAAAATAAGATCACTAAATCCACTGTACAGACCTCTTTGCTCCTCAAATCTTTATTTTATATATCAAGTATCAAGAACTGAGGGCTAAAGGAGGTAAGACTTCCTACTGGATTTAGATAGGAATCTTTAGTAAAGTATGCAGACAATAGAAGAAAGTATACCAGTTAGATTATATTGAATGTAGATATAATTATAGCCCTTGCACCCAGGAATTCAGCACAGGGATGGTCGGAACTCCTCACCATGGGCACAGCAGGAGTACCCTGCATGTAGAGTGTAGCGGTAAGGAACACCTGCTGGTTCCTCCGACCAACATGGTCTACCTGCACTGCGCAGAGAAGCACAGAGACCCAGTGATGATGTATTTTGCTCTAAAATAAGGCACACAGGTTATTTGGAAGGGTTAGCCTGTGATAAGGGAACAGGGGGGAACAAGAGAAGACAAAATATATAATAAGCACCTGCTGGTTCCTCCCACCAGCCACGATCTACCTGCACTGCATAGAGAAACACAGAGACCCAGTGATGATAAAAAAAAATAATAATAAATAAATGTTAACCTGTGATAAAGGAAATGGGAAGTACAAGAGAAGGCACAATATAAGCGGATTAGAAAAAGCCTTATTGCTAGAGTTGAGCGAACCTCTGGAAGTTCGGGTTCCCTTGGTCCGTCCGAACTTCGTGACAAAGTCCGGGTCCGGGTCCGGACGGAACCCGAACGATCGCACGGACAACTAACCCCATTGAAATCAATGGGGACCCGAACTTTTAGGCACAAAAATGGCTGTAACAAAGTCCTGGAAAGCCCTAGAGGGCTGCAAAAGGAAGTAAAATGGGGGTAAGGGTAGGGCAAGTGCCCTACAAAAAAATGGGGACAGGGAAATAACTTTAAATATTTTTAAAAAAATAAAAACATAAAAAAAGCAAAAATGGAGGTGAATGTGGATCATCTTCAAACTGTGTCTGGAAAGTATTAATTAACGGTAGAAGCCATATAACTGTTCTAAAATCATCTTCAAACTAGGGCAAGTGCCCTACAAATAAATGGGGATAGGGAAAATAAATTAAAATCAAGTAAAAAAACGGGAAGGGGGGTGGATGTGGAGTAGGAGCCTAGAGGTTGACTAGGCCGTGACCGTGG
>BLSH010201175.1:178742-191682 GCA_018402905.1 Glandirana rugosa
CTCTTTTTGACCATAAAACAAACGTCACCGAACCTATTTTTTTATTTTAGATAAAAATCTTATTATATATATAAAAAAAATCAAGTCTTAAAAAAAATATATAATGTTTGGGGGTTCTAAGTAATTTTATAGCAAAAAAACCTGTTTTTAGCTGATAACCTCCAAACTCCAAAATGAGGCTCGGTCTTAAAGTGGATAATATACATTACACTCAGTATAAATAGAAAATTAATCACAGCGTAGTTTGTATACCAGCAGGCCAAAAGAAAGGAGATGCTATGCAACACATATGTGGCCAATCACTAAAGATATTTAAACCATTTGTGTAAATTTCCATTTGTTTCATTAATTTTTGAAGAAGATCAAATTATTAACACTGCTAATCCTTGCAAAACTATCTTGCATTTACAATTGGAGATGATCTACGGAAGGGAAGCTTAATATGTGGTACATTTTGTTAGATTTTTTGATAATGAAAAATAACATTCTGAACTAAAAAAAATATATATATTATTCTAAAAATAGATTTTATTTTTTTATCCAAGCCACTGCAAACAAAATACCAGTTTTTCTCAAATTTTGAAATTGTCAAATAGAAATGGCAAAAACATGGCTTCCTTACATGAAGTTCCCTATTTTCTTTTAAATCTTTGCATGTACAGTATGTAACTAAAAAGAGGAGGAAGAACGCTCCGATAAATACTAGCTGCTATATATATATATATATAGAAAAAAACTGTGCAATCAAAACAGCATAAAATTACTCTGTTGTAGCAAATTGGTTTTGCACTAATTTGTTGCTATGGCCATTGGTCTATGCAATGTCGATACAGCCGTTTAATCCTGCAATGGCTGTTCCATTATGTGGGATATGTTTTCATTTTCTTTCTCCATATTGAGGCTTGGATTAGACTGGTGACCATTTTTGAGCGATTCTAAGGCTTTGGTTGCCAACCAGCAGGATATGACGCAGGACATGAGGCGCATCTCTTGACCCTGTTATCGTTTTTGAGATCAAGGCTTGGCTCTTCTAGTGGCCATGCCGCTAGGATTAATTGATTAATTGTCGCGACTTTCCCCTGCTTGATATATACAAATATCATGTGGCTACTAACAGCACGTACATGCCCCCGATGACGTCAGCTGTGACGAAACATGTAGGATGGAGTCTGCCTATGTGCCATCGCCACGCCTGTCCTGCTGTGTACATGAGCTGTTTTTCTTCCATGTTTCCTTGCCGCATTTGGATTGATTTGCTATGCCTGGTAATTAGACTTGGGCATGGCTGAAAAATGTATTTGTTTTCGTTTTTTTGTTTTTTCATTTTTTTCGCAAATTCAGAAATAAGAAAGCACATTTGAAATAATAATAAATAACTATTAAATTATATTTATTGGAATTTCCTTGAAAATTTGGCTGTTAGTGAACTTAAATATGAAATTTATCACTAACAGCCATATTTTCAAGGAAATTACAATACCTACAATTCAATTGTTATTTATTAGTTAGTTATTATTTTAAATGTTCTTTGTTATTTTCGGATTTCCGAATTTCGGATTTTTGGCTGTTCCAATTGCTGAATTTCCGAATTACCGCAATTACTACAATTGCCGAATTTTCGAATAGGAAAAACGAAAATTCGCCCGAATTCGGAAACATCGAAATTCGTCCGAATTTCGCAAAATTTGGTAAAAACTAAATTCGGAACAAAACGAATTGCACAAGCCTACTGGTAATTCAGTGACATTGTGAGTACTTTTAACCCCCTGTTTTTAAATAAAGTGTTTTATATGGATTTACACTATGTGGATGCTTTATTCTATTGCATGTCTATGATGGTAATTCATCCTTGTACATCTACTGAGCTGCTATTGAATCTGGCATATCCTTGGATCCTGTGGTTGGATGGCACGGGCTGCCTTGTATATCACTACACTGGGCGTTTTTGACTCTGTAATAGAGTCCTAATATTCTGGTAAGACTCCATCTTATCATGGTGGCGGATCATGTGGTGGAAGCAGATCACTTATGAATTTGGATTATATAGATTTCATGATTGTACGGACACTCACTTTTTTCTGGGACTTTTTTCTTTTGTTTTTTATATATATTTGTTTCATCCATTTTTGTTTACTATTTTGGAATATTCATATTGATGTGTATATAACTTTTTTTAAACACATTTATACATTGTTTTCATCATTAGTGCTGCATATATTTTATACTACAGTATGTACAGTAACTGACCAGAAGAGATTTTTTTTTGTTTTCGACAAAACTGTCTCATGCTTTATACTTTCAACCCTTCCCTGTGTGCATAAAATGCACAATGCTAGGTTCATATAAGTTCTTGTATTATTTTTTGTTTTATATTTTTGCTTTGTATAACTTTTTATGTGAAATTATTTATACACTGATCCAATGCAAATCTTATGAAATTGTTGGGATCACTGACACAGATGTGTTTTTATACATTTTCTGTAAAAAAAATGTATTTTTTAAATCGACTATTATCCACTAATTACCTTACACATTCTATTTTACTACTAGTCCAACACAAGCAAAACATTTTTTTGGGAAAAGGGTAAGGTAATTCCAGATATATGATACCTTGAAGATCCCTGTGGAATCTGGAAAGCACCACTAAAGTGATTGCCGCAGGCTTCCAGG
Organism: Glandirana rugosa; assembly: GCA_018402905.1. Classification (NCBI taxonomy): domain Eukaryota; kingdom Metazoa; phylum Chordata; class Amphibia; order Anura; family Ranidae; genus Glandirana; species Glandirana rugosa. The sequence continues at coordinate 181,413 of BLSH010201175.1, forward strand.
TTATGGGTCAGCCCGACAACATAGTAGACACAGATGGTCGCTCGCCACGGGAGCCATTTAGACAACATTTTCTCAATGAGTGCAAAGCTGATTGGACCAGGTTGGTGATGTCATGATCTCAATCTCATCCAATCAGAGAATGCAGTGCATACTACAGTGATTTCCATCCTTCAAAGGAATCCCACAGGTATAGCACATAAATACCTACATTGGTCGAAGGGTTACGCACCCCCTATATATAATAGGGCTATGGTAAAAAAAAGTCCCTTTCTATATAACTCCCACCCTGTAGGAAGAGCTTTAGTTTTTTAGCAAGCCATAGACTACAACACAGAAGGGAGGGATTTCTGTGCTACGTGATGTATTCCAAGAAATTTACAAGTAAGCCAAAAATCCAGTTATCTTTATGTAGCAACTCAGTCTCAGGGATCCCTTCACGGGTCTTTACGGGTCTGTACTCACACCATGACCCGGGACAGCTGGTAGCCTGCTTTGAAAGAACTCTGGGCTGTAGCTTCTGCAACTCCAGCTAGGTCTCGATCAGGCCCAGCATCTGGCAGCCTCCTGGATAGATTTCAAGCCTAGCAGCCAGGATCTGAACACACACTCCCACCCCTGAGGTCTGGGTGGGCAGGAACTCCTGACCTTGAGCCCATGTGCTCCTTTCTATATGGATAAAGTCACCCAGTCACATCCCCTGCTAATTGGTTAGAACTACATCCATATACCCCTGCTGTCACTGGCTGGGTTTACCTCCCACTGTCCAATAGGAACCCATACTACTGGACAGTGTAAAACCTCCCAGATCACATGAATCAGCACCAGAGCACACTGAGCAGACCTTACTCAAATCAAGGCTCTCTGATAAGCAGACAGCATCTAAATTTACCTATCTGCTCTCCCGTTAAGCAGAGAAAGCCAAAAACGATATACACTCACTAACACCCAAACTAGGAAGGCACTACATTTATCCTACATAATGGGACACAGAGCGGTCTTATTAAACCTTACTAATAGGGATGCTTCAAAGTACTTAACATTAGGGGATGGCATCACAGCAACAAGCCACCAGGCCCCATAAACACAAAAAACAGAAAAGTAGCCTGCAAAAACATTGCGACCAAAGGAAGCAAAATGTGCAATTCTAACAACTACCTGGTAACACATTGTGAAAATTTGACCTGAAGACCAGGTAGCAGTATTACCTTTCTTTGGACCCCCAAGAGGTACAAAGAAAAAGTCTGATAGCAGCAGTCATTTACAGATAAACCCTGATGCCACATCCAAGTGTGGAGAGCCTTGTTCCCTGACACCCAGTACTGGTCCTGGTTGAGATGGAAGGATGAAAGCTGCTAAGGCAGAAAAATATGGTTGAGGTAAAAAAAACACCCTAATATGGTAAAATAGTAGGAACAGCTCCATAAAGGAAGAATAGCCAGTTCAGAGACACTATGAGGTCTGAATCTGCCCTTGAACATATTCAAAATCAGAAGCAGATCATCCCATTTGGAGAAATGGCTTTCAAGCATAGAAACAACAAAATCTAAGACTTTCCTGTCTCTCAAGGCTTTGACTTCACAGCCAAGCTGTTAAAACCAGCGGCTGTAAATAAGGAAGGACTTTGCAAAAGAAAGTTATTTTGATTCTGAAGGACCCAAGTACTGTCCATTGACATGCACACAAAAAAACGAAACACCACACACTCCTGGACCAAGCCAGGGCAATCAGGATCACAAATGTCTGTGAAGCAATAGCTGAGGAAGTGTATAAATTAGGAAGAACAAACTCCACTGAGTCACTAGATCATCCACACAATACCTGAGGAGCCTTAATCCTTAAATAACCAGTCCAGTTAAACATTGAACCAGGACACCAGAAGATGCACATCCTTTATGCTCTGCTGGTGGGAAAGCTCCTTAAACTCCTCTGGGCAGAGACATCACTTCCTCAGCGACAACTGTTGAGAGCTGAGGAAGTCCACCTGCCGAATTTCCGGTGTTGAATGGCTGACCCCTTACCAGGTAAACCTGCAGCTGTGTCTACCAATTCAGGAGAGACAGATGAATCACCCTCATTATGATAATAGAGATAGGTAACAACCTCTCCTGTGGAGACAATGAACCCTGCACCTAAAGTTCATCCAGAACAACCCCACCCATTGCACATACATACACAAACTGGTAAGCTGGCTACCCTTCTCAGCACCTCTCTAGCAGGCTGCAATAAAATGTTTTTTTTTTTTAATCAGCCTGGAGGGAAGAAATAAAAGATGTGATGTTCTTTTATACTGTATATGTACAGCAACCTTTATCAGCCAGGGTATTTTTAGAGGAACAAAGAGAAGGCCCCTGCCTCCACCCAAACCTTTGCCCTTACATGTGCTCTTTGCTGTGAAGGCCAGTTATAGGTGGGGGCAGGGGCCATCTCTTCTTTGTTACTGGTGTAAATTAGGTCAGGGGACAAACTGGGCACCTTTGCTGCCATTGTGCTATGTGCTGGGTGTCCAATGTGCCTTTGTGCCTTTAAGGAGGATTGGGCTACCTCTAGGCCCACCTGCCCCCCTCTATCCATTAGAATGCATGTGATTCCACTGCGGAGGCGCTCATAAATTTAGTAGTGTTAGGACTGCAAATGATACAGGGTGCCGTGAAGAGGTCTTGCAGCTTACGCATGGGTTTGTAAATGTGTGCTAACTAAACCGTTGTTTTTAACTCACACTGTTGGACAGGTTAATTTGCTTGGTAAGCAGACTGGTTGGTGAGTTGAGCTGGGAATTTTCTCTGATTTTGTATTTCTTTTCAGAGGAAGCCTGAGGTTCCTTGACCAGTAAACTGTGTTTGATTGACTTCCCATCAGAACACAGCAAGCAGATGGAAAAAGGTGGGAGAGGAGTGTCACCTCTGAAAGGTGGCTAGAGCCGGATCTCCAAGGTTTGTTTGTCTCCACCAAATGTTATAGAAATGGTGGGGTGCAGCATGTGGTTAGTGTTACTGGCAAAATTGGGGAGGGGATAAAAAACAGAGTGTGGGCCAAGCGCCCTGAAAGCCGGAGGGCTTTGGCGTGCAGAGAGTACTGACTCACCTCGATTGAGGTGGATCTCACCACAGAAAACTGAATGGTTAATGCACATGAACAAAGGGGATGGGTTGACAGAGGCAACCATAAAGACAGTTCAAAAATGTGGGAGAAGCCGCAGTATAACAGGTGCAAGAGCTTTATTACAAAAATTATCAGTCAAAAATGATTAAGACAGCAGTGAGTGTGAGGACATAGAAACATTAAAAATAGACGTTGTCATTAAAAACACCCTCTAAGGCCACCCCAACAACATTGTACAGACAGCGTATAATATTAATATTAAATATTCTAGCTCCGGGCTTGGAGATGGATTCTGGGAAACCACTCAGGCGGCACGCCATTCACGGCTGGGTTGGTAGCCCTCACAAAACTGAGGGCTTCATAATGTTGTTTCAGCATAGTACTGGAAGGATAGGTAAGAACAGGAGCATTACACTAGAACTGGCACTCCTCTTAAAGTCCAAAAATGTATACATGCCACTCCTGTTCTTACCACTTTTTCCTCTGAATCATTGTCCGACTGAGTAAATGGTGTAGATGTGCAGCTTTTGGGGTAGTACCACCATATGTGTAGAAACATGCCATGTTGGCCACAGTCCCTCAAGCAAAGGCCTGACCCTGAAGGCTAAATCCATGCTAATATAGTGGGCACCTGGTACCATCGATTCAACAGCCTATAGTTATTTTCCTGCAGTTTGGACTCCAATTGTGATTCAGAGAATTCATGTTGTAAATCATGTTTCCATTCCCTAATACAAATCAGTTTCTCTTAAAGGGTATCAATAGTCAGCAACTTATACATTACTGAAACATTACTGAGATCATGTGTGTGACCAGAGTTTCTGTGGCACAGAACCATTCAAATTGGATCATAGAAGGCCAGTTACGAATGGTTCGAGTTTGTGTCCAGAAAAGGTGATGCAGCAGCCTATAGTGCCAAACATCCATAGGAAATCTCCCAAATCTCCCATATCTGTCCCGTAATGTCTGAAGTGGGACAAATTTATTATCCTAGATGAACTTGTCACATTATTATTATTATATTATACAGGATTTATATAGCGCCAACAATTTACGCAGCGCTTTACAACTTGAGGGTAGACAGTACAAATACAATACACTTCATACAGTAGGAATTAGAGGGCCCTGCTCGTTAGAGCTTACAATCTAAAACGGAAGGTCAAGAGATACAAGAGGTAATAACTGTGGGGGATGTGCTAATAGAGAGGATAAATGTACAGTTGTTAGGTGGGAGCCAGATAGGCTTCTCTGAAGAGATAGGTTTTCAGGGATCGTCTGAAGGTGGTTAAACTAGGAGAAAGTCGGGCAGATTGGGGTAGAGCATTCCAGAGGATGGGAGAGGCTCTGGAGAAGTCCTGGAGGCGAGCATGGGATGAGGTGACAAGGGAGCTAGAGAGCAGGAGGTCTTGGGAGGAGCGAAGAGATCGATTTGGTTGGTATTTTGAGACCAGGTTAGTGATGTAGCTGGGGGCCAGGTTGTAAATTGATTTATAAGTTATTGTTAGGATCTTGAATTTAATATGTTGGTTGAGTGGCAGCCAATGTAGGGATTGACATAGGGGCGTAGCAGATGCTGAGCAGTTTTTAAGGTGGATGAGCCTGGCGGCAGCATTCATGATGGACTGAAGTGGGGATAGACTATTTAGAGGTAAGCCAGTGAGGAGGGAGTTGCAGTAGTCGAGGCGAGAAATGACCAGGGAGTGGATTAGTAGCTTTGTGGCGTCGTCGGTTAAGAAGGGGCGTATCTTGGAGATGTTGCGGAGGTTGAGGCGGCAAATTTTGGACAGCGATTGTATGTGGGGCTGAAAGGACATTCCTGTCCCTATGCCAAGTTCCCCAGGTGGAAACTATGTAAAGCCTCCAACTGCCGTCAAGGGAGACATAGGAAGGGCGAGAAAACCAGAACAACTTATTTTATTGTAGAAGTTAAGATTACAACGAGGTTAGGGAAATGTTTCATAGGCTTCAAGGAAGCCAGGAGCATATGACAAGTTCCTGCCCACCATACATTTTTCCATAGGGACCCACAATTTGGATGTAACGTGGAAATTACAGTTAAGAACTCTCCTCTGAAGTGCAACTGACTATGACTGTCATTATAACAATCGTGTCTAGATAAAGAAACATATTTAAGACAAAATATGAAATATTATATATGTATGTAAATATAAGATTAACCAATAAATACATGCATTAAAATACTTTTTTTTTTAAATTCTGAAAATAATAAAGAAATGATATATACATATTATGAAATTCTGATCAGCGATGAATACATCCTTTAAGAAAGCGATGCTTTGACGGTTTATAAAAAATATACATTAACATTTGAATATAAATACTATAAATAAATATATAACACAAAATAATAATAATATATAAGTACTGTACATTTTATTTGGTCACTTGTGTCTATAGCTAGTTAATTTAACCAATTAACCATGAAACAATTTGATTAGTCTCTACGGAGCAAGGCAGTTATTTTTATTTCAATTAATTATAACCACAACAACAACAACAAATTCAACGGCAACATTAGTAATCATTCCAGAGAGAATTATAAGTGGCATTAGACCACCTGGTTGTTTTATAACCAGGGGTTTAAATAGAGAACTAATCAAAGCATAGTTTGCTTACCAGTAGGCCAAAGAGAAGGAAAAGCTATGCTGCATATATGTAGCCACAACTAAACAACATTTAAATCAAAAGTGTAAAATTAAATTTTCTTTAATTTTTGAAGACTATCAAGTTATTAACATTTTCAATTCTTGCCAAAAGTCTTCTTGTATTATTTGCCATGGGAGCCGATCTATGGAAGGTAAGTTTGATATATGGCATATTTTGTTAAAATGTTTGTGTTTATGAAAAATAACATTCTGAAACATATTATATTATACTTCAAATAGATTTTGTGTTAGGTAAATGTAAAAACACAGTTTTTCTTCTATTTTTTTTTTAAACGCAATTAAAAAAAAAAAAAAAAGTCTTGCAAAGCAAAAATATGAAACATAAAGACCATACATATGAACCTACCATAGTATAGACAGGGTAGGGTAGTAAATTTAAAGCATAAGACAATTTTAATTAAAAATAAACAATTCACTTCTGATTACATACAGCATAATGCAAGGACTTAAAACGTAACTCCGCTTTTGTTGAGAAAAAAACATTCACCTCTGGGTGATCTCTGTACATTGCAAGGATTATAACAAACTTTGTTGCAGATTCCTACATTTTGTTACTCTGAAGAAATCCCTCTGTGTTTCCCTGTGCCTCTGTACTGAGTGGGAGTGGTTTCATAATTATCTATCAGGTGTGCACCTGCTGGGCATTAACCACTTCAGATCCTTAGGACGTCCATGAATGTCCTGGAATTTCATTGGTGATATCTCAATGATGCCGGCACCTGCAGGCATCATTGAGGTATCGTTTTTTAGAGCAGGCGATTCCCATCACCGTAAGAATGATCATAGCGGCAGGTCAGCCGCTTGATCGTTCTTACAGGCGGCGGGAGCGGATGTTCCCCCCCCTCCCGCCGCCCTCCAGTGCTTCTCCCGGCTCACCTGAGCGATCGGTGACCGGGAGAAGGAATCGCCTGCCGCCGGATCTTGAAGCCAGAGATTTCCGAGGGACAGATGTCCCTCAGTCATCTCTATGGCTCTCGGAGGCCCGGGCGCACGTCGTGACGTCACTTCCGGGTCTCCGAAGTAAACAATGACCGTTAAAGGGGAAGGAAAGGCTGAGATTGTCTGTTTTTTTTTCTGATCTCAGCCTTTCCAGCCTGTAGGATAGATGTGGGGTCTTATAGACCCTGCATCTGTCCATAAAGAGGACCTGTCACTCACTTTTCCTATTACAAGGGATGTTTACATTCCTTGTAATAGGAATAAAAGTGATCAAAAAAAAAAAAAATTAAAAGAAAGTGTAAAAAAAAATAAATAAATAAAAGTAAAATAAGAAATAAATAATAACATTTTTTTTTTTAAAGCGCCCCGTCCCTGCGAGCTCGCACACAGAAGCGAACGCATACGTAAATCGTGCCTGCATATGTAAACGGTGTCCAAACCACACATGTGAGGTATCGCCGCGTGCGTTAGAGTGAGAGCAACAATTCTAGCCCTCCTCTGTAACTCAAAACACCTAACCTGTAAAAATTTTTAAAGCAGCGCCTATGGAGATTTTTAATAACCAAAGTTCGGCGCCATTCCACAAGTTTGTTGGGTATCTATTTACTCGGTGTAACATCATCTTTCACATTATGAAAAAAAATTGGGCTAACTTTACTGTTTTGTTTTTTTTTAAAACGTGTTCGAAAAATCGCTGCGCAAATACCGCATGACATAAAAAGTTGCAACAACCGCCATTTTATTCCCTAGAATCTTTGCTAAAAAACCATATATAATGTTTGGGGGTTCTGAGTAATTTTCTAGCAAAAAAATGATGATTTGTACATGTAGGAGAGGAGTGCCAGAAATGGCTTGGATCTGAAGTGGTTAATGATGAAAGGTGCTGGGCCTGCATCCCTTTAGACGTGTTCCTATTGAAAGTATCTCTCCAAAAATGACATTTTTGTTTCAGGGGATGCCTGAAATCTGACTTGTATCTTAGGCAAACATCTGGGAAAATTGGTGAGCCAATCACAAAAGCAGGAAATTATGTTTCTGGGGAGTGGTCAGTACACATTCTGTGTACAGGACAACTCTAGGTAGCCATATTTCACTGCATTTTCAGAACATTACAGGGGCTGCAGATTGAAAAGGAAAGGCCGTTTTTAATAACATTCAATTACAATATGACTTGTATCACAATTATATGCGCTATATTATTTTTTCTTTATTTGATATTTTTTTTCCCCACGAAAGTGGAGTTACCCTTTAAGGACATTTCATACAAGGAGGCCATTTTTTGTCAATTTTACAATTTGAGAAAAACGTGTATAGTGACTACATGATGTATTAATATATCTACAGTACATACAATTTTTTAACAGCAATAGTACTACCCACTTTTTTTTTTTTTTAATTAGTTATAAATTCAATTTTACTACTAGCTCAACTCCAGCACCAAACATTTTTTGGGTAAGGTTCTGTTTTGTCAATTTTAATAGTCGAGAAAAGCTGGTATGGAAACTATAGTATATTGTATGTACAGTATATAACATTTTTTTAACAGCTGTAGAATTACCCACTATTTTTTACTATCTAAGCCAAACTTTTTTAGGTAAGGGTAAGGCTACGTTATAAGGGATAAGGCGCAAATGGTAAATTAATCCATATGAGTCCCATCAGTCCAGTTAGTCCTTCTAATCACACGTTGAGAAAAGGCACACACAGCTGGGTCCATATGAAAAGTGGGGGGTGTGAGGGTGGTCCTGCGCTGATGGTTAGGGTGTGTATGGGGGGTGAACAGAACTGCTGCCCCCTACTGTTACCACCACAAAAGAGGGCTAATGAATGAGTGGAAATGTGGTGAGGTAGGTCTGGTGCTGTTCTTATAGTGGATAAATAAATAAATATAAATAATAAGTGGCCTTGGTGTCAATCCCAAAGAGTTAATGATACCTCTTAAATAAATAAATGAATGTTGTTCCTGTGCTAATACATTAAATGCCGTATAAATAAATAATTGAGTAAAAAAATGAAATGAAAAAATCATGTCCAGATGCTATCATATACAAGTGCTCTCATAAACCATTCATGGCACAGCTGATGTGATAAATGCAGATTATTACAAGAATCATGGTGTAGCTGATGTGATTTAAGTGTTTGTTAAGCCACTTTAAAATGCTCCCATCCCCTCTGTATTAGCCCAACAAGTTCCCCTGTGCCTGTGTTATAACATATATATTTATACTTATCTGTATAGATAAAACACAGGCTTCCTAGGATCAGTTGTGGTTTTTCTCTCTCCTCTGCTCAGCCAAGAATTCCTGAGGGTGGGGTCAAGCACTGCTGCTGATGTCAGCTGGAGAGGAAATAGAGAGAGAGAGAGAGAGAGAGCTGTGCTGTGTTATCTATGCAGATAAGAATATTATGTTAGTATATAAGGATACTTTCTCTCTTATACATATACGTGATTCTGGGACGGATACCAACAAAGAGGAAGGAGAGTTCCAAGGTAAGGTTGGGACCGGCTACACAGTGCCGTACAACTGTGGAAGCGCTGTGCCCCGGGAAGGCTGGATACTTCTGGTGAGTGCACATCCATAAGGGCAAATAAGGAGCACAGAGGCACTAAGGAGCACCTGTAATAAAAGTCAAGAATTAGCGCTGTACCTCCATGTGGGGGGAATTCCTCTGGTGAGTTCATTACCATTGGGGGGGGGGGAGTCATCAGCAAGTACCCAGGCATTGAAGAGCACAAGTGCAAGTACCCAGGCATTGAAGAGCACAAGTGCAAGTACCCAGGCATTGAAGAGCACAAGTGCAAGTACCCAGGCATTGAAGAGCACAGGTGCAAGTACCCAGGCATTGAAGAACACAGGCGCAAGTACCCAGGCATTGAAGAGCACAGGTGCAAGTAGCCAGGCATTGAAGAGCACAGGTGCAAGTACCCAGGCATTGAAGAGCACAGGTGCAAGTACCCAGGCATTGAAGAGCACAGGTGCAAGTAGCCAGGCATTGAAGAGCACAGGTGCAAGTACCCAGGCATTGAAGAGCACAAGTCACTTTTTCACATATCCCTTTTCATATGGATTTTAAAATTAACTTTTTTTTCTTTTTTTAAAAAGGAATTTATTTTTTCCACTATGTATTTATCACTAGAGTTGAGCGAACACCTGGATGTTCGGGTTCTGCTGGTCCGTCCGAACTTCGGGACAAAGTCCGGGTCCGGACGGAACCCGAACGATCGCACGGACAACGAACCCCATTGAAATCAATGGGGACCCGAACTTTTAGGCACAAAAATGGCTGTAGGAAAGTCCTGGAAAGCCCCAGAGGGCTGCAAAAGGAAGTAAAATGGGGGTAAGGGTAGGGCAAGTGCCCTACAACAAAATGGGGACAGGGAAATAACTTTAAATATTTTAAAAAAAATAAAAACTTAAAAAATGCAAAAATGGAGGTGAATGTGGATCATCTTCAAACTGTGTCTGAAAAGTATTAATTAACGGTAGAAGCCATATAACTGTTCTAAAATCATCTTCAAACTAGGGCAAGTGCCCTACAAAAAA
>BLSH010201205.1:0-11898 GCA_018402905.1 Glandirana rugosa
TGCAGCCTAAGGCTCGGTTCACACTGCAGCGATGTGAGAACCCTGCGATTCCAGTGCGGGCTCCCACGTCGCATTCAAGTCAATCCAGCCTTAGACTTAAAATTCAAATGTAGTCATTGGATGCTGGGAAAATTGGCTTTTTATTGTGTTTGTCAGAATCAATAGTCATAGTACTGAGTGTCCATAATATTCAATGAGAGGCAAACAGCCACCACTCCTGAAGTGGTTAATTATTAGGCTTGTGCAATTTGTTTCCTTACGGATTTCGTTTTTAACCAAATTTTGCGAAATTCAGCAATTCGAACAAATTCCGAATTTTTCAGAATTTGCGGTTTTCCGATTCGAAAATTTGGAAATTTGCGGTAATTGCGGAAATTCGCTGTGATTCGGCAATTGCAGTGATTCGTGGTAATTCGGCAATTGGAACAGCCGAAAATCTGAAATTTAAAAATTCGGAAATAATTCGCCAAAATCCGGAATTCAAAAATTTGTATTGTAATGTAAATATGAGATGTTGGGGGGGGGAGGTCTTTTTGACCCCCAGATCTCATATTTAGGAGGCCCTGTCATGCTTTTTTCTATTACAAGGAATGCTTACATATCTTGTAATAGGAATAAAAGTGATCAATTTTTTTAAGGAAGGGTGTAAAAATAAAAAATAGAAAGTAAAATAAATAAGAAAAAAAAAATGAAAGCGCCCCGTCCTTGTGAGCTCACGCGCAGAAGCAAACGCATACGTAAGTCGCGCCCGCATATGAAAACGGTGTTCAAACCACACGTGTGAGGTATCAGCGCGATCGTCAGAGTGAGAGCAATAATTCTAGCACCAGACCTCCTCTGTCACTCAAAACTGTCTGTAGAAATGTTTAAACATCGCCAGTGGAGATTTTTAGGTTGCAAAGTTTGTCGCCATTCTGCCAGCAGGCGCAATTTCAAAGTATAACATGTTGGGTATCAATTTACTCGGTGTAACGTTATCTTTCACACTATGGAAAACAATTGGGCTGACTTTACTGTTGTCTTATTTGTTCACTCAAAAAAGTGATTTTTTTAAAAAAAAATTTCGCTTGTAAGACCGCTGCACAAATACGGTGCGACATAAAGTTTTGCAACGACCGCCATTTTATTCTCTATGGTGTTAGAAAAAATATATATAATGTTTGGGGGGGTCTAAGAAATGTTATAGCAAAAAAAAAATGGTTTTAACTTGTAAACACCAAGTCCACAAAATAGGCCTGGCGTTGAAGTGGTTAATGCTAAAACTTTAATTTTTTAAAAAAAGATGTAAAGTTTTTTTTTGTTAAACCGCAAATAATGTAAGAAAAAAAAATCTAAAGCTATATTTGCTGAAGCGTTCAAGAAACTACGAGGCTACAAAATGGATTGCAGTGAACTTTTTTTAATAAAGAGACAAGTAGGTGGCGCTACTTTATTTATTTTTTATTTGTCAATGAGTTTCATGAAATTTGCAGATAAAGTAAAGTTTACAGGGATTACAATGTTGCAATGATTGTGTAAAGTAGGAACAATGCGGAGTAACAACAACAATTTGTGTAAATCTAATCTAAGGGGGTTCGGGGAAAAAACTGAGGAAAAGAGTGGGAAAGGATCTCACCCCCCTACTTACCATTCCCCAACTATATATGAACGCAGCCACGCGGTATATGATCAGTGGACCGCACTAGAACTGAACACCTGGTAGGTTGGACAACATTATTTGGAAATATAACAATGGTAACCCTTAGCAAAGGGAAGCCTTGCTGCCCACCTTAAATATTGTACTTATATTAAACTGTTATCCATTATTATAAAATTCCCTGTGTGTCCCTATAACTGACAGATGTACCTTGGGTGGTTAGGGGGCCAGTGGGGGTCCGGGTGTCTCCTTGGGGGGGCGTGCGTGGTCCTGATTGGCGCAAGTGAGTGCATCCCCAGTGATATTTGTTTATGTTAATACAAATAGTTTTTTTGGATTATGAGTAATTTATGTATGTTTTTTAATACAGAATATATTCTCCTGAAGAAGCGACCAAGTTGTCGCGAAACATGTTGAGCGGTTTCTTCACAAAACAGTGAACTGGAAGCCCTGGATGTAGAATACTTGGGACTACATGTCCTTTGCCTTGCTATATCTTGACTATTGGGTATTTCCAGGGGCAACCAATTGCACTGCTATGATTGTAATTGTATCATTGTGATGTCAGCATAGATGAATTTTGAAATTTTCAAATAAGCTTTTAATGTGAATCAATAAATGAACTTTTTATACATAAATTGTAAGTGCCGGTAAAGTCCATTCTTTTCTTCTCAATGACTCTTGATAATTCATTTTTGGATGTGGCACATTGGTTACCAAGCCCCGGAAGCTTTCCAAGGGCATCACCAACCTCCCCTTCATATGTATAGTAGGGACAATGCAGAGTAACAACAAACATTTGTATAAATCAAATCTCAGTGGTTCAGGGAAAAAATTGAGAAAAAGAGTGGGGAAAAATGGAAAAAAAAAATAGTTGAAGATGTTGAATCCAGGGGCCCCATATTTGTCAATCTCAAAGATTAGGGAAGAGCTGAACTGCCCTGGGCTCATCATTGTTTGTGAGCTTAAAAAGAAGTTTGAATGCTGAACCTGAACACCAATGAAATCTATAGGAGCCAAATCTGTAAATTTAGAAATGCCAATTTCCTGAGCCAATAGGCAAGCAAGTGTCAAAAAATAGCATGGGGGTGGGCACTGCCGTGGGCACCAATGCAACACAATTCTTACACAATTTGGGACACAGTGGATCACCGATCGGGGTACTGTACAATGTGATTGCTGTGACCAATCACTGCAATCTCACTAGCAAACAAAGGCTGCATGATGAAGCATTTGAACCATTTCTTCTCACAGTGATTGGCAAACTCAGGAAATGGAGTGCTTAGTAAGGTGATAGTAAGAATGTAAAAAAATGAAATAAATGATTACAGCCCCCTGAGCAGTGCAGTGCCCCTATGGTAAAATTGTACTGCCCTCTCTATCTCTCTCTCTCTATGTTGTAATATTGGGGGTTATTTAGCTTTAGTGTAGAGCCTACCAGTGAGCTAAGACACGCCAGATGTGCTGTTTAAGCACTTTTATTGAACAAAAAGAAAAATGTCCATCCAGGATTGCCCACGCAGGGGTTTTAACAGCAATTCACAGCAATAAGGTAATAATGAACAGGAAAATACCAAGCCACCTGGCTCTCTGGTCAGCAATGCTGCTCAGGCTTTGGCCTTGGTTCTCTTGACCCGGTAACAGTGCCCCTGGTTGGTACACAATCTGCACCTCTACTGACACTCTCTTTCACAGCTTCCTGGCTGCTACAGTCCACAGGTTTGGGCCCTCTGTCTGCTCCTTCAGATTGTCCCTTGCATGCCTTGACTCCTCAGGAGGAGTGGAGCCCAGAACCCTGGTCCTGACTAAACTATTAGCCCACGACCCACCGGCACAATCAAAAAGCCAGACTCCTGGCTGTTCCCAAAACCTGTAAAACAAAATAACTCTATCAGCGCAATCAATGCTCATAAAAGCAGCTGAACGCCAAAGGAAAATATATCAAATCCCATATAGTATCTTACAACAAAGAGTGTACCCTGATCTGTGATCCCCTGTATCCTTGTACCCTGATCTGTGATCCTCTGTATCCCTGTACCCTGATCTGTGATCCTGTGTCCTTGTACCCTGATCTGTGACCCTCTGTATCCTTGTACCCTGATCTGTGACCCTCTGTATCCTTCTACCCTGATCTGTCATCCTCTGTATCCTTGTACCCTGATCTGTCATCCTCTGTATCCTTGTACCCTGATCTGTCATCCTCTGTATCCTTGTACCCTGATCTGTGATCCTCTGTATCCTTGTACCCTGATCTGTGATCCTCTGTATCCTTGTATCCTGATCTGTGATCCTCTGTATCCTTGTACCCTGATCTGTGATCTCCTGTATCCTTGTACCCTGATCTGTGATCCTCTGTATCCTTGTACCCTGATCTGTGACCCTCTGTATCCTTGTACCCTGATCTGTGATCCTCTGTATCCTTGTACCCTGATCTGTGATCCTCTGTATCCTTGTACCCTGATCTGTGATCTTCTGTATCCTTGTACCCTGATCTGTGATCCTCTGTATCCTTGTACCCTGATCTGTGACCCTCTGTATCCCTGTACCCTGATCTGTGACCCTCTGTATCCCTGTATCCTGATCTGTGATCCTCTGTATCCTTGTACCCTGATCTGTGATCTCCTGTATCCTTGTACCCTGATCTGTGATCCTCTGTATCCTTGTACCCTGATCTGTGATCCTCTGCATCCTTGTACCCTGATCTGTGATCCTCTGTATCCTTGTACCCTGATCTGTGATCCTCTGTATCCTTGTACCCTGATCCATGATCCTCTGTATCCTTGTACCCTGATCTGTGATCCTCTGTATCCTTGTACCCTGATCTGGGATCCTCTGCATCCTTGTACCCTGATCTGTGACCCTCTGTATCCCTGTACCCTGATCTGTGATCCCCTCTGTTCTATAATTCTGGATGGGACTGCAACAAACCCTTAATAACCCCTAATGTAAGCATTTTATTTGTGTGTTACCTTTTTTGCCATGCTCTGCTATATGAAGTTACATTTTAAAAAACACAAAAGCACACAAAAAATGTAATTTATAGATAATGCCACCATGCTCCACTCCAGAAACATCATTTCAGTGTAGAGATAAGAGGGAGAAGGCAATCTGTTCTTTGGTCTGGAAACTGGAAAATTGGGTTTTGTTGTGGCCTTCAGAATCCGGAAATCAGTGGTCACGGTGCTGAGTGTACATAGCAGTCAAAAAGAGACAAACAGTCTCCAGTCCTGAAGTGGTTAAGCACATCGGTGTAATGGAAATTATTCAAAAATTGTTTACACGGCTTGCTCCATGCTTCTGATGTTGGCACCAAATTAAAATCTATCACGTACAGTATATGCAAAGTCAATCATGAGACGGATCTCTGAAGGTTATTTCCATAATTCCAACCTCGAATCTATCATTCTGTCTGCTATCACTGGACGTGTCCCTTCATCTCTGTCCGGAGATCACACCAAACCTCAACATGATGTCTCCACACTCCATCTCTGTTTTAGTCTCTTCAGTCTTGGGACTCGGCTTGGCAATCCCTTCTAACGCTTGTATTGTGATTGGTAACCTGGACGTCATCAGAAAGAAAGGGAAGTTGAGTCCCACCGATGTGATCTTTCTGGCTAAGGGAATTGTGAATATTCTCCTCCAGTGTGTGAGGAGTCTACATGCAATGCTCTTGGTCTTATCTCCTGCAATCATAACAATTATACAAGTACATGCGTTTGTCCTTACATTACTTTACTTCCTAATGTATTACAGCTTCTGGTTGACCTTCTGGCTCTCGGCTCATTACTGTACCAACATCACCAATTTCAGCTATGGGTTCTTCATCTGGATAAAGAGAATTGTGTCAAATTTCCTGAGTGAAGTTCTCTTCCTGACAGCACTTGG
The DNA here is from genome assembly GCA_018402905.1 of Glandirana rugosa. Lineage (NCBI taxonomy): Eukaryota > Metazoa > Chordata > Amphibia > Anura > Ranidae > Glandirana > Glandirana rugosa. Next base: position 5,522 of record BLSH010201205.1, read on the forward strand.
GATGTTCATTGTGAGTGTCCCGCGGTTCTGGATTTCGTATGTAGAAAGTCCTCCCCAGTCTTCTGAGAACAGCACAGGAGCCTCTGTTACCAGACTCTATGTCAGTCTTTCCTATGTTGTGCCTGCAAACACCCTAGGCATCTTTCTGCCATTCTGCCTTAGTCTTCTGTGCCTGGTCCTCACCTTCTCCTTTCTGCTCAGACACGTCTGGAGGGTGAAGAATAACGGCTCTGGATCAACACGTCCAAATCTTCAGGCTCATGTCACCGCACTGAGGACAATCTTCTTCTTACTTCTCATGTCCACACACTTCTGCATGTCTCAGGTGCTTCTGTTTCTTCCACATTCCTCACTGGCAATAATCATTTGGAATTTGCAATTATTATCTCCATCGGCTGAGGCTGCCATCATCTTCCAGGCCAGCAACAAGCTGAGGAGGATCCTTCTGAGAAGATTCTGGACCAGAAGCTGGAGAAACACAGAGACTTAAAATGTGGAGGATCCTTAATTTCAATATCTAAATAATGACTATAACATGTTTGTTTTATAGAAATCAGTGTGATAGAGCTCAAGTTTTTCTAGGCAAAGCATTTCGTTGTGGAAGGTTTATATCCAATGTCAAGGTTTAATTGCTGTCCATGTTCCCCAAAGTTTGTCCCGGTGGTCATTGCCCCTGGGGCTGAAAGTGATGAGAAAATCCTAAATTTGGAGTGGCCAGCAGAGCAGGAATAGAGGGGAAACCTTCCAATGGGGACGCCTACTCTGGTGACAACTCTCTAAGATGGGGTGTACCTCACTTTGGAGACATTTCCTCTAATTTTAATGTTGTGTGTAGGAGAGAAAGTGACGATAAAGCTCATAAAATTGACACAGATTGAAAAAAAAAAAAAAAGCTCTCAGATGTTTTAAGCATTTCCCACCCCATCCAAGTTTTGGCTTTAGATAAACATTAAAATCCATGTACACATTGAGATCAAAGGTTACCCAGCCCCCACTAGGGTTGCCACATCATCCCTTTAATCCAGGACACATATGAATTACACAGGTTGTTCTGTGGCCGATTAAGGTGGTAATGAAGCTCACTTGGTGCTTCATCTGTATTAAATTAGCCTCAGAACAACCTGTGTAATTCATATGTGTCCTGGATTAAAGGGATGAGGTGGCAACCCTACCCAGCCCCCACCCTAGCCTCCTCAATGTTCCTCCTCCATCAGGTCCGTACTTACCTCCTCAGATAGCTGTGGCCCCCTGTGTTTTCTGCAGCCCCACCAGGAAAAAGTCATGGTGGGTAGAGTTAAGTGAACACCTGGATGTTTGGGTTCGGTGGGTTCGGCCGAACTTCGCAAAAAAGTTAGGGTCCGGTACCGAACTCGACCCCGAGCCCCGAACCCCATTGAAGTCAATGGGGACCCAAACTTTTCGGCACAGAAATGACTGTAAAAAAGCCCTGGAAAGTGCTAGGATTTTAGAACAATAATCTGTCCCTTACAGCAACAGCAGGAACCTCTCCCTATAGAACTAGGAGATGATTATAGAACAATAATCTGTCCCTTACAGCAACAGCAGGAACCTCTCCCTATAGGAGTAGGAGATGATTTTAGAACAATAATCTGTCCCTCTAAGCAGTAGACTCTACCTGGTCCAGTCAGATCGTTCTGTAATGCAGGATGAGATGTTATTAGATCTGCAATCTGTCCCTCACAGCGCTGGCAGCATCCTCTCCCTACACTACCCAGAGAGCATGTGACATGCAGCACTCCAGCTTATAAAGAGGCTGGGTCACATGATGCACTGGCCAATCACAGCCATGCCATTAGGAGGCATGGCTGTGATGGCTTCCAAGGGCAAACCAGTGAAACTCTTGTTGATTGGCTGCCCTGCAGCTATTCAACAGACAGGATCAAATACCCGAACCCAGAACCCGAACCCAAACTTTTTTTCAAATGTCCGGGTTCGGGTCACGGACACCCCAAAGTTCGGTACAGACCCGAACTTTACAGTTCGGGTTCGCTCAACTCTAGTGGTGGGCTTCAAAACCTTATGAATGTTACATTGTGGTGACCTATTAATTGTCCATCATGGGGTTGTCCCATCATACATTTCTGCACGGGTTTGCAGCAAACCTATTCACAGATATATTTTTTAAATTTTATTTTCTACATTTTTGTGTTTAAAAAACAAAGAACAACATATGAAAAATTGAAAACGCAATCTATAGATAACATCAGCAGTCTTCATGCCAGAAACATTGTGTTAGTGGTAAGGGGTTCAATGGGGTTTATTTACTATGCAGCGGTGCCTAGAAATCAATTAACTTCCAGTTTTTTGTTTTTTTTTGGCAAATCTTAATTACCGCGCACAGCTGCACCAGATTTTGTACAACTAAGTCAACCCCAATGTTAGCAATAAGGGGCGGTTCCCGCTGCCGCAATGTCAGACATTGGCTGGGATTCGCACCGCGCTGCTGTACAAATCACATGCGATGTCTGTGCAATGCAAATGCAGCCATGCAGATAATATGACTGAATTTGCATCGCAAACTCGCCCAGGACACTTTTTTGGTCCGCACTGGAATCGGTTCACACCTATGCGATCCGATCCGTGTCCGAATTGACAGTTTGCACTGCGATATGCGAACTGAAATGGGGGTGTCATTAGAGTTGCCACCTCATCCCTTTAAACCCGAACACATATGAATTACACAGGTTGTTGTTCTGAGGCTCATTCTATGCAGATGAGGCACCAAGTGAGTTTAATCATCCACCTTAATCAGCCACAGAATCTGTGTAATTCATATGTGTTCAGGTTTAAAGGGATGAGGTGGCAACGCTAGGTGGCATTAACTTTGTATTGACACTCCCAGCAGTTCGCATCGCTGCAGTGTCAACTGCCTGCGAGTTGTATGCGACGTGGGAGCCCGCACCTAATAATTAACCACTTCAGGACTGGTGGCTGTTTGCCTCTCATTCTGCCAAACACAATAAAAAGCCAATTTTCTCAGCATCCAATGACAACATTTGAATTTTAAGTCTAAGGCTGGATTGATATGAATGCGATGTGGGAGCCCGCACTGGAATCGCAGGGTTCTCGCATCGCTCCAGTGTGAACCGTGCCTTAGGCTGCATTCACACCGATGCATTTTTAGTGCATTTTGCAGATTTGCCCTACAGAACGTCTTCCATAGGAAATCATGATAAATGGACTGCAGTGCAAATCTGCAAAAAGCACTAAAAATGCATCGGTGTGAATGCAGCCTAAGGCTCGGGTCACACTGCAGCGATGCCAGAACCCTGCGATTCCAGTGCGGGCTCCCACATCGCATTCATGTCAATCCAGCCTTAGACTTAAAATTCAAATGTTGTCATTGGATGCTGGGAAAATTGGCTTTTTATTGTGTTTGGCAGAATCAATAGTCATAGTACTGAGTGTCCATAATATTCAATGAGAGGCAAACAGCCACCACTCCTGAAGTGGTTAATTATTAGGCTTGTGCAATATGTTTCCTTACGGATTTAGTTTTTTACAGAATTTTGCGAAATTCGGCAATTCGAACAAATTCCGAACTTCCGATTTTTTCCGAATTTAAATTTTTCCGATTCGAAAATTTGGAAATTTGCGGTAATTGCGGAAATTCGCTGTAATTCGGCAATTGCAATGATTCGTGGTAATTCAGCAATGGGAACAGCCGAAAATCTGAAATTTGAAAATTCGGAAATTTGCGGTAATTCGCCAAAATCCGGAATTCAAAAATTTGTATTGTAGTGTAAATATGAGATGTTGGGGAGGGGGGGAGGTCTTTTTGACCCCCAGATCTCATATTTAGGAGGCCCTGTCATGCTTTTTTCTATTACAAGGAATGCTTACATATCTTGTAATAGGAATAAAAGTGATCAATTTTTTTTTAAAAGAAGGGTGTAAAATTAAAAAATAGAAAGTAAAATAAATAAGAAAAAAAAAAAATTAAAGTGCCCCGTCCATGTGAGCTCACGCGCAGAAGCGAACGCATACGTAAGTCGCGCTCGCATATGAGAACGGTGTTCAAACCACACGAGAGGTATCACCGCGATCGTCAGAGCGAGAACAATAATTCTAGCACTAGACCTCCTCTGTCACTCAAAACTGTCTGTAGAAATGTTTAAACATCGCCAGTGGAGATTTTTAGGTTGCAAATTTTTTCGCCATTCTGCCAGCAGGCGCAATTTCAAAGTATGACATGTTGGGTATGAATTTACTCGGCGTAACGTTATCTTTCACAATATGGAAAAAAAATTGGGCTGACTTTACTGTTGTCTTATTTTACAGACCGAGCCTGTTTTTTGGGTTCGGTGGTTACGAGTTAAAATCAGTTTTTTTCGTCCCAGATGTGCGTCCCATTTGATGTACAGGCCGTCAAATAGAGGAGGTGCTGCCCTGCCACATTTACACACATATTACATAGCATCACTATTAGATCAGCTATACTATTGGTGGCACCCTTCTAGAGAAAAAATCTGGTCCTTACTAGAATCTTCCACCCTTCACCCTACGTCCCCATACAACTACCTACTCCTTTCCCACACACTCTCTAAATTTATAGAAACCAATCACCCAACCATCAAAGCCTCCCAACAAGCATGGACATATCTGACCTCACTAAACCCACAACCAGCCGATCACATAAAAATCCCAATAGACATCCTTAAAGGAATAATACCGGACCTAAACACCACTCCATGGACACAATGCAACATTAATCACCTTCAACAGCTCTACGACAAAGGGAACTTAATTCCATTCCCTACCCTAAGGAAAAGCTATAACTTACCACCCTCCGAGTTCTACACATATATAAGAATACATCATTATCTACGTTCACATGAGATACCTGTAAAAATTGCCATCCCAACTAAAGTACACCAGTTCTTTAACACCCCATCCTACAGAGGACATGGAATCTCATTTTTCTATAACATTATCAATGAAACAATTTTCCCAACCAGAACCGCATCCATAGAAAAATGGGAATCATCATTAAACCTCAACTCAACAGACGAAAATTGGCAGAAGATCTTTCAATACTCAGCTAAAACCTCCAAATGCGCAAACCATTGGGAATCCTACCTAAAAATACTACATATGTGGTACCTCACGCCATTAAAACTTTCGAAAATCTATCCTACCACCCAACCTCATTGCTGGCGAAAGTGTGGCGATCTTGGATCCCTTATGCATACAATGTGGTCCTGCAAATCCCTAACATCCTACTGGAACGCAGTTTTTAAACTAATAGTGGAGATCACTGGCTATATCATTAGCCCGAACCCAAAAACGGCACTACTACACATAGGATTAGACTCACTCCCGCCCTCCTCTAGACACATCATTATACACACATTATATGCTGCAAAAATAATCATCACTAGGAAGTGGAAATCTACTGACATCTCAAGCATAAAAGAAACAATAGCAGAAATCAATCACCAATATGATATGGAAAGAATGTTCGCCCTAATTAACTTCTCATACCCAAAATTCCTCATAAAATGGGCCTTATGGTCACAAAGTACCAAATCCATAAGAATATGAAATATCACAAGATAAATTGGATAACAATACATTCACTATAGATCCACCTCTGCAAATTACTCCTTCCCTCCCCCCTCCCTCCTCCCCCCTCCCTCTTTATTCACACGATGTTATACTCGAGTACTCGTACCCGAAACCTAATCTAATAGAGAATATTGTTTATACTTTGTAATCAATTTTCTATATGCTACTGAACCAATCATACATTCCCATGGTGATGTAAATTCTCTTCTCTTATGTTCACTTTATTAACTAGATGTGTACTCTCAACATGTTAAAAACTATATATGTTGTTGTAATCATTAATTTCAATAAAAATGTATTAAAAAAAAAAAAAATCAGTTTTTTTGCTATAAAATTACTAAGAACCTCCAAACATTATATATAGTGTTGAGCGAACCCGGACTGTAACGTTCGGGTCCGTACCGAACTTTCGGGTGTCCGTGGCACGGACCCGGACATTTCAAAAATCGTTCGGGTTCGGTCCGGGGTTCTGATATTTTACTCCACGTGTTGAGAAGCTGCAGGGCAGCCAATCAACAAGTGTTTCACTGGTTTGCCCTTAGAAGCCATCACAGCCATGCCTACTAATGGCATGGCTGTGATTGGCCAGTGCATCATGTGACCCAGCCTCTTTATAAGCTGGAGTCACAGTGCTGCAGTCACATGCTCCTTGGGTTAGTGTAGGGAAAGGTAGCTGACTGCGTGAGGGAGAGATTTGAGACATTTTAAGACCTGATCCTGCATCCTGAGATAGATTACTTTACTACTGCTGTCTGTGCTGTTGCTCTGAGGACAAATAGCAGAAATTA
>BLSH010201205.1:13427-23431 GCA_018402905.1 Glandirana rugosa
CTTAATTTTTTTTTTTTTAGTGCGAACATTCCGGCGACGCGTTTATGCCACACTATATTTCAATACGTTACCGGCGGTAAAATAAGAGATCCCACAATCTTTTTTTATATATTAATCTCAACTCGCTTGTGGACCTGCAAGCCCAAGACGACCAGACAGGCTTGAAGCCCTGTTTCAGGCCCAGGCCTGCCTTGGGCTTGCGAGCGTGCCTGTTGCTTGGGGTAACTTTAGTTACCCCTGGGCTTGAAAATCCGTGTTTTTACCGACATCCTTTCAGGACCTTTCGGGGTCTCCCGACGTTTTCCTTCATTTTACCCCCATTCCCATCCCGTTAATGGGGTTCGTTGTCCGTGCGAGCGTTCGGGTTCCGTCCGGACCCGGACTTTGTCCCGAAGTTCGGACAGACCAGCAGAACCCGAACGTCCAGGTGTTCGCTCAACTCTAATTATATATTTTTTTCTAACACCCTAGAGAATAAAATGGCGGCCATTGCATAACTTTATATCACACCGTATTTGCGCAGCGGCCTTACAAGCGTGATTTTTTTTTTTTTAATTCGTTTTTTGAGTTAAAAAATAAGACAGCAGTAAAGTTAGGCCAATTTTTTTCCATATTGTGAAAGATAATGTTATGCCGACAATTGCCTTCAGATGACCCCAAAGATAAAAGTCTAAGGAGGTCAGATCGGGAGACCTTGGGGGCCATTCAACTGGCCCACGACGACCAATCCAGTTGAATGGCCCCCAAGGTCTCCCGATCTGATCTCCTTAGACTTTTATCTTTGGGGTCATCTGAAGGCAATTGTCTATGCTGTGAAGATACGAGATGTGCAGCACCTGAAACTACGGATACTGGAAGCCTGTGCTAGCATTTCTCCTGCGGTGTTGCTATCAGTGTGTGAAGAGTGGGAGAAGAGGGTTGCATTGACAATCCAACACAATGGGCAGTACATTGAACACATTTTATAAGTGGTCAGTAACTTGTAAATAACTCATGAAAGGATAAAGTTACGTTAAAACCAAGCACACCATTGTTTTTCTTGTGAAATCCCCAATAAGTTTGATGTGTCACATGACCCTCTTCCTATTGAAAAAACAAAAGTTGGATTCAAAATGGCCGACTTCAAAATGGCCACCATGGTCATTACCCATCTTGAAAAGTTTCCCCCCTCACATATACTAATGTGCCACAAACAGGAAGTTAATATCACCAACCATTCCCATTTTATTAAGGTGTATCCATATAAATGGCCCACCCTGTATAATGTTTAGGGGGTTTAAGTAATGTTATAGCAAAAAATAAATGGTTTTTAACTTGTAAACACCAAGTCCACAAAATAGGCCTGGTGTTGAAGTGGTTAATGCTAAAACGTTAAATATTTTAAAAAAATTATGTAAAGTAAAGTTTTTTTTTTGTTAGACCGCAAATAATGTAAGAAAAAAAAAAAAAAACTAAAGCTATATTTGCTGAAGCGTTCAAGAAACTACGAGGCTACAAAATGGATTGCAGTGAATTTTGAAACTTTTTTTAAATAAAGAGACAAGAAGGTGCCGCTACTTTATTTATTTATTATTTGTCAATGAGTTTGATGAAATTTGCAGATAAAGTAAAGTTTACAGGGATTACAATGTTGCAATGATTGTGTAAAGTAGGAACAATGTGGAGTAACAACAACAATTTGTGTAAATCTAATCTAAGGGGGTTCGGGGAAAAAACTGAGGAAAAGAGTGGGAAAGGATAAAAAAAAGTGAAAAAAAAAAATTGTTGAAGATGTTGAATCCAAGAAACAAAGCAAGAACCCCCTGGGTGGGACTTTCAATTGGGAAGACCAACTCATCAAGAAGAGAAAATGTTAAAACAAATTGACATTTATTGATACAATTAACAGATAATAATAAGCATAGCACATAATAGAGGGAACAACCTGAATTGTACCCAATGCTATAATGGACAAAATTGATGACAATGGAGTTAAAAGTCCACTGGTCTGCCACACGTAAGGGACAGACCAGGACCTGCACAATCAAAAAGCCAGACTGCTTGCTTTTCCCAAAACCTGTAAAACAAAATAACTCTATCAGCACAATCAATACTCATAAAAAGCAGCTGCTATACCTGCTGGTTATAAGTGAGACAACAAGCGCTATAGGACCCCTGTAATAAGGGTCATAGTTGTAAGGTGCAAATAAAAATATGATCTGGCACTCCCACCAATGGCGAGCCTCCATCCCTATTATATTGGACATACAAAAGAAAAGAGCGGTCGTTGGGACTTTGAATGAGGCGAGCCATTGCAAGGTTGCATCAAGTAGCAAATACATCAAGTAACAAGTACATGGGTGTAATAAATACATTTATTATACACATAATAAATGATAATATCATAAATCAACTTACAATAGGTTGAAATAACAGAGCAATGACATAGCCTGACAATTGATCATAATGGGTACATGCAACGCTGTATCTTGGCCTAGGCCAACGAGGCCCAGGCCTAGGGCGGCACTTTGCAGGGGGGCAGCACGAAAAGAGCCCCCGATGGCTTGCACTACACTTTTAGTCTTATTGGGTGGACTGGGCCGGGAGACAAACCGGTCTGGCACCCCCATAAAGTGGCTGCACTTGCTGCCAGTATGACAATACTGGCAGGCCCCCATCAGACGGGGACAGCCCATACATATGTAGGGGACCTGGGCGTCCCAAGGGGTGGCGGGCCCCAACCAGCGAGTTGTTGTGCTGCCCCATAGCCAAACAGAAAGTGTGAGGAAATCTCTTAAGGAAATCCATTCCAATCCCCCCAAGGTCCTCAATACTAGTGTCCCCACTAGGAAATTTCAGGGCGGTTCTTAAACAGGAAGGGGTGTGGCCTTGACGGGAAAGGGTGGCCCATATTTAAATTAGGGGGGTGCATGAGTTTAGTCAGGCCTAGGGCAGCACAAAACCTAAATACAACGCTGGGTACATGGTGGCATAAATGAAAACAGATGCACAGCAGTTGTGTGCTATGCCGTTCAGTGTGTTACACTGTACACAATACTCTACGCGTTTCGAGGATCCGTCCTCTCATCAGGAGTATCATATCACAATTTGTCTATGGGTATAGATAATACAAAAGGTATATTAGTAAATTGGAAGGGAAAAGAGTCAATGAGGGTATTCTTACATGTCAGCTTAACAGTTGTTCCAACAAATATCCTTATCAAAGGGAATAGGAGGTGATCTATTGCGGCATTAATACCTGCTGGTTATAAGTGAGACAACAAGCGCTATATGACCCCTGTAATAAGGGTCATAGTTGTAAGGTGAACTGCTAGCATCTCCTAAGGTGGTGGAACTGCACAGAAGCACTGAAAATTTGCACTTAGACACTGGGTGTCATCGTTTATGAGCTCTCCATGAGCATCTATGAACTTGTTTATGATCCTTTATGTTATTTTGATATTGTTCTAGCGCTGCACTCTTTGTTGTAAAATGTTCCCAAAACCTGGTCCTAAAATTTGAGATTTCCTCCCACCCAGATTGCTGCAAAATCTCTGGGCTCCGGGACCCCAACTGGATTTTATAAAGATTAGAGGAAACTGATAAAACAGATTCCTCCACATTAACCACTTGCCGACCGCCAACCGCAGTTTGACGGCGACCAGGTGGTTCGATATCGAAAATCGGCGTCATCTGACGGCGGCTGCGAGATCGCGCACTGTGAGCGTGCATGCCGCCGGAGGCGCGCCCGCGCACTCACTGTGTCCGGGGAGGGCCAGGGAGCAGGTGCGGTGGCCTTCGATTGCCGCCAGCTACCTGTGATGCCCCCCCCCCGGAGTGAAAGAACGGAGGTCGGTGTAAGTAAACACGGACCTCCATTCTGTGAGGGGGAAGGGCTGTGATCACTTCCCTTCCCCTGCTAGGGCAGTCCCCCCACAGTTAGAACGCCCAGGGAACACAGTTAACCCTTAGAGTGCCCCCTGCAGGTTAACCCCTTCACTGCCAATGGCATTTACACAGTAATCAGTGCATTTTTATAGCACTGATCGCTGTATAAATGCCAATGGTCCCAAAAAAGTGTCAAAATGTTCCGACATGTCCGCTGCAATATCGCAGTACCGCTAAAAATCGCAGATCACCGCCATTACTAATAAAAAATAAAAAAATAATAAAAACCCCAAAAATTAATTCTCATCATCCGTAAATGCGGTCACTTTTGCGCAAACCAATCAATAAATGCCGATTGCGATTTTTTTAATCGCAAATATGAGGAAGAATATAAATCGGCGAAAACCGATGAAAAAAATGTTTTTTTATATTTTTTTTTGGATTTGTATTTTAGCAAAAAGTAAGAAATTAGTTTTTTTTTGCAAAATTGTCGCTCTTCTTTTGTTTATAGCGGCAATCAGAAATGACGCAGTGATGATCAAATACCACCAAAAGAAAGCTCTATTTGTGGGAAAAAAAGGACGCAAATTTAGTTTGGGTACAACGTCGCACGACCGCGCAATTGTCAGTTAAAGCGGCGCAGTGCCGAATCGCAAAAAGGGCCCTGGTCCTAAAGTGGGAAATCCTTCCGGGGCTGAAGTGGTTAAATAATAATCCTGGAGCTCCTCAACCTGTCTGCTTTACAATCCTGGGTGACAACCACCATGACAGGGAACCGTACTGTCACAATATATATATTTTCCCCACACTGTTACCTGATCAAGTGCAGTGTCCCTATGGCGACATTGTACTGCTGTGGTGTCAATCATGTACAACGGCTGGCTGCTCTGATATCACTGTATGTTAATGCAGCCAGCCATTGTTTCTGATCACCACCATAGTGGTACAAGGGCTGCCAGTCACAGCGTTCCCACTAATTGAAGCACATTTCAAATATGTTTTTTGTGTGGTATTCTAAACATGCCTATTTAGTGCATGAAATATCTTTTTAAATTTACAATTTTGTGTAAAAAAATAATAATTTTCTTGTGGCAAACTTTCTTCTTGCCAACTTGTGGTAAAAAAAAAATTAAGTCTTTCAAAGACTCACCATGCCTCTTAAAAATATCTTGGTGGGTTTACTCTCCAAAATGTAGTTGTTTTGTGGGTGTTTCTACTGTCCTGGTGCTCTAAGACCTCCGATAATGTGACAAGTAGTCAGGAAATTAGTGCAATTTATGATCCTTGAAAGCTTGAAGTTGTTCCTTGAATTTTGGGCCTGTCTATGTGGCTAGACTGTGAAAAAGTCTCACATCTTTGCAAATATATGCAACAAAAAACTGAATGGAGGGGGATGAAGCTATTAACCATCTGCCCGTCCTCCATTCAGAGGTCCTGTGTCATTTATAGAAGTTATAGTAAGACTTTATGAATGGTGGATCTTGCAGGAAAGGGCAGAAACAGTCAAGCTCTTTTGATGAGAGCCCCTGAACAACCTTTAGTTGTTTTATCCCCTTCCAGACTGGAAGATTATGACTACAAGGGTAGGGTGGGGAGGGGGAGGGTAGGACAGAGAAAGATTTCTTGTAAACCAAGAGGATTTAGCATGAAGGGGCACATTATACTAAATGATGTTCCCTTGTACTGATGTATATGTTTGTACAATGTAATTTTAGCAAAATTGAGGCTTTAACCACTTGCTGACCGCCCACCATGGCTTGACGGTGGCAAAGTGGTTCATTATCATAAAACGCTGTCACCTGACGGTGGCCACAATAAGGAGTATTGTGAGCGTGCGCACTCTACTGGGGGGGGGCAGGGTGCGGGTAGGGGGGACTCGATCTCTACCTGCTACCCACGATGCAGTGAGAGAATGGAGGTCGGTGTAAGTAAACCCGGATCTCCGTTCTGACAGAGGGGGAAGGGCTGTGATCACAGGCTTCCTGTATATGGAAGCCACAATCACTCCCCTCCCCTTGCCAGCCCAGCCCCCATACAGTTAGAACACACTGAGGGAACACAGTTAACCCTTAGAGCGCCCCCTGCAGATTAACCCCTTCACTGCCAATGGCATTTACACAGTAATCAGTGCATTTTCATAGCGCTGATCGCTGTATAAATGCCAGTGGTCCCAAAAAAGTGTCAAAATGGTCTGACATGTCCGCCGCAATATCGCAGTACCGCTAAAAATCGCAGATCGCCGCCATTACTAGTAATAAAAAACCCATAAATTAATTCTCATCATTCGTAAATGTGGCAACTTTTGTGCAAACCAATCAATAAACGCCGATTGTGATTTTTTTTTTACCAAAAATATGAGCAAGATTATAAATCGGCCAAAACCGATGAAAAAAAAGTTTTCTTATATTTTTTTGGGATTTGGATTTTAGTAAAAAGTAAGAAATATTGTCTTTTTTTTTGCAAAATTGACGCTCTCCTTGTTTATAGCGGCGATCAGAAATGATGTAGAGGGGATCAAATACCATCAAAAGAAAGCTCTATTTGTGGGAAAAAAAAGGACGCAAATTTTGTTTGGGTACAACGTTGCAGGACCGTGCAATTGTCAGTTAAAGCGACGCAGCGCCGAATCGCAAAAAGTGCTCTGGTCCTAAACTGGGAAATCCTTCTGGGGCTGAAGTGGTTAAAGTGGAGTTCCGCCCATTTAAAAGTCAGCAGCTACAAAAAGTGTAGCTGCTGACTTTAAATAAATGGCTACTCACCTGTCCCGCGGTCCAGCGAATTGGCCGCCTGATGCATCGATCCTCTCCCCCTCCCCTCTGCGGCGTTGGCATAGCAAGTGGCTTCATTGCGCGCGCTGTGAATGGCCAGGCAATCTTTTGGGATCTGTGACGTGCCGGGAGGGAGGGGGGAGAGATGAACTTCCTTCTGGCTCTGCAACGCCAGGAGAGGAAGTAGAGCTGGGGGCCCTGTCAAAACAGGGTCCCTGCCCCCCCCAAAAAAATGACATGCCAATTGTGGCATGTCAGGGGGTCACCTACACTTAAAGCGGACGTTCCAATTTTGGGTGGAACTCCGCTTTAATTGTTCATAGTACCATCATATAAAAACAGCCAACATGTTTTGGGGCAACAATACTCCTTTGTTAGGGCTTAGAAGAACGGAGTGAACATTTAAATTGCAACAAAAGAACAAAAGAAAGAGTTGATCTATATTTGATCCAGTGAAGAGCCTTCTTTTGTATTGGAATTATAGAAATGTAGTGATAGTTAACCCCTTTACACCGATGTAGCACATATATTCAACCTCCCGGAAGTGGTATTTTTTCCATGGGGCTGCATATATGACTTTGTGCCACACGATGCACCCCCAACACAGAGACTGGGGTCTCACTGAGAGCCCCGGTTTCCCGTACTAATCATCAGGAACCAGAACTCCTGATTCTGGGTCACCTGATCATTGTGGTAGCCTCTGATTGGCTACCACAGTAATCAGCCACTGTGAAGCCCACCCCTGTGTTTCTCTCTTTGTGAATGGATGAATGAATGAATGAATGAATTGTATCTCTCTCTCTCCTTGCAGAGAGAAAAAAAAAGTTTGTAAAAATAAATAAATAAGAAAAAGAAAAGAAAGAAAATAAAGAAAAAATACCTAGATCAAGGTTTGTCCTAGGTTCAGTGCCAGGGTTAGTAGACGGGTCATGTAAGGGTCCATGGTCAGGGTCAGTATATTTTGGGCAGAATTTTTGTTTTAATTTTGTTTCAATTAGTATCAGTGCCAATGTGTTTTAGGTAAGATAAAAAAAAAGAAAAAAAGAAAAATGCGCACTATTGTTTCTGAGCTGTACTACTGTAAGGAACCATCCAGGGCCATTGGATTGCCTATGTGTGGACGCACGTAGCGTGTGCGCCCGCCCGTGCGCCTGTACGTGCGTGTATGCGCTGCCAATGGCACCAATAGTGGCCATTTAAGCAGACGGCACCAGGAAGCAAGTGCTGTCCGTTCTACAGCATTTCCCAGTGTGATTCTGTGACTTGCTTCCTAGACTTCCTGTATCTGACCCAGCTTGCCTGACCTTGCCTTGACTCTGCCTGCACCGACCCTCAGCTTGCCTACGACGACTCTTCTGCCTGATCCCTTGTACTTCAGCTGCCCGCCTGTTAGCGACCCTGCCTGTACCCAACTACCCGCTTGCCTGCTCCTTCTGTACAGCACTTGCCCGCCTGTTACCGACCCGGCCTGCATCACCAATCTTCTGTCTTGCACGAGCTCCTGGAGGATCCTCACAACATCATCTGCATCCCTACCAGCCCTCATGCCCCCCTGTGCCCTGGAACCTCCTGTCTACTCTACCAGGAGTTCCTGAACCAGGGCCGTAAGAGAGGTTGCCCACTGCATAGTCAAACTCCACCACCAGGTGCGTGACAACTACGGTTACAAATAACAACTAACACACATATGTGGAATCGCTGCAATCGTCAGGAGCATGAAAAATGTATTTTGGGTTGTGCCATGGTGTTAGATTATGGTAGTAACAAGCAAAATATACAGCTACATTTGTTTTAAATTATTTTTTACTATTTTGGGCCAGTTTTCCTTTGATAATAAAAAAAAGGCCGGTTCCATGACTCTGGATGTAAGAAAAAATGTGTGATTGAGGGCAGAAGGACATGTGAACCACAACTACCAGACACCCCTAAGGGGGCCATTGGCTACATTTGGGGGCTCGTTTTCTGGGATTCACCTGTAAAGCTGCCAGTTGTTACCCCTAGAAACTGCAAGAGAACAGAGCCAGGGAACTGTAATTGTTCTATTGTTAGTGTGGGCTGAACCCGGGGGAAGGACTTGTGTGTTCGCTGGCTAAACTGGGTGTTCGCTGGTTCGCTGGGTAAAGTTGATCCAGGGTGAATCCGATTGCCTCTCGGGGAATCAGGAAGGAATTTTTTCCCCCGTTATAGCAAATTGGATCCATGCTTTGCTGGGGTTTTTTTTGCCTTCCTCTGGATCAACTGTGGGTGAAGTATTGTATATGGGATTATTTGGTTGTATGTGTATATATATATGTATATATGTATATATATATATATATTTTTTTTTTTTTTTGGTTGAACTGGATGGACTTGTGTCTTTTTTTAACCTGACTAACTATGTAACTATGTAACTATGTAACTATGTAAACAGTAAATTCTCACAAGTGTGCCATTGTCCATAGTAACCAGTGGGAGCGGTTGCCAATTGCTGCTCCTGCCTACCCAGTCACTTCAACTGGTGCTGGGGCGGATACTTGCATCATCCTGCAATTCAGTGACTTTGTTACCATGTGTTGTTACCCGTGGAAACCATGCCGGGTGACCGTGCCCATGGATTACAAATATGTTCAGCGATCTACAAATGCTGGACATCATCCACTGAATTGGAAATATGCCCAGCGCTCTGCAAAAGCTGGGCATCTTAAACTTTGGGCTCCAGCTCCTGCTCACAGTAAAGTATGCCTGAGACTGTTCTGGTTGCTAAGGGGAGAGACTGTGGTCAATAATGGGTCAGGATGGGTCATAGAGAGTCACTCAGTCCTTAAGGGGGAGGCAGAATAAAGGGGTCAGAGAA
Organism: Glandirana rugosa; assembly: GCA_018402905.1. NCBI lineage: Eukaryota > Metazoa > Chordata > Amphibia > Anura > Ranidae > Glandirana > Glandirana rugosa. The sequence goes on from BLSH010201205.1 coordinate 22,896, forward strand.
CATTGCCAGGCCCTCAGTACTACATCTACATCTCTCTTGTCACGTTTTTGGGGTTGTGTTCGATATGTGCAAAGAGAGATCACACAAATACTTAAAAAATATAACATTTATTGCAAGTAATGACAGATAAAGATAAAGAAAATATCAAGAATACTTAACTAAAGGTGCTTGTTTCCCGCCATGGGTCCCTTTCATGGCATAGGTGACCAGGACCAGACACGTGCCTCATGGCTGTTCTGGTTGAGACTGACTCATATAGGTTTTTGCTGTGGTAATATAGAACTTGTATAAGGGAAAAGCCCACCCCCCAGCCAACACCCTGTAAGCAACAATATGACCTTTGCATTCCTGAGGAGAGGGGCTAGCTTGACCATATAAGGCAGTTCAAATGCCAATAAGTTGAGTCATGCAATAACCAGGATATTAGAGGCTATAATAGATATTTGTGAGCCAACCTTAATGAGCAATATGAAATATGTAATTTCCCCAACAACATCTAATGGGTTGAGTTGCAGTGATGTACTGCAATGTACACA
>BLSH010201205.1:34816-52135 GCA_018402905.1 Glandirana rugosa
TCTCGACCTTCTTTCAAGTAGAGAGGGGGGAGGGAGGACCGTGCAGTGTCCAGGGTAATCTAACGGACCGGTAAGTTTAGCGTACCGCGCCGAGCGTGTGTGGACCCCCTCCCCTCCCCCTCTCCTCGCTACGTAGCCCGCTGGCTAATCGACCTGGCGCCCTGTCCACTCATCGGTAAATAATTTTCAGTCGTCGATGTTCAAAACATCGACGACTGAAAATTTACCCGTCTTGAGGTGAAATTGGTGAAGTCGGGGCCTTCCTAAAGGGTCAAATCCTGGTCTCGTGAAAAACGCTAAGCCGTGACGCAGCGAAATTGAAACGTCGCACGACCGCGCAATTGTCAGTTAAAGCGACGCAGTGCCGAATCGCAAAAAGTGCTCTGGTCCTAAACTGGGAAATCCTTCCGGGGCTGAAGTGGTTAAAGTGGAGTTCTGCCCATTTAAAAGTCAGCAGCTACAAAACTTGTAGCTGCTGACTTTTAATAAATGGCTACTCACCTGTCCCGCGGTCCAGCTAATCGGTCGCCCGATGCATCGCTCCTCTCCCCCTCCCCTCCCCCAGGTGTGTGCGAGCCGCGCCATGCGATTTGAATGGCCAGGCAATCTAATGGGACCTGTGACGTGCCAGGAGGGAGGGGGGAGAGATGAACTTTCTTCCAGCTCTGCGACACCAGGAGAGGAAGTGGAGCTGGGGTCCTGTCAAAACAGGGTCCCTCCCCCCCAAAAAAAATGACATGCCAATTGTGGCATGTCAGGGGGTCACCCACACTTAAAGCAGATGTGCCAATTTTGGGTGGAATTTCCCTTTAATTGTTCATAGTACCATCATATAAAAACAGCAAACATGTTTTGGGGCAACAATAATCCTTTGTTAGGGCTTAGAAGAAGGGAGTGAACATTTAAATTGCATCAAAAGAACAAAAGAAAGTTCTATACTTGATCCGGTGAAGAGCCTTCTTTTGTATTGGAATTATAAAAATGTAATCAGTGATAGTTAACCCCTTTACGCCGATGTAGCACATATATTCAACCTCACGGAAGTGGTATTTTTTCCATGGGGCTGCATATATGACTTTGTGCCACACGATGCTCCCCCAACACAGAGACTGGGGTCTCACTGAGAGCCCCGGTTCCCATACTAATCATCAAGAACCAGAACTCCTGATTCCAGGTCACCTGATCATTGTGGTAGCCTCTGATTGGCTACCACAGTAATCAGCCACTGTGAAGCCCACCCCCTCTGTTTCTCTCTTTGGGAATGAATGAATGGATGAATGAATTGTATCTCTCTCTCTCCTTGCAGAGTTAGTTAAAGTGACACACACAGTTTCCAGATGTTTGCAGAACAGTAGTTCTGTTTGTCCCGGTTTTAGTTAAAGTGTCACACACAGTTTCCAGATGTTGGCAGAACAGTGATATGGGTTCTCCCGGCTTATTTATACTTTTTTGACACAGTTTGAAGATGATTTTAGAACAGTTATATGGCTTCTACCGTTAATTAATACTTTTCAGACACAGTTTGAAGATGGTCCACATCCACCTCCATTTTTGATTTTTTTACGAAATTATTTTTAAAAAAATGCTTTTAGTTATTTCCCTGTCCCCATTTCTTTATAGGGCACTTGTCCCACCCTTACCCCTATTTTCCTTCCTTTTGCAGACCTCTAGGACTTTCCTGGACTTTTTTACAGCAATTTTTGGAACTTTTGGTAAAATTACCAGAACCCTGGACACGAACCCGGACTTTTTTTGAAAAGTCCGGGTTCGGGTCCGGGTCCCGGACACCCCAAAGTTCGGTACGGACCCGAACTTTACAGTCGCCAGTGTCAACACTATTGTTGATTGTTCCTACTTAGGAGCCCAACTTGATCCCACTTCAATGTGAATTGTCCAATGTGTGTGTACATATAATGTTCAAATGCACACATATATGAGGCAATAATAAATGTTTACAAGACAAACAAACAAAAAAAGAAAGCAAAAATGGGGAAAAAAACCCCATTACATAATAAAATACAAAACATAGAGACTTGAATTGGCCTAAAAAATGTTAAAAAATTATCCTCTTAATACACTGAGTGTGGGATGCTATCCTAACAACTAGAGTTGATTGAACCTCTGGAAGTTCGGGTTCGGCCGAACTTCGGGAAAAAGTCCGGGTTCGGGACCGAACTTGACCCGAACATTATCCTGGACCCCGAACCCCATTGAAATCAATGGGGACCCAAACTTTTAGGCACAAAAATGGCTGTAACAAAGTCCTGGCAAGTCCTAGAGGTCTGCAAAAGGTAGGAAAATGGGGGTAAGGGTCGGACAAGTGCCCTACAAAGAAATGGGGATAGGGAAATAACTTAAAATAATTTTTAAGCTAAAATCACATAAAAAAATAAAAAATGGAGGTGGATGTGGATTTGGAGGTTGAGGAGGCGGTGGAAGTGGCGATGGAGGAGGAGCCAACACTGTTTTTTTTATTTTTGTGCAAGAAATGCACCGCTGGCTGCAAATGTAGTTTTTAGATTTTTTTTTTAAACCAGCAATGTAAATGCACTTTTTAATTTTGTGCAAGAAACAATAATCTGTCCCTTTAAGCAACAGCAGGAACCTCTCCCTATAGAACTAGGAGATAATTTTAGAACAATAATCTGTCCCTTAAAGCAACAGCAGGAACCTCTCCCTATAGAACTAGGAGATGATTTTAGAACAATAATCTGTCCCTCTAAGCAGTAGACTCTACCTAATCCAGTCAGATCGTTCTGTGCAGCAGGATGAGGTGTGCAATCTGTCCCTCAAAGCAGCAGTACTCGTATCTCTCCCTAGTCCACAATCCGATCGCTCAGTAATGCAGGATGAGATGTTCTGCAATCTGTCCCTCACAGAGCCAGCAGCATCCTCTCCCTAAACTATCCTGAGAGCATGTGACATGCAGCACGGTGACTCCAGCCCCACATAGAGGCTGGGTCACATGATGCACTGGCCAATCACAGCCATGCCCTTAGTAGGCATGGCTGTGATAGCTTCTAAGGGCAAACCAGTGAAACACTTGTTGATTGGCTGCCCTTGGCAGCTATTGAACACGTGGAATCAATTACCAGAACCCCGAACTCGAACCCAAACTTTTTTTGAAAAGTCCGGGTTCGGGTCTGGGTCCCGAACACCCCAAAGTTCTGTATGAACCCCAACTTTACAGTCTGGGTTCGCTCAACTCTACTAACAACCAATCTAGCTCATAATTAAATGCAAGTAGCCAATAGTAACAACACTAGTGACTAGTCACTACGGTCGACATAGATCATGGAAGATATTTGCAGGCTGAGGAAAGAGTGTTCTAGTGAATACAATGTGTCATTGAGAAATAAAAGTAACAATCGTGTTAATTAGAGTTGAGCGAACACCTGGATGTTCGGATTTGGCAGGTTTGGCCGAACGTCGTGGAAACGTTCGGGTTTGGTACCGAACGTTATCCGAACTTAACCCCGAACCCCATTGAAGTCAATGGGGACCCAAACTTTTTGGTACAAAAATGACTGTAAAAAAGTCCTGGAAAGTGCTAGAGGGCTGCAAAAGGAAGAAAAATGGGAGATGTTATTAGATCTGCAATCTAGTCCCTCAAAGCAGTAGTAATCTCTACCTAGTCCAGTATCAGATTGTTCTGTAATGCAGGATGAGATGTTATAGATCTGCAATTTGTTCCTCACAGTAGTAGTAGCAATCTCTACCTAGTTATTATCACTGCAATCTGTCCCTCACAGCGCCGACAGCATCCTCTCCCTACACTATCCTGAGAGCATGTGACATGCAGCACTGTGACTCCAGCCTCATATAGAGGCTGGGTCACATGATGCACTGGCCAATCACAGCCATGCCATTAGTAGGCATGGCTGTGATGGCTTCTAGGGAAAACCAGTGAAACGCTTGTTGATTGGCTGCCCTGCAGCTATTCAACATGCGTGATCAAATACCAGAACCCGAACATTTTTCTCAAACGTTCGGGTTCGGATTCGGGACACGGACACCCGAAAGTTCGGTACGAACCGGAACTTTACAGTTTGGGTTCGTTCAACTCTAGTGTTAATCTAACATGAATGAAACAAACATTCCCTCAAACACTATCAGGTCAGGAGGATCGTGTGTTGCAATGCAGAATCTATGACCACCCATACCTGAATATAATAAAAGGTGAAACTCAACAGGACAAATATCAAGAGACTGGGGGTGGAACGGAAGGAAAGACTACAGGCAGCTGCAAAAATGGGGGCAATATTATTTATAAAAATACGAAACATTCCACTCGAAGGTAAGTCCGAGGGGCTGTCTGGTGTTCATTTTAAATATCCAATAAACCTCCCTCTTACATAACAGCCTGAACTTATCGCCCCCCCCCCCTTTTCAGAGTCACTATTTTTTCTACACCTTGGATATGAAGATCTGTTGCGTCTTTGTTATGACATATATTCCATCGAGCATATATCCAATTTTTCCATCGTCATATAGACAATTTAATTTTCATCTGTCATACAGACGTTGGAACTTTGGATGATTGGCTTGCTTACCTGGATGACAATCTCCTTAACCTGAAAATCACGGGCGTTCTCCCCCCCACATCATATAGAATTTTTGGATGTGGTTTTGGAAGGTGGGGCAGACAATAAGATCTATTAAGTAATAATTGGCCGGCACCACTTACTGGAAAATACTGGATCACCTAGTAGGTACAGGCAAAGTTGATCCAACTGTTTAATCAGAGAAATCTTCATTCCCCATTACCTGTCCATGGTCTGTGTGTATTAGGCTGGTGGTTGGAGAAATACGGATGAAAACACAAAGACCGGGCCATGCTGTGATGACTTTATTGTATATAGAAGGTACACACAGATTTTATTTTATATTGTTTTCTATATATGTTCTAATTATTTTTATTATTATTATTAGTAATAGTAGCGGTACTAGTAGTAGTATTAGTAGTATTGGTATTAGCAGTAATAGTAGTAGTGGTGGTAGTAGTAGTAGTAGTATTGGTATTAGCAGTAATAGTAGTAGTAATAGTATTGGTATTAGCAGTAATAGTAGTAGTAGTAATAGTAGTATTGGTATTAGCAGTAATAGTAGTAGTGGTAGTAGTAGTAGTAGTAATAGTATTGGTATTAGCAGTAATAGTAGCAGTAGTAGTAGTAGTAGCGGTAGTAGTAATAGTATTGGTGTTAGCAGTAATAGTAGTAATAGTATTGGTATTAGCAGTAATAGTAGTAGTAGTAGTATTGGTGGTAGTAGTAATAGTATTGGTATTAGCAGTAATAGTAGTAGTGGTAGTAGTAATAGTATTGATGTTAGCAGTAATAGTAGTAGTAGTAGTAGTATTGGTATTAGCAGTAATAGTAGTAGTAGTAATAGTATTGGTATTAGCAGTAATAGTAGTAGTAGTAGTAATAGTATTGGTATTAGCAGTAATAGTAGCAGTAGTAGTAGTAGTGGTAGTAGTAATAGTATTGGTGTTAGCAGTAATAGTAGTAGTAGTAGTGGTAGTAGTAGTGGTAGTAGTAGTGGTAGTAGTATTTAGAGCTATACAAAGTGAGGACACACAAGGACCTAATAATATTTATCATTCATACACTTTTTTAAAATATCTTTCCAATTTATTTGACAACAAAATCCAGTAAATCTTGGTTTTGGGACAGGAAGTGAGGTTGGGTCTCCCCAACAATGACAGGGGGTCAAACCCTCAACACTCCTAATTTTGTTTTACCTTTGCTATCTTTATCTCCATGGTGGAGATGAGCCCTTCACTTCTGCTCCCGGTGATCTCGTTGTAGTTGCCACCCGTTGCATAAATACAGAAATTAGGCCAAACAGAATTTAAGCAAAACTTCTTTAGTTAAATTCATGTTATCTACATAATTTGCTTTTCAGTTTTGGGTTTCCATGGATTACAATGAGAGATTGAAGAGTTGGGTACATCAGGACAACGATCCAGGCACACAATACAAATGTACCATGTTGGTAGGAGGTCAACAAAGCTCCCGTAGATGCAAGATAAAAAGTCATATCCAGGACAAGTCTCATTATCATTATCCTGGTGGCCCGGATGTGTCCCTGGAGCTGAGATGACGTTAGGTGAGACTCACTGAGGTTCATCCTCCAGACATGTCTCAGCAGTGATGTGACACATTGACCGATGCAGAGACAAGTCAGGGTGGTGGGAAGTAAACTTCCGATCACTGAGTTAAACATGGAGAAACTAAAATGTATAGTAATGTTATAAGCACCTGTAGTTGTTAACAAAGTCACATTTTGTATAATATTGGCTTCTGTTATCCAGAAAAGTGGCAAACTGATGATGAGTGAGCCAAGAAACGACCCCACTATGAGCTGAGGAACAGAAGACAGGAACATGGCTTTCATCCTCAGAAGATAAGGGTGGGAAAAGTTCACCAATCGGATGAAGTAGAACATGGAGAGCCAAGCGGTGTTCCAGGTACTGGCAAAGAAGAAAGAGAACTGTAGAGTAAATAATAATAGAAATACATTCTTACCAAGGTGGAAGTACATCTCAAGAGCGTCCAGAATGCCATCAACTGACAGGCAGCCCTGCAGGAAAACATTGGTAAGCGCTATAGACATTTGGATTTGGTCACAGACAGCAACATTTCTGCTATTTTTCCATTGTAACAAATACAAAGCCAGAAGTAAGGAGTTGCTCATTGTCCCGGATAGACCTGTGAGAAGGAAAAACACAAATCTGAACATTTCCAGAGCTGTGAACATCTTAGAAGAAGGAAGGGGGCTTGTTGGGTTCTCCTTCTGCAGAGATAAGCTGGATAAAATAATAGCCCAGATATAAAGTGAGATCTGTCAGAAGAGATTCAGAGAAGACGTATCATGGGATGCAAATCTCTCCAGGATCCGGTTGCCGGGTTTGATAACATCTCATCAGGTTTCATATGAAATGATTTGCTTCCTCTGCTCTTTGCTTGGTTTGCACCGGTAGGCTTAGGAACATATTCAAAAGCAATAAACCACATTCTATAAAAACATATACACTCAGCTCTGTTTTGCTTATTACATCTGCCTTGTGTCTGGGATGACAAGAATCATGAAGGTTTATTAACCACTTAAAGACCGGCATGTTAAACCCCTTCCTGCCAAGGTGATTTTTCAACTTTCAGCAATATCATGCTTTTAATGCATCAGCCATGCGACACTGTGCACAAATGAATATTACATCATTACTTTGAGACTAGAGTTGAGCGAACCTCTAGAAGTTCGGGTTCTGCTGGTCCGGCCGAACTTCGGGACAAAGTCCGGGTTCGTGTCCGGACAGAACCCGAACGTTCGCACGGACTCCGAACCCCATTGAAATCAATGGGGACCCGAACTTTTAGGTACAAAAATGGCTGTAACAATGTCCCGGCAAGTGCTAGAGGACTGCAAAAGGAAGTAAAATGGGGGGTAAGGGCAGGGCAAGTGCCCTACAAAAAAATGGGGATAGGGAAAATAAATTAAAATCAAATAAAAAAATGGGAAGGGGGGTGGATGTGGAGTAGGAGCCTAGAGGTTGACTAGGCCGTGACCGTGGCAGTGTAGGTGGAAGTGGCGGTGGTAGAGGAGTAGGAGGAGGTAGCCAACATGGTATTTTTTTTTGTTTGTTTATAATTGGGGTAGCCCCCAAAATATTGAGGCCTATTCCAAAAAACAAGTATATGAATGGCTGTGTGAGTCTTGTCTAAATGTTTATTCTGCACAAGGTACAGACAAGTCTTGTGGGATCCATGCCTGATGCATTTTGATAAAGGTTAGCTTGTCCACATTGGATGTGGACAAACGGCTGCGCTTGTCTGTGATAACGCCCCCTGCCGTGCTAAACACACGTTCCGACAATACACTGGCTGAAGGGCAGGCCAGCACCTCCAAGGCATAAAGGGCAAGCTCAGGCCATGTGGCCAATTTGGAGACCCAGAAGTTGAATGGGGCAGACCCATCAGTCAGTACGTGTAGGCGTGTGCACACATACTCTTGCACCATGTTGCTGAAATGCTGCCTCCTGCTAAGACATTGTCTATCGGCTGGTTGTGCTGTTTGTTGTGGCGGTCTGCTGACAAAGCTTTGCCACATTTCAGCCATGCTAACCCTGCCTTTTGAGGTGCTGGCGGTGGCACAGCTGCGTTGGTGGCCTCTACCTCCTCCTCCTCCTTTACCTTCACCTTGTGCTTCCGCTGATCCCACGGTGTCATTTGGGAATGCCCTCAGCAGCGCCTCTACCAGTGTGCGTTTGTAGTCGCGCATCTTCCTCTCACGCTCCAGTGAGGGAATTAAGGATGGCACGTTGTCCTTGTAACGGGGATCCAGCAGGATGGCCACCCAGTAATCAGAGGAAGTTACAATGTGGGCAACTCGGCTGTCGTTGCACAGGCACTGCAGCATGTAGTCGGCCATGTGTGCCAGGCTGCCCAGAGGCAAAGACAAGCTGTCCTCTGTGGGAGGTATATCATCTGTGTCCTCTGTATCCCCCCAGCCACGCTCCACTGATGCCCACGAGCTGCGTTGGATGGCACCCTGCTGCAATTCCTCCTCCTCCTCCTCATCTTCCTCGTCCTCCTCGTCCTCCAGAACTGTGCCCTGGCTTGAATATTTGGGACCTGGCCTATGCTGGTGCAGGAACCCACCCTCCGAGCCACTTGCTAATGACTGGCCTGATAACCGTGGAAATGACCCCTCTTCCTCCTCCTCATCCTCCTGTGCCACATCCTCTTCCATCATGGCCCGAAGTGTTTTTTCAAGGAGACATAGAAGTGGTATAGTAACGCTGAGAACAGCATCATCGGCACTGGCCATGTTGGTGGAGTACTCAAAACACAGCAATACGCTGCACAGGTCTCGCATGGAGGCCCACTCGTTGGTGGTGAAGTGTTGCTTTTTCGCAGAGCGACTGACCCTTGCGTGCTGCAGCTGAAACTCCACTATTGCCTGCTGCTGCTCGCACAGTCTCTCCAGCATGTGCAAGGTGGAGTTCCACCTTGTGGGCACGTCGCATAGGAGGCGGTGAGCGGGAAGGCCGAAGTTCTGCTGCAGCGCAGACAGGTGAGCAACAGCAGGGTGAGAACGCCGAAAGTGCGCACAGACGGCCTGCACATTATGCAGCAGCTCTGACATTTCCGGGTAGTTTTTTAGAAAATTCTGTACCACCAAATTCAGCACATGCGCCAGGCAAGGGATGTGCATCAAACGGGCTCGGCCCAGAGCCGCTACGAGATTTCGCCCATTGTCGCACACCACCAGGCCGGGCTTGAAGCTCAGTGGCAACAACCACTCATTGGTCTGTTGTTCAATGCCTGTCCACAGCTCGTGCGCAGTGTGGGGTTTATCCCCCAAACATATCAGTTTTAAAATAGCCTGTTGTCGTTTCCCCCTGGATGTGCTGATGTTGGTGGTGAAGGTGTTACGCTGAGCGGATGAGGAGATGGTAGAGGAGGAGGAAGCGCAGTAGGAGGAGGAGGCAACAGGAGGCAAAGACAAATGCCCTGAAATCCTCGGTGGTGGAAGGACATGCGCCAAATGGCTAGCCGGCTCAGGCCCACCCGCCACTACATTTGCCCAGTGTGCAGTAAGCGAGATATAGCGTCCCTGCCCGTGCTTATTGGTCCATGTATCAGTGGTTATGTGGACCTTGCCACTGATGGCGTTGCGCAGTGCACACTTGATCTTGTCCCCGACTTGTTTGTGCCGGGAAGGGATGGCTCGTCTGGAAAAGTAGTGGCGGCTGGGTACCACGTACTGTGGGACAGCCATCGCCATCAGGTTTTTGAAACTGTCCGTGTCCATTAGACGGAATGACAGCATTTCAAAGGCCAGGAATTTTGAAATGCTGGCATTCAGGGCCAGGGATCGCGGGTGGGTAGGGGGGTACTTCCTCTTTCTTTCCAGGGTTTGGGAGATGGACAGCTGTAAGCTTCCATGGGACCATGTGGAAATGCTTGGGGACGCTTGCGGACAAGGCTGGCATTGCTGTCATATCGTCTGTTTGCTGGGTGGCAGGTGACACTGTCACTGTAGAGGTGGAGGAAGAGGCCAGGCAGCAGCAGAAGAGGAAGCAGGAGGAGGCCGAGACCTTTCTTGGATTTTGAGGTAATTATTCCAATGCAGCTTGTGCCTTGAATTTAGGTGCCTGGTCATGGGGGTTGTGCTCAGGTTGAGAACATTTATGCCCCGGCTCAGGCTATCATTGCACAGCTTGCAAACCACTTGTGTCTTGTCGTCAGCACATTGTCTGAAGAACTGCCACGCGGGGGAACGCCTTTGAGCTGCCTTTGGTGTGCTAGGTCCCTGGGTGTGGTGGCTAGTAGCAGGCCTACTGTCTAGGGGATGCTCGCTCCGCTTTTGCAACCTGCTTCCTCTTTTGCCATGGGGTTCAGGTGCCAACTCTGAGCTTTCATCAAGGGACCGGGAGGGAGTCAATGTGAAGGAACTGGAGGCATTGTCAGCCACCCAATCTACTATCGCTTGTACTTGTTCTGGCCTCACCAATCGTTGAGGGGCATTCTGGCCTACCATATACCCGTGAAGGTTCTGTTGGCTAACTGAGGAAGGTGTTTCCCTTGTGCGTGTAGCTGGCACACCTCGACCACGTCCTCTCCTTCCAACAGGAGGTTCACCAACACCACCAACACCAGCAGCACCAGCATCAGCAGCAGCACCATGACCACGACCCTTATTTGCTCTCCTCATTGGGCCCGCAAATGTATTATGTAGCCCTATGTAAGTATTTATTAATACCAATTAATACCTCTTTTTTTTTAAACACCAACGTAGCTGGACTTTTTATTTTGGTGCAAGAAATGCACTGCTCACACCAACAGCTGGAAACTCTCCCTTTAGAGCTAGGAGATGATTTTTGAACAATATGTGTCACTTACATCAACAGCTGGCCCTATAGGAGTAGACAATGCTTTTGGAACAAGAATCTGTCCCTCTAAGCAGAAGCCTCTACCTAGTGCAGTCAGATCGCTCAAAGCAGCAGTATGTGAAATCTCAAATTACTCCCACAATCTGATCGTTGTGTACGATCCCACAATCTGATCATTGTGTACGAACGTAAAGATCGTTGTGTTAGGCAGGGTTCAATCTGCAATGTGTCACTCAAAGCAGCAGTATGTGAAATCTCAAATTACTCCAACAATCTGATTGTTGTGTACGATCATAACGATCGTTGCTTTAGACAGAGTTTAATCTGCAATCTCCAACTCTAAGCAGCAGTATTTGAAATCTCAAATTCCTCCAACAATCTGATCTTTGAGCACGATCGTAGCGATCGTTGTTTTATGCAGAGTTTGATCTGCAACTCAAAGCAGCGGTATGTGAAATCTCTAATTTCTGCTATCTGTCCTCAGAGCAACAGCACAGCAGTAGTAAAGTAATCTATCTCAGGATGCAGGATCAGGTCTTAAAATGTCTTTAATCTCTCCCTGACACTGTCAGCTCCCTCACCCTACAGCTAACACAAGAGCATGTGACTGCAGCACTACGTGACTCCAGCTTATAAAGAGGCTGGGTCACATGATGCACTGGCCAATCACAGCCATGCCATTAGTAGGCATGGCTGTGATGGCTTCTAAGGGCAAACCAGTGAAACGCTTGTTGATTGGCTGCCCTGCAGCTTCTCAACACGTGGAGTAAAATAGCAGAACCCCGGACCGAACCCGAACATTTTTTGAAATGTCCGTGTTTGGGTCCGGGTCCAGGACACCCAAAAGTTTGGTACGGACCCGAACGTTACAGTCTGGGTTCGCTCAGCACTATTTGAGACAGATAGCACTCTTTGGTGATATTTAAAGGGGTTGTAAACCCTCAAAGTTTTTCACCTTAAGGCATTCTATGCCCAAGGTGAAAAACCTTTTTTGTAGCAGCTGCCCCCCAGAGCTCCCATTTACTTACCTAAGCCCCAAAGCCCAGCAGCTCCAGCCGGTGTCTCGTTCCTCGGTCCAGTGATGCGGGAGCTGTGGTGCGAAGCCGAGTCCTGTTGTCTGTGTCAATGGACGCAGCAAAAGTACACGGGAGAGCACCGACATGAGTGACCCCTGGGAGGGTGCTTCCCTGGTGGGTCACTTCAGAAGAGGAGGAGTACTGCCAAGGGACTCCAGAAGAGTAGGATCAGCGCTGCTCTGTCCAAAACCCTTACACAGAGGAGGTAAGTATGATATGTTTGTTATTTAAAAAAAAAAAGTGAACGTTTAGTATCGCTTTAACCACTTCAGCCCCGGAAGGATTCCACACTTTAGGACCAGAGCACTTTTTGCAATTCGGCGCTGCGTTGCTTTAGCTGACAAATGCGCAGTCGTGCGACGTTGCAAACAAAATTTGCGTCCTTTTTTTCCCACCAATAGAGCTTTCTTTTGGGGTATTTGATTTCCTCTGCGTCATTTCTGATCGCCGCTATAAACAAAACAAGAGCGACAATTTTGCAAAAAAAAAACAAATTTCTTACTTTTTGCTAAAATAAAAATCTGAAAAAAAATACATTTTTTTCATCGGTTTTTGTCGATTTATATTCTTCCTCATATTTTTGGTGAAAAAATCAATCGGCATTCATTGATTGGTTTTTGCAAAAGTTGCCGCGTTTACGGATGATGAGAATTAATTTACGGGGTTTTAATTTTTTTTACCAGTAATGCCAGTGATCTGCGATTTTTAGCAGAACTGCGATATTGCAGCGGACATGTTGGACCATTTTGACACTTTTTTTGGGACCATTGACATTTATACAGCGATCAGTGCTATAAAAATGCACTGATTACTGTGTAAATGCCATTGGCAGTGAAGGGATTAACCTGCAGGGGGCGCTCTAAAGGTTAACTTTGTTTCCTGGGAGTGTTCTAAGTGTATGTGGGCTGGGCTGGCAGGGGGAGGGGAGTGATCACGGCTTCCATATACAGGGAGCCTGTGATCACAGCCCTTCCCCCTCTGTCAGAACAGAGATCGGTGTTTACTTACACGGATCTCCGTTCATTCACTGCAGAGAAGGGGGTATCACGGGTAGCCGGCGGTGATTGAGTCCACCCAGGGGAGGGCTGGCAGCCGTAGACCTGGGGGGCAAGTCCAGTCAAGTGGCCGATTGAACCACCGAATCAGCTCACCATCCATGCCCACCCAATGGGCATAGCGGGATCCATGGTAGGGCCGGCCCTGGGTGCCCCCCCTTTGCCTGCAGTTAGTTGGTGGCTGCGCCCCTGGGCCCTATTTCCTTCCTCCACAAGAAAAAAAAGTGTCAGCGGGCAGCAGCCATCGGCCATTTTAAATGTAAGTTAAGGTTGCCTGGGGGGCAATTGCCACCCTACCCCCTGGGCCAGCCCTCCCCTGAGTCCGCCCTACTGGCTCCCTGGCCCCCCCGGAACACAGTGAGCACCCGAGTGCACCTCCGGCAGCGCTCGCACGCTCACAATGTGGGATCTCGCAGCCGCCATCATTTGAGATATCGAACCACCTTGTCGCCGTCAGACGCCAGTTGGCAAGTGGTTAATCGCCACTTTTTTTTTCAGATATTTTTTAGTTTCTGTTATGAAACCTTGCAAATAAATTATCCTTCTTCATACATTTAGGCCAAATTAATTATGTTACATATTTTCAAATAACCCGAATTGGTGTATATCATTTAGTTTGTGTGAAAGTAAAAGAGTCAAACTATGTTATATACAGTAAATTAAAAATGTATCAATTAGTTTCATTTAGGCGATCATATCGTGCTCTTAACATTATTTCCATCTGCAATTCTCCAGGTCCTAGCAAGAGTAAGGGTTTGGGCGCTATCTGTTGTCCGGGAGCTGTAGTGAATTCCATTTTGGGAGTATTTTTTCACCAACGCTTTTGTGAATTCTGTTTGGGCGCCAATTAGAGCTATTTGGCTATTTTGAGTGCTAATTACCGCGTGATCGCATATTCACTCTTTAGTAAAGGACCCCCTATGTAGGCTGTGCAAAATTCTCACACATGTGGTATCCGCATACTGAGGAGGAATAGCACAATGTGTTTTGGGGTATAACTGTATTAATAAATGGCTGACTCATACAGCATGGGCATACTTACAGTTATACCCCAAAACACATTCTGCTATTCCTCCTCAGTATGCGGATACCACATGTGTGAGAATTTTGCACAGCCTACATAGGGGGTCCTTTACTAAAGAGTGAATATGCGATCACGCGGTAATTAGCACTCAAAATAGCCAAATAGCTCTAATTGGCGCCCAAACAGAATTCACAAAAGCGTTGGTGAAAAAATACTTCCAAAATGGAATTCACTACAGCTCCCGGACAACAGATAGCGCCCAAACCCTTACTCTTGCTAGGACCTGGAGAATTGCAGATGGAAATAATGTTAAGAGCACGATATGATCGCCTAAATGAAACTAATATATGCGGCATATTGTTTAAAGATAATCTGCTTTTAAACTGTTTGAAAAAGTGATTTCTACACTGAAAGTCTGAGAAGAGATAAATTCCCCGTCTCTTTTCAACTAGGTGCCAGCACAACTGAGCATGCTCAGACATGCAAACTACTCTCATTTTAACTCCCATGCCTTTTTTACAGGGCGCTATAGTAAATACCAAAATTAGCGCTGGGCTAGAGAACATTTTCGAGAGTGAAAATGAGAGTTATGCAGCACAATCCAACTTTCAGCCATTGATTCCAATGGTACAATTGTAACTTCCCCAAATAAATCATTTTCATGTTGAGATTAAATGTATCTTTCTCTCAAAGAAATTGTCCTGGCAAAAATGTTGCTTCTTCTTCATCTATTTTGTTTTTAAGAATTCTAGAATGTGTAATGTTTTCATGTTTTGGTAAAATATTTTTTTCTCTGCGTCTCTCTCGCTTGTTGTTGTCCATCCCACAAACATATTTCACTAAAACTCACACAGGTGTCTTTGCAAGCCACAAATAATACCATCGCCAAAGAAAATTTCAAATGAGTCACACTTTTGTGTGTTTTTTAATATTACCAAATGATCATAATTTGAGCCCAAAAATGTGATATATGTACCAACATCAGAAATAAAAACGTCATTCCCAAAAATCAGAGGGTAATATCACTATTCTACGCTCACACACCAAGAACCACAAATATCACTGAATAAATCAAGAAGAATAACCCCTGACTAATGTAATTCCACTACCTATATGTCCAAAGAAATGCAGTATATGTGTAGGAGGGCTCCACGTGTTGCAGCACAGTCGCTAATTGGTTAGCACTTCTGCCTAGCAACACTGAGGTTCTTGGTTTGAATCCCAAACATGCCACTTCATGTAGAGAAGTTGTCTGTTCTCCCTATGTTGTTAAACATAGCTCCTGATTCAGGTCCTTGTCTAAATGCAATATGTATTTGTAGGAGGGTTCCACCACCATTGCAAATCGTGTTTTCCATGGGCAAGGACTATTATCAGCCTTAACATTTCCCCACCACCACTAATTGCAGCCTCTTACCAAGACAAAACCCACAAAATGACAGGTGTTAGCTCTCAGCATGCTGACAGTAATCAGCCATAACCAGCCTTCAAAACAGATGGCATATGCCAGAAAAAGGTTGTTCACTGGCTCTCTGGCCTTCCACGGTACATCTGTATTGATTAACTTCTTGCACCCCTGGGACTTAGGACTGTTTGATACCACAGAGATGCAGCCTATAAACATATGGCAGCACAGTGACTCACTGGTTAGCACTTCTGCCTAGCAGCACTGAGGTTCTTGATCTGAATCCCAATCCTGCTACCTGGCTAGAGGTTTGTATTTTGTGCCGTTAAAATGTATTTTTCACCAGTGCTAAGTGTTTTGGTAGGTTTCACATAATGGAACCCCAAGAAATAACATTATAAATCAAGCAAATATGGGTTTACACCAAATCTAGAACTGGGTTGTTTTGGGCCAGATATGGATATATAAGTCTGGTGTGATCCTGCCCACATATTTTTATTTTAACCACTTAAGGACCAGAAGGATTCCCCCACTTCCTGACCAGGCCATTTTTTGCGATACAGCACTGCGTCGCTTTAACTGACATTTGGGTGATCGTGCGGCGTTGTACCCAAACAAATTTTTGGCATTTTTTCCCACAAATAAAGCTTTCTTTTGGTGGTATTCGATCACCTCTGCAGGTTTTTTGTGCCATAAACAAAAAATAAAAATAAATAAAAAAAAAACAATATTTTTTAATTTTTGCTATAATAAATATCCCAAAAAAATGTAAAAAAATAATTTCTTTCTCAGTTTAGGCCGATATGTATTCTTCTACAAATGTTTGGTAAAATAAATTGCAATAAACGTATATTGATTGGTTTGTGCAACAGTTATAACGTCTACAAAATAGGGGATAGATTTATGGCATTTTTATTATTATTTTTTTTAATAGTAATGATCGATCAGCGAGTTTTAGCGGGACTGCGACATTGCAGAGGACAGATCGGACACCTGACATTTTTGACACTTTTTTGGGAACCAGTGACATTATTACAGTAATCAGTGCTAAAAATATGCACTGTCACTGTACTAATGACACTGACAAGGAAGGGGTTAACATCAGGGGTGATCAAGGGGTGAAATGTTTTCCTTCATTGTGTGTTCTAACTGTATGGGTGATGGACTGCCTGGGGAAACACGCAGATCCAACTTCCCGCAGATCAGAAAGACAGGATCTGTGGGATCTCCGCTTGTTTACACAGGCAGATCCCCGTTCTGTCACTGAGCGATTGCAGGTGGCCGGTGGACATAGAGTCCGCCCCACCCACTGATTGGCTCTCCCTGGCCAGAGGGAGTGCGTGCGTGCCCACAAAACCTGCTCCCCCGGCCGATGTACAATGATGACAGTTCGCGGGAACGAGCCGACCAGCCACCGTATAATGACGGCGGCTGGTCAGCAAGTGGTTGATGTTGTATGCTGATGATGAATGATGAATGCGCTTTGTCACCAATTTGTGTGAAGTACCCCTCAAAAAGTTGCAATTTTCTGTTTTGGACCCTCCACATGCTCAACAACATACAGTGCCTTGCGAAAGTATTCGGCCCCCTTGAACTTTGCGACCTTTTGCCACATTTCAGGCTTCAAACATAAAAATATAAAACTGTAATTTTTTGTGAAGAATCAACAACAAGTGGGACACAATCATGAAGTGGGACGAAATTTATTGTATATTTCAAACTTTAACAAATAAAAAACTGAAAAATTGGGCGTGCAAAATTATTCAGCCCCCTTAAGTTAATACTTTGTAGCGCCACCTTTTGCTGCGATTACAGCTGTAAGTCGCTTGGGGAAGTCTCTATCAGTTTTGCACATCGAGAGA
>BLSH010201205.1:59344-71887 GCA_018402905.1 Glandirana rugosa
AAGTCGGGGAAATGAAAGTCACGTCGTTTGAGAGAGGTCTTCAAGTCACTCCTAGAGACTTACTAGGTTACATGAACTTCTGGAGAGAGTTTGCTGCACTGAAAGTAAAGGGGCTGAATCATTTTGCACGCCCAATTTTTCAGTTTTTTATTTGTTAAAAAAGTTTGAAATATCCAATAAATTCAATAAATGTGTCCCACTTGTTGTTGATTCTTCACAAAAAATTACAGTTTTATATCTTTATGTTTGAAGCCTGAAATGTGGCAAAAGGTCGCAAAGTTCAAGGGGGCCGAATACTTTCGTAAGGCACTGTATAAGTTTGATTTGGAGATGTGTGGGATCACTGATCATGGCCAGAACCTTGGACATGTGTTTTTTTTTTTAGCTTTACCCTGCACAGATATCAATGCTGAGGCTTTTTTCCATTTGTAAAGAGTGTGTATCCCTAATGAACAGGTGTGAGCAATTGAGGCCAACTCAAGAGACAGAATCGATTACACTGGTGGGTGTGTCCTTTACTGGGAGGGTGGAGGTGAGCAAACTTAGCTAGGTTATTAAAAGGCCTGCATTTGGGGCGGGTGTTTGGCCCAAGAACAGGCCTGAACCTTTCTTTGCAATCTGTATATTGGGTCACAAATAGATATTCTTTTGTGTTTTTTTTTTTTTACTGGGGGGGGGGTGTGCATAATTCTTGACCCACACCTCACTAAGGCTGTTGTTTGATGATTGCTTCTAACTCTCACATGTTAGACTTACAACTGATTAGGTATGGGGTTCGCATTCGGATCGAACCTACGTTTGATCCGAACATCGGGTGTCCGCTTGTTCGGGTAGTCCCGAGCATTATGGGGCGTTCGCGGCAACTTTGCGCACCCCATAATGTTTTAAAATGGTGGCGGAATGCCGTCCGCTGATTAGCCAAAGCATGCACATGACCTGGTGGCCTGCTGGGAGAGCTTTGATTGTACAGCGGCTCTATGATAGTGTGTCGGTCGGCGTTGGTTGATAGAGAGAATGCATAGGTTCCTGTATACAGGCAGTTGCTAGATTTAAAAAAAAAATGTTAAAAATTGTTAAAAAATAGACAAAAAATAGATAGATAACTAGATAGATAGCTAGACATCTAAAATATATCTGTCAGTTAGTGCAGAAAGGTTAGGTTTTTTTTTTATTATTTATTTATTTAATTTAAAAAAAAAAAAAGTTAAAAATAGACAACAAATAGATAGATAACTAGATAGATAGTTAGACATCTAAAATATATCTGTCAGTTAGTGCAGAAAGGTTAGGTTTTTTTTTATTATTTATTTATTTAATTTAAAAAAAAATTAAAAATAGACAAAAAATAGATAGATAACTAGATAGATAGTTAGACATCTAAAATATATCTGTCAGTTAGTGCAGAAAGGTTAGGTTTTTTTATTATTTATTTATTTAATTAAAAAAAAAATAGACAAAAAATAGATAGATAACTAGATAGATAGCTAGACATCTAAAATATATGTCAGTTAGTGCAGACAGGTTAGACACTAACCAGTCTGCAATAACTGACAGATATATTTTAGATGTCTAACTATCTATCTAGTTATCTATCTATTTTTCGTCTATTTTTAACATTTAAAAAAAATAAATAAATAAATAAAAGTAAAAAAAAAAACCTAACCTTTCTGCACTAACTGACAGATATATTTTAGATGTCTAACTATCTATCTAGTTAGCTATCTATGTTTTGTCTATTTTTAACATTTAAAAATAAATAAATAAATAAATGTAAAAAAAACCTAACCTGTCTGTACTAACTGACAGATATATTTTAGATGTCTAACTATCTATCTAGTTATCTATCTATTTTTTGTCTATTTTTAACTTTTTTTTAAATTAAATAAATAAATAAAAAAAAACCCTAACCTTTCTGCACTAACTGACAGATATATTTTAGGTGTCTAACTATCTATCTAGTTAGCTATCTATGTTTTGTCTATTTTTAACATAAAAAAAAATAAATAAATAAATAAAAGTAAAAAAAAAACCTAACCTGTCTGCACTAACTGACAAATATATTTTAGATGCCTAACTATCTATCTATAAGATGAAAGGGGAAAACAAAGGGGAGAAGGGGTATAGGTGGGAAGGGAGGGGGAGGGGGAAGGAGTTGGAACCCTGGGGGAAAGGGATGTTTGGGTTGATGGGGGGGACTATGGCAGTGCAAAGCTTGTAGTATATGTCTTTAGTAAATTTAAACAGTGAGAAAGAATAATTAAAATACTAATTTTATTTGTTTGTATTAAAATAGCACATAATTGTGCTGGTGTAATATTGACATTTAAAACATCATACAATAGAGAAAAACAGGAGTATAGTGGGGTACATAGAATATTTCGAAATTTTTACAAATCTGTGTCGATGTCCAACATGTTTCGCCTGCAAAGGCTTCCTCAGGGACTACAAACGACACATTCTTTGTACCATTCTAATATAGAAGACAAAAGGTAAATAAGTACAATAGGAATATAACAATATATACAAAGTTAATTGAAAATTCACATGCAATGTTTCAATGAATTCAACCAATTCAATTCTTGGTTGAATTCATTGAAACATTGCATGTGAATTTTCAATTAACTTTGTATATATTGTTATATTCCTATTGTACTTATTTACCTTTTGTCTTCTACATTAGAATGGTACAAAGAATGTGTCGTTTGTAGTCCCTGAGGAAGCCTTTGCAGGCGAAACATGTTGGACATCGACACAGATTTGTAAAACTTTCGAAATATTCTATGTACCCCACTGTACTCCTGTTTTTCTCTATTGTATGATGTTTTAAATGTCAATATTACACCAGCACAATTATGTGCTATTTTAATACAAACAAATAAAATTTGTATTTTAATTATTCTTTCTCACTGTTTAAACTTACTAAAGACATATACTACAAGCTTTGCACCACCATAGTCCCCCCCCATCAACCCAAACATCCCTTTCCCCCAGGGTTCCAACTCCTTCCCCCTCCCCCTCCCTTCCCACCTATACCCCTTCTCCCCTTTGTTTTCCCCTTTCATCTTAAAAATATCAGATTTTGGGATGAGGTGCTCAATATATGAAGTGCCACTATACTTTTTCTCCCTAACTATCTATCTAGTTATCTATCTATTTTTTGTCTATTTTTAACTTTTTAAATTAAATAAATAAATAAAAACCTAACCTTTCTGCACTAACTGACAGATATATTTTAGATGTCTAACTATCTTTCTAGTTATCTATCTATTTTTTGTCTATTTTTAACTTTTTAAATTAAATAAATAAATAAAAACCTAACCTTTCTGCACTAACTGACAGATATATTTTAGATGTCTAACTATCTTTCTAGTTAGCTATCTATGTTTTGTCTATTTTTAACATTTAAAAAAAATAAATAAATAAATAAAAGTAAAAAAAAAACCTAACCTTTCTGCACTAAATGACAAATATATTTTAGATGTCTAACTATCTTTCTAGTTAGCCATCTATTTTTTGTCTTTTTTTAACAATTTTTTTGATACACACAGCGTATTGAGCGTGCACTATATATCTGTACCTAAGGTATATAGTCCACTTGACGTGGTGTATAAAAATAAACACACAGCGTATTGAGCGTGCTCTATATATCTGTACATAAGGTCTGTAGTACACTTGACGTGGTGTATTAAAATATATACAGCCTGGTATATATCTATATATATACACACAGTGTATTGAGTGTGCACTATATATCGCTGCATTTGGGGGTGTATGGTATATAGCACACTACTTGGCGTGTTGCCTTCAAATATATACAGTCTAGTGTATATATATATACACGCAGCGTATTGAGTGTACACTATATATCAGTGCATTCGGGGGTGTACGGTATATAGTACAGTGTAGGGCGGTGCAAAAAAAATAAATCATGTTAGGAAGGCCTCAAAGGAGATGCAGACACTCCAGGCCACTAAAAGAGGGCAAGCAGCCTCTGTGTCTTCAGTGAAAGGTGGCAGACGTGGTGCATCCTCTGCAGGCGGGTCACGCTTGTCCTTTTTTTCTGCTGTTGGACGTGCTATTGAGCCACAACATGCAGAAGTGTCGGTGGAGTGGATAGCAAAGCCGTCCTCATCCTCCTCATCCTCTGTCACCCAGGCTCGTACAAGTTTGCCTTCCAATGCATCTGGCAAAGCGGCCTATTCTACTGGATCCTTGTCCACAGTTACTCCTTCTGTAGCCCCACCATCATGCACGGAGGAGTCGCCTGAGTTGTTTGACCATAGTGTTGGTTACATGCTGATGGAGGATGCGGAGCAGTTTGAAGGCTCCAATGTTGGTTCCCAGGTTGAGGAAGGGAGTAGCGTGAGCCTAGAGACAGGGGGTGCCGCAAAAAGACTAGAAATTAGCAGTCATGTTCCCCCAGCTGCAGCATACTGCCAAGTTTGCTCCAGTGATGAGGAGGGAGGGGATGATGAGGACATGGACTGTACTTGGGTGCCTGAGAGAAGAGAGGAGGAAAGTGAGGAGGTGGAGGCCCGAATCCAACAAGGCAGGATGTCCTCCAGGGGCCAGCTTAAGGGCAGTTACCCTCCTCTTCTTCTAGCTCTGTGGCCTCTTCTGCAGAATTGTCCTCTGAACCTGCAGTGCTACCTAAGCATTCAAGAGGCTATGCAAGCAGTCAGACTGAAAGATGCCATACGGTGCTTGAGTTAGTCTGTCTTGGGGACAGGAGCCACACTGGGGAAGAGATTCTTTCAGCTCTGCGGGGGCAGGCTCAGGGCTGGTTGATGCCATGGCAGCTTGAGCCAAGAATGGTTGTATGCGACAATGGCACCAACCTTCTCTATGCCCTCCGACTGGGACAATTGACACATGTTCCATGCTTGGCACGCGTCTTGAATTTGGTGGTGCATCGTTTCTTGACCAGGTACCCAGGCTTACCAAATATCCTGAGGCAGGCCAGAAAAGTCTGTGGTCATTTCCAGCATTCATACAATGCCAGTGCCCGGCTGGCTGGCTGACATCCAAAGGGAATTCGACCTGCCCAACAACCGCCTCATTTGTGACATGCCCACCAGGTGGAACTCAACATTGGCAAAGGGCCATCAATGAGTACCTCTGTGAGCATGGCACCAGGACAGGCTCAGGGGAGCTTGGCTTTTTTTCACCACGTCAGTGGCTAGTGATCAAAGATGCATGCACTCTCCTGTCACCATTTGAGGAGGCCCCAAGGTTGGTGAGCAGTGACAATGCATGCATCAGTGACACTGTCCCACTAATATTTCTTCTGGAGCACAGGCTTCGTGGAATCATGGACAGGGCACTTGAGGCAGAACAGAGGGAGGAAGAGGAGGACTTCCTTTCATCTTAAGGCCCCCTTTCCTGCAGAGCCACCAAACAAACGGGAAGAGTCGGAGGAGGATTGTGTCAGCATGGATGTGGAGTATAATACGCAGCAGGCTTCAAGAGATCATGGTTTTCAGGCCCCAGAAACCCAAGGAGTTGTACGTGGCTGGGAGGAGTTAGTTCCTGATAATGTCATCCTTAGTGACCCAGAGGTCACTAAGGCACTTACGTTGCATGGGCTCTCTGATTCTGATAAGCCTGCGAAAAGACCCTAGGATTCGTGGTATCAAGAAGAGGGATCATTACTGGCTGGCAACCCTTCTTGATCCATGTTAGAAGGGTAAAGTTGCATAACTCATCCTGTCTGTGCAGAGGGTGCAGAGGATGAAGCATCTTCAGGATACCTGAAGGAAGGTGGCCGGCTGAGCGATGCCATTGAAAAAAATTTCAGTCCTCAGCACCCAGGCCTGATAGGTTCAAGCAACCATCGTCAGTGTCTGCATTATATGATACACGATTATATAGGGGCAAGAGCAGACTTGGAGACCTTTCCAACTGAGCATCCACTTTGTTACTGGGTCTTGAGGATGGACCACTGGCTGAAACTTGCTCAGTATGAAATTGAGTTACTGGCCTGTCCTGCATCCAGCGTGCTTTCTGAACGGACATTCAGTACTGCTGGAGGGTTCGTAACCCATCAAAGAGTGCGCCTGTCCACAGACTCGGTTGATAGGTTCAGATTTATAAAAATGAATCTGTCCTGGATCATCAGCCCCTGATGCTGATGCAACTGATTAAATTTGCTAGGGATCTGGGATCCCTTGAAGACTGCCACTGCTCCTATTCCCCCTGTCCATAATCTAGAAGAATATTTTGTATTTAGGGCACCAGCAACACCCAAGGCCCAATTTTTTGCCACCTGTTTGACTGGGGGCTTTCGTCACAATTTTTAAACTAATTTACGACATCAGACCCAGTTCCTCTGTCCAACAAGAGTAACTGCAAGGGGTTACAATGTCCTGGCACCACCAGCACCCAAGGCCCAATTTTTCACCACCTGTTTGACTGGGGGATTTTGTCACTATTTGGAAAATAATTTACAACACCAGGCCCTGTTCCTCCGTCCAACAAGAGTAACTGCAAGAGGTTACAGTGTTCTGGCACCGCCAACACACAAGGCCCAATTTTTTCCCACCTGTTTGACTGGGGGATTTTATCACAATTTTTCTTGTTAAAGGTTTTTATTGAGACATAATGAAATGTATAAGAACATGGATGACATAAAAAGGTTACAAGTTACAGACCTGGTATGAGCTCGGTGCGGGTAGCCGACTCGCTCGACACAGTAAACAAGAAAGAAAAAACATAGAACATGAGCAATGGGAAAAACCTACGTCATATAAATGGGGTACAAGAGCATACAATATAGGACAACGAGTATTTAGTGGTAGCAGTGTAGACGATGGGATTTACCTTCAACAGGCACCCCTAACGGGAGCATACTGTGCCTGCGGAGGTAATCCCAGTACAAACCATCTAAAAATAAAGATTAGAAACAGGTCCCATTGTATTTACGTAGTGTAAACAAACCGAAACGAGCCGGTAAGGAGAGTCTTGCATATTGCAGAATACCAGAGTCTGGTTAATAGAGGAAGGGGAAAAGAAAAATAGAGGAAAGAAAGGTATAGCAGAAGCAGAGATCGGGAGAAAGAGGGAAAGAAGTAAGAGAGGGAGGAGATTAGAATGAGGGAAGTCCGCCTGGAGGTCCCGACCCTCCACATTGCATTATGTGGTATGAGAATTCAGATTGAGGATGTAGTGTCACCATGGAAGGAGAGTCTCAAGATCGAAGTTAGGTGGGTGGAAAAGGGTTATCCAAGGAGTCCATGTTTTCACAAACTTAGCAGGGGATTCTTTTTCTACCCCTTCCATCTTAGCATGTACTAGAAATCTGGTCATTCTAGATTTTGTTTCTGCAGTGGTTAGGGACGGTTTCTTCCATGCTTGGGCTATAGTTTGCCTAGCAGCTGTTAAAAGGAAGAGGAACAGTCTGAATTGCGATCTGGAGAGAGAATCAGGTTTCGAGCTTAAAAGCGCTTGCTTTGGGTCTGGTGAGAGTGGTGTATGGAATAGCTGGGTGGCCATGTTAAATATGTCAGACCAGAATGTCTGAGCTACTGGGCAGAGCCACCAAACGTGAAAAAAGGTGCCTGACTCGGAGCAGCCCCTAAAACATTGAGATGGGTATGCTGGCACGTATTTGGCTATCCTTGAGGGAACTAGATACCAACGTGTTAGTATTTTGTAGTTTGTTTCGATTGCTAGTATGCTGGGTGAGGAGCTTTTAGTAGAGGCCCATATTGCAGACCATTCTTTTTTTTCCAAAAGTGCAGACCATTCTTCCTCGTCAATGTGGCAGCTCAGGTCATTTTCCCATTTATGGATGTATGAGGGGCCCACCGAGTCAGGCACGATTGCAAGTTGAGTGTATAATGTTGATATTAGGCCTTTGATGTGAGGGTCGCGGCTGCAAATATTTTCAAATTGTGACATTTGGTCTAGGGGTGTGTTTGGGGTGATCAGACTTGAGTAGAAGCTTTTGATTTGGAGGTATCGAAAAAGCTCTGATGCAGGTAAGTGATGTCTTTCACGTAGTGTAGGGAAAGGGAGTATGGAAGTTGAGTCTACTAAGTGGTGTAATCTAAGAATGCCTAAGGACGACCACATCCGAAAGGCATGGAGTGACTGCCAAGCTGGATAGAATGAAGGGTTCTTCAAAAAGGAAAGGAGGGGGTTGTGGGGTGACTGCAAGTTATATTTAAGTTTCAGGGTGTCCCAGATAGCCAAGAAGTGAGTAGTTATGGGGTTACTTATGGATGCACGCTCATTTTTTGATAGCCAGAGTAAGTTGGCTGTGGAGAGGGGGTCTATATCAACAGCTTTGATTGCGACCCATAGCGGGGTCTCGTTTATCGCATGGTATTTAGGCAGGGATGCCAAATGGGCGGCTCTGTAATATCTGGTAAAGTCGGGCATTCCAAGGCCTCCTAGGAGTTTGGGTAAGAATAGTGTTCTTTTCGGGACCCTAGGTCTGGTAGAACCCCAGACAAATTTGAGTGTTCGCGATTGGAATAAGCGAAGATAGTGTGCTGGAACTGGAACGTGTAGGACCCTAAATAGATATAACAGCTTGGGGAGAATCGACATTTTTATAATCGTGATTTTACCCAGCCAAGAGGTCGGCAGGCGAGACCATTGGTTCAACAGGTTTGTGACTTGTCGCAGGAGAGGCGGGAAGTTTTGAATATAAAGCTGTGAGGTGTCTGCTGTGAGCTTGATACCAAGATAAGTCAAGGAGGAAGAGGCCCATGTAAAAGGCAATGCCTGTTGCACTGTCAACAGCTCAGGTTGGGGAATAGATATGTTTAGGGCTTGTGATTTTTTGGGGTTCACCACTAGTCCAGATACAGCCGCAAACCTGTTGAGCACTTGTAAGAGGTTGGGACCAGATATTAACGGGGATGATAGAAATAGTAATATGTCATCCGCAAAAAGACAGGTTTTATGTGTATAACCACCCAGGTCAATGCCAGCGATATTCGGGTTTTCCCTGATTAGGTGTGCAAGGGGCTCGATGACAAGAGCAAAGAGGAGGGGAGAGAGTGGGCACCCCTGCCTCGTTCCTCTTTCAATATGGAGCGGTGCCGACTTGTAACCAGCGTATTTCACATATGCTTGGGGTCTATCATATAGCGCCATAATCCATTTCAGGAAATGGGGTCAGAATCCCCATTTCAGCAGGGTATACTGTAGATAGGGCCAGGAGACCATATCGAATGCTTTTCTTATGTCCAAGGACAGAAAGCACGTTGGGATTTTACGTTTACGTGCAGTATATGATAACAAGACAGCCCGGCGTATGTTATCGCCAGCTTGGCGGTGGGGTATAAATCCTACTTGGTCACGATGTATAAGTTTTCCAATTATGCCGTTCAATCTTAGGGATAGGACTTTGGCCAAGATTTTGATATCGATGTTCAGAAGCGATATCGGCCTGTAGTTCGAGCACAAAGTGTCATCTGTGTGGGGTTTAGGGATCATACAGATCAATGCGGTTAATGATTCTGGGATAAACTTACGGTCTTGAAGGATAGAATTAAGGGCTTTGGTCAATGGTGGGATCAACAAATCTGGGAATGATTTATAGTACAAAGCTGGGAACCCATCAGGCCCTGGACGTTTGTTAATTTTAAGCTGCTTAATGGCCAATGCAACCTCCTCTGGGGTTATATTACTTTCTAAGATCTCTAAGTCTGAAGAGGATAGTTGCGGAAGCTTAATTTGGCTAAAGAGGGCGTCCGCTTCTGTATGGTTGAAGTGGTGGCCAGATTTGTAGATTGTTGCCAGGTGGGAATGAAATTTCTGTGTGATTTTAAGTGGGTTACTGGTAGAAGCATTTTTGGTTATCTTAAGGCGAATTGGTTTAGAGGGCTTATTGATGGTCTTAAGGGCACGAGCCAGAAGCGTGTCAGGCTTGTTAGCTTTCATGTAATACATATGGCGGGACCTACGGAGAGCTTTATCAGCACTTTCCGTCAGAAATAGGTCCAGTTCCAGCCGGGCTTTATATAGCTTAAGCCTGGTGGTTGGATTGGGGTTAGAACTGAATTCAGCATTACAAGCATAGAGCTCGTCTTCTAGCTTTTGCCCCAAGACTTTACGCTCACAGTTAAACGTGGCTGACAGGCGTTGCAGCTCGCCTCTAAGAGTAGGTTTGTGGGCTTCCCAGAGCGTAAGGGGAGAGATTTCTGGACTCTCATTGAGCTCCAGGTAGGATTTAATAGCCTGATGAACGGCTAGGCGGTGTGAGGGGTTTTAATAAATGCTCGGGTAGGCACCAAGTGCGGTCTTGCGCTCTCGGTATCGGGGATGCTAAGATGGTGATGACTGCGTCATGATCCGACCAAGGGATGGGGTGAATCTTGGAGGTTAATAGTTCCGGGGTCATACCCAGAGAGACAAAAATATGGTCTACTCTGGATGATACCCGGTGTGGGAACGAGTAATGCGTATAATTCCGTTTTCCGGGGTTAAGCTCTCTACACGTATCGACCAGGTGGTGGGTTGTGAGTAGGTGTGTAAATTGTGAGTTGGTCAGGGGCGAGGATAGATTACAGGGGGATTTATCAAGATAAGGACATAGCACCTGGTTAGAATCGCCACAGACGATCAGTGTGCCTGACTTATGGTTGGAGATAACTTGCATCAGGTGGGAGAGAAAGGGGCCCGGACGTTTGTTAGGGGCATAGTACGATACTATGGTGATTTGAGTATCCATGAGGTGGCTGCTGAGAATTAAGTACCTGCCTTCTGGGTCTTGGATCGTTTCATGGGGGGTAAATGGAGTGGAGCGATGAAAAGCGATCAGCGTGCCCCTTTGTTTGGATTTGGCGGAGGCTGTGAAAATTTGGGGGTAGTGGGTATTTGTACGTTTTGGGGTGCAGTCTAGCTTAAAGTGGGTTTCTTGAAGGCATACAACTTGAGCTTTCAGAGAGTGAAAATGTCTAAAAGCTTTAGTCCTTTTCTGGGGGATATTGAGACCCTGTACATTGAGGGACAGGATAGTCAAGGGGGCCATGGTGACAAGATTAGGACATTGAACTTACCGAGCTGTGGAGTAGAAACGGGCAGGCGGGACCACCAGGCGGAAGAAAAAATCACAGAAGAGAGAAGAAGAGACGGGAGGTAATCAGATGACGTAGACCGAAATGCTGTTATAGATGTGCAAACATAGTCAAAATCATTCACTAATGGGAGAGAGAAAAACAGCATTAAGAAACACTGAAATATTAAACAAGCAATAACAGTTTTGTAACATAGAGACTGGGTCCGTGTGAGGGAGTGTTCGTCCCTGACAGGGAGTCGGGGGCCGTCAGTGGTGACCCATATATTAGTAGTGGGCAACCAGTGAGGGCCATGTGGGGTGCACATGAAGGTTCCTGGGGAGAATGGGGCCCCAGCGGCTTTACCAAAGTGTGGGAAAGGCGTAGGGCAGTCAGCCCCTAATAAAAAGGCTTGTAACAACAACTTAACTGCCTTGGAATATGAACGGTGAATTTAGGAAACTCAATAATATAACAAAGTCCTTCCCTCTCAGGGGGTTTGTACGCTCAGGGCGGAGAATAGTGGTGGCAAGGCCCCCTTGGGAGGGTAAGACACAGAAGGTGATAAAAAGAACATAAAGATCATAAAAAACATAAAAAGGAAGGGGAGAATACAAGAGTCCATGCTGGCGTGCATGAAAACCCAACAGGGGTGGAGTGTGTTGGCTTCAGCTCCAACTAGAGCCGGGTCCTTGCAACTTGTGGCAAAGGGAAAGTTGACCTCTCATATGTAGAGAAGAGGTAATACGAAGGTGGCCAGAATGGGATGTTGCTTGAGGGGATCAGTCCATAGTGTCCTCTAATTCGTGAGAAGGCGGGGTGAGACGGCTTCTCTTATGGACTTGGGAGTTCCCGGGCTGCTCAGAAGACGTGGATGGTTTGTTGGGTGAAGGAGTGGCTGACCGGCGCCTGGAAAGGTTGGTGGTGGATGATGTGTCCATCAGGTGGAGCTCTTGTAGCAGTTGGTGCAGTTCTTCAGTTGTGCGGCATTTATGTTTGTTGCCTTGGTATGTAAAACGAACTGAGAAGGGGAAGCCCCACTGATAAGGAATGCAATGTTGTTGGAGTTCTGCCAAAAGTGGTTTCATGGCTCTCCTTTTTGTCATTGTGAGCTGCGACAGGTCAGAGTATAGTTGGTATCTGTGGCCCTGGAATGAGAGTTCCCTTTTATCTCTGGCGGCTAACATAAGCTGCTCTTTGGTGCGATAGAAATGTAATTTCGCAATAATGTCACGTGGTGGGCCATCAGGCTTTTTGGGGGCTAAAGCCCTGTGTATTCTGTCCATTTCCAAACGCTCAATGGGGATGGCGGGTTGCAGTTCTTGGAATAGGGCTGTTATTGTGGAGGTCAGGTCCAACACTGTCTCTGGTATGCCCCTGATACGAACGTTTGACCGTCTGTCGCGGTTTTCATAATCTTCTAATTTAGTGAGCAATGATAAGTTTTCTTCCTTAAGATTGTCTATCTCTAGCCTGTGTTCCTGAGCAATGGAGTCTAGCTCGTCAGCTCTATCCTCAAGGGCTGCAGTCCTGG
>BLSH010201217.1:20187-30865 GCA_018402905.1 Glandirana rugosa
TGGCTGTCCCCACTTGTCGGTAACCAATACCGACAAGTGGTGCACTAGCCGACACTACTTCAGTGTCGACTAGTGTTTGCCGTGCGGTCGGTAAGCGTGCCGCGCACGCGCGCTAGCCCTCGCGCGGCGCGCACGCACAGCCACCGCCGCACAAGGACCCCTTGTGACGGACAGTGGCTGTGTCCATAGTCGGCGGCCGGTCGTCGACTATGGAACACTAGCCGACACTAGATGAAGTGTCGGCTAGTGTATGTCACATTTGTCTCGCCAGATCAGTAACTCACTGATCCCAGCTCTTCTCTCCTCACACTGGACTCTGTGTGAGGAGAGAAGAGCTGGTAACAGTGAGTTACCGCTCTGTTTACACTGTATGTGATCGGCTGTGAAGTAGATCACAGCCGATCACAAGGTATCAGCTGCTGGCCGGCGGCTGATACCTGTGTCGGTGACAGGCAGTGTTCCCCAGGAACACGCCGCCACCGACACGCACGCGCGGCGCGCTCCCGATCGCGCGCACGCGCCGTGCGAATGGCTGGCGTGCCGTTTGTGATCAGCTGTGACTTCATCACAGCCGATCACGTGGTGAACAGCCATAACCAATGGCTGTTCACCCCTGTCGGTGAAGCGGCGTGTCCTGGGGACACGCCGACACCGACAGAGCCGGGATGCGCGCGCCCGATCGCGCGCAATCCCGGCTTAAAGGGAGGACGTCATATGACGTCCACCCGCTGGGAGAGCAGGACCGCTCCGCCGTCATTTGACGGTGGGCGGTCCTGAGGCAGTTAAAGTATACTGATATCTAGTGGTGTTTTTGGGCCAAAAAATCTTATTTACTACGTGATTTTAGTTTCACCCTCAGTTCTCTTCTCCTGCTTAGCAGTAGACCTGACCCGTTTCTTCAATGTTTCTTCAGTCAGTGTTAGTACTTCGTAGAGATAGGGCTTGGAAAAGTCATTGCCTTTTTACACTTTAAAAGGTTAGAAAAGGTTCCTCTGTACTGCAATTAGCTGAAGTAAAATTGCATTGGATTTAACTTAACTTCTGTGTCTTATTGAAGAGTTAAGCTGCCTGTGGATGGTGCCAAGTCAGCAGGTTACCATACTTCCTGTACAGTCTGGATCTAAAGAGGTTTGTCAATATATAAAGCAGCATTGGAAACAGAACAATTTGGTTTAAGAATCAGACAGGACTTATCTTATTTACTTATGTATCCCTCTGTACATGGATACTGGTCACCTATTATTAAAGGGATCTGGAAGATTTCTAGAATTTCACAGATCTGTTATCACTTGTGGTCTGTTGTTGCTGGGATATAAGGGTCCCTTACCTCCAGGGATCTAAGAATCTGTCATCTAAGGGATATGTCAATACCCCTTGGAGGCTTTTAAGGGGTTTTAGATGTAGGAAGGCAGGGTGGGGTTTATGATCATGTGTCCGTTGTGATTGGCTGTCAGGGCAGTCACGTGATCAGAAAGCTCCCAATCGCAAGAAGCAATTGGGATCTTTCTGTTAGCTTTCTGCAAATTAATACACAAATATGTGGCCTCTCTGCGCCAAGGCCAAGAGGCCACATATTTGCATACCATCAGCACCTAGAGGTTACAGCAAAGGATAAATCATTATAGGAGAACCATGAATCTATCAATAATGGAGAGAGAAGGCTCAGCCATTACTGGAGGCCTTGGAATCTTGCAGAATATGAGCTGCTTTACCTGTCCTGCCTGGTGGCTTGCGGGAAGAGGCGGAGGACCTCCTGGTGGATCACATCGACCTGCTGGGTGTCCTTCAGTTTGATCTCCAGGAGGTAACCTTTACCGAATTTGCTCTTCAGATGCTGGATGGATCCGATACACCTGGGGGAGAAAAAGACACAAGTCCTTTCAGATCAACCAATAAAAGGGAAAACTTTTTTTTTGTTCTGGATAGAGGAGCCTTTCTCAACCTTCTCAACACCGAGGAACCCTTGTAATAGTCCACCGGTCTCGGGGAACCCCTGCTAAAAATCTACAACTTATGATACATTAGTGTGATGGTCATTGAGAAGAATGCTCCTTACACTTGTGGTCAATGGGAAGAATGCTCCTCACACTTGTGGTCAATGGGAAGAATGCTCCTTACACTTGTGGTCAATGGGAAGAATGCTCCTTACACTTGTGGTCATTGGGAAGAATGCTCCTCACACTTGTGGTCAGTGGGAAGACTGCTCCTTACACTTGTGGTCACTGGGAAGAATGCTCCTCACACTTGTGGTCGATGGGAAGAATGCTCCTTATACTTGTGGTCATTGGGAAGAATGCTCCTTACACTTGTGGTCAATGGGAAGAATTCTCCTTACACTTGTGGTCTTTGGGAAGAATGCTCCTTACACTTGTGGTCAATGGGAAGCATGCTCCTTACACTTGTGGTCAATGGGAAGAATTCTCCTTACACTTGTGGTCTTTGGGAAGAATGCTCCTTACACTTGTGGTCAATGGGAAGAATGCTCCTCACACTTGTGGTCAATGGGAAAAATGCTCCTTACACTTGTGGTCATTGGGAAGAATGCCCCTTACACTTGTGGTCATTGGGAAGAATTCCCCCCTTACAGATAGCTAAAAAGATCAATGATGTCATTGGGAATTTATCTGAGAGGTAGAAACTGACCATTGCCCAAGGAACCCCTAGCAACCTCTGGAGGGACCCTGGTTGAGAAACCCTGAGATAGAGTAAGGAAAGTTTTAGACCCTTGACTGAGGTTCTATTGCGGTCTGTGTACCCACCAAAAAGATTCATCCTCTGTTTGGCCTGGTGACCATTGTCATCACAACAAAAACTAAAGGGAAATCCTACATTTTAGAGTTGTGAGATGAGGGCAAATCTTTCAATGGTGACAGCTGTCTAGAAGGGGAATCCACCCTCAAAAATAATGAGTGGTTCCAATGGTTTTCTCAACTTTTACATCAAAATAAGGATTCTAAAGGACGAGTAGACTAGAAAATTGTTATATTCTGTTGTTACCTTTGCCGTGTTATTTGCATTTCCTTTATTAAACAAATTCAAAAATCTTCCTGATGGAAAAATATAATTTATCCACGATAGGGGGAATTTTGTTTAACATATCTGCCGAGAGGTCTCCATCTCCAGCCTCTGTGATACCAGAGCTAAGTAATCTGCATTACATTGTTCTTCCTTCCAGGTCTCTACCATAAGGTTTTTGAGTTGCATCCCCATAACACAGATACTGTATGCTGGATCAATGTTCTAGAAATCAAGCATGCAAGACATCTCTGCTCCCTCAATGCATTCCTGGCTTCTTAAAAACCCCCCTGACCCAGTCCTGGCATCGTTCCTTCTCACCTGAGCTTTCCAGACACCATGATCGCCACGCGGTCGCACACAGCCTCGGCCTCCTCCATATAGTGTGTGGTCAGGATGGCGCCCCTTTCCCTGTTCTTGAAGGCCGCTCGGATGGCTCTCCTTAAATACAGAAGAAAAGTCTAAGGTGTCGTACTTTTGTATTTAAACCTCCAAGTATAATGCACATGTTGTAGGATTTAAATGAACCACTTCAAGACTGCCCGCCGTCATTATACAGTGGTTCTTTGCCGTTGAATACCGTTGCTATAGTAACAGATAGCTACCATAACACCGGTATTTTTCAAAATGGCGGGCGGTCCTCTTTCAGATAAAAGTGGTCTCTGCGGTGGATTCGCCGCGAGATCCCTTTTACCGGGGGGGCGGTAGAGAAGCCCCCCTCCCGCCGCCCTACGGTCATCTCCAGTAGCGGCAGAGGTGATCCGATCCGTTGTCCTCCTGCACTGGCTGCCGAGTGAGGGGAAGATGACCCCCAGCCGGCTCCATAACATTGCAGGGCAGAAGCGACGTCAGAAACGTCACTTCCGCCCAAAGCTCTTAAAGGAGACATTTTTTTTAACTGTCTTTTTTTTTTTTTTTTGCATTTAACTGCAAATAGGAGATCTAAAGTCTTTTTGCCCCCCAGATCTCATATTTAAGTGTTCCTGGCATGCTTTTTTCTATTACAAGGAATGTTTACATTTCTTGTAATAGGAATAAAAGTGATCAAAACATGTTTTTTTTTTAAAAGGATGGTGTCAAAATAAAAAATTAAAAGTAAAAGTGCCCCATCCACAGAAGTAAACGGATATGTAAATGCATATGAAAATGGGGTTCAAACCACACATGTGAGGTATTACGTGATAATTGGAGCGAGATCAATAATTCTAGCACGAGGCCTCCTCTGTAACTCAAAACTGGTAACCTGTAGAAATTTTTAAACGTCGCCAATGGAGGTTTCCAGATGGCGAATGGCGACATACTCAGTTCCTATGAGATTTGTTTTCTGTATGCTGCAAAAAACTGGGTTGATCTTACTGCTCTCTATCTCCCCCTTCTGTCCATGTCCCCCAATTCAGCTAGGGATTTTGCAGCTGTGGGGCCAGCTCAGCATAGAAACTGCCGGAAAACTGAGCATGTGCAGAATATCTCCTCCGTATCACATCTGAGCAGTCCATGTGACTATAGAGTCATACATGTGGGCGTATACACAGTGCTTATCCACTTCCCTACCGTTGTATGCAGAATGACTGCTGGGAAGTGGTTCAGTTATCTGGACTGGGTGTCATATGACGTCCTCAGGATAACATGACGGCACACGCCCAGGGGGGCATGCATCGCGGCGATCGGTGGTGTGGTGTGTCAGTCTGACCCTCAGCATTACCCATCTTGGTAAAGCGCTTCCATGGTTTATCAGCACAGCCCCCCCCTCGGATCGCCACTCTAGACCACCAGGGTGCCTGCCCAGGGACCACCAGGGATGTGCCCACCCAGGACCACCAGGGAGCCGACCAGGGACAACCAGGGAGCTGATCAGGACCACCAGGGAGACCCCCCTAGACCACCAGGTAAGGGGCACAGTGCCCAATATGGATGGCACTCAGTGCCACATTCAGATGCCACCCTAGACCATCAGGGAAATGGCCCCTATCTGTGCATATACCCACCAGTGCCCCTATCAGTACGTATCAATGCCACCTACCAGTGCCACCTATCAGTGCCCAGTGCCTCCTATGAGTGCCAATCAGTGCCGCCTATGAGTGCCCATCAGTTCCACTTATCAGTGTCTGTCAGTGCTGCATATCAGTGCTACCTATCAGTGCCCATCAGTGCTAGTTATCAGTGCCCATCATTGCTGCATATAAGTGCCTCATCATCAGTGCCCGTCAATGCCGCCTCATCAGTGCCAATCAGTGTAGCCTCATCAGTGTTCATCAGTGATGGAGAAAATCTACGTATTTACAAAGTTTTTTTTTTTCAAAATTCTCAGTATTTTTTTGTTTGTAGCGCAAAAAATAAAACCGCAGGGGTGATCAAATACCACCAAAAGAAATCTCGATTTGTGGGAACAAAATTATAAAAACTTTGTTTGGGTGCAATGCCGCATGACCACGCAATTGTCATTCAAAGCACAACAGCACTGAAAGCTGAAAATTGGTCTGAAAGGAAAGTGTTCTAATTGCCCGGTATTGAAGTGGTTAATGACCGCCCACTCCTTCCCTCCTCCCCCATGCCCACAAACCAGCTAAATAAAATATATAAGATATTTCATTGATTAATGGAGGCTTCTCCCCCCTCTTATAAAGAGTTTTCCCTAGGCAGTGCTTGCATTGGAGAAAATATAGAAAAAATATAGATAAAAATAGAAAAGTCCTTAAAGTGACCTGGTGAAAATGTCTTTTATAGAATGTGAAATCTTGAGTACCAGGTTCCCAGGATACCCCATACAGTGAATATTCTACCTCGTTCTTGGTAATACACACCGCACTCACCAGATGTCAATCATCCCCTTACTGTACAGCAATCAACCCCTTACTTACAGTCATCAATGCTTGTGGGTCATTGGGAGACCTGTCCTGATCTTCCTGGTGGCTCCTGGTGTGGATCCTTTCTCCTCTTCAATGCGGTCCCGGTATTACTCCAGTCAGGGCTTTATTTTATAGAATAGGTGCAGGAACTCCCCCTTTCTGAGGCACCCCCTTTTCTCTACCCCTACCCACCTCGGAGCACTGTTCCTTGGTTCCATCCCCTACCCACCTCCTAGTACTGCCCTTTTAGACAATACTGAACCAAGTATCATTTTGTGGTGCTAAGTAATTTGTATGGAATTTGGTAATGAAAACAAGAAAAGCAGTAAAATAGATCCCCTGCTCCCCCCCAAATTCCCCCTTCCAACACAAATCCCCTCCTCCTGATCTCCTTGTGGTGCCCCCAACCTCACATGATACCACAGTACCCCTCCTGCCCACCCCTGGTGGGGATCCTCCGAGCGAGTCGCTGAGAGCCTGAGCCCGCCAATCCCGCCCCCTCCACAGCCCAGTGCTCCAGTGAGCATGGGAGGGGGACGGGGAAAGAGCGGCTCACTCACAGTCACCAGCTTTCTGCTTAGGGAGCTGTGAGAACCGAGCGATCAGCGGTGTTTGATCGCTCAGTTCTCCCTGTTAGAGCCGGTGGGGTTACAGATGCAGCATCAGACCAATGCTGCATCCACCTAGGTAAGTATGATTTAAAAATAAATTCGACCAACTCTTTAAGATATTATCGACTTGTGACAAGACTCACCAAAGCCTTTGTTGTCCTTTTGGGTCCAGACCAGTGGAAGGTTCGTCCAGGAGAACGATGGTGGGATTACCCAACATGCTGACGGCAAAACACACCTAAAGAACAACAGAGATCTAAAAGGAAAATTCGGGCTTCTAAAACGTTGGATTATACAGCACAAAATTGGCAACATTATTGATACTTAATGTTTATGATAACTCATGGGCGTCCGCAGATAGGGGAATCCCCCCGGAATCAGGGATCAGATCAGGGGTTCCCCACTAGGTCCTTATCCTCTTGAGCCATGTATGCAGTTTCTGACAGTCTCTTGGACCATGTATGCAGTCTCTGACCGTTTCCTGTACCATGTCCGCAGTCTCTGACTGTCTCCTGTGCTATATCTGCAGTCTCTGACTGTCTCCTGTGCTATGTATGCAGTCTCTGACTGTCTCCTGTGCTATATCTGCAGTCTCTGACTGTCTCCTGTTCCATGTCCGCAGTCTCTGACCGTATCCTATACTATGTCTGCAGTCTCTGACCATCTCCTGTACTATGTCCACAGTCTCTGACCGTATCCTGTACTATGTCCGCAGTCTCTGACCGTCTCCTGTACCATGTCTGCAGTCCCTGACTGTCTCCTGTACCATGTCTGCAGTCTCTGACCATATCCTGTATCACGTCTGCAGTTTCTGACCGTCTCCTGTATCATGTCTGCAGTCTCTGACCATCTCCTGGATCATGTCTGCAGTCTCTGACCATCTCCTGTATCGCGTCTGCAGTCTCTGACCATCTCCTGGATCATGTCTGGATCATGTCTGCAGTCTCTGACCATCTCCTGGATCATGTCTGGATCATGTCTGCAGTCTCTGACCATCTCCTGGATCATGTCTGGATCATGTCTGCAGTCTCTGACCATCTCCTGTACTACGTCTGCAATCTCTGACCGTGATAATGTAATTATGACATTGTCAAAAAGGGGCAGAGCATGGATGACCTTGAAATTATGCCCCCCCCTGGAAAAAGTTCTGCGGACGCCCATGTGATAACTATGAATTTTTGAGGAAATACATGGCGGATTTCATGCCAGGGAACTATTTGCAATTCTTTGGATCCTGACCATTCTAACCCACCATGGTTCCTCTGTGTTCTAAAGCCTTAATCCAGCAGAGGATCGCCGATATCCATTACATTATATGTGCAGAATAATTACAGATATTAGTAAAGGTGATAAAATGAATAGGCTTGTGGACATGCTGGGTGATAACTGATAATTCATAAGCCTTCCAACATATTCTTGGAGTGGTTACTATTATATACATTTTGGACACCTACATTAACAACGATCATTAATTATTGCTAAGCTCCTGGACTCGGAGAAGGACAAAAACCAATCTGGCCTTTATGACTCCAGATAACGGCATTTGTTTTCAGAAGCAGAATTGATAGACATGGGAAAGGCCCTGCAGCTCTGAGAGGTTCACGTTGAGGATGGGGCCTGTGAGGGTATGGACTTGGTCAGCTCTCTAGATCATCTTCTGATATCCAGAATTTCTCAACACCATCTATTTAGTGGAGCACCTACCTTTCTGGAGACCCTAGCTGATAACTTCCTGGCCGGTTTATCGAGATGGTCCTTCATCTCCAGAGCTTCACTCACCTTGAAGACCAAAATATGGAGAAATAACGAGAGGAACAATCTAGTTAGGATTTATTAACCTGTGAGGTTTATTAAGGTGTAGAGATAGAGGTTCATAGGGACTTGTATGTGTTTGTGGGAGTTTCCTTTAGGCCCTGTTTTCTCCAGCAACCTAACAGCATTACAATGTAATCAACATTTTTGTGGATGGGACTACCAGGTCCAAACAATATTGAGAAGACCAGAGGAAGTGGAGTCAGACAATTCCTGAGGGGCATCATGAAGATTTGGTGCAGTTAACTTACCGTTTGATAGCA
This sequence comes from Glandirana rugosa, assembly GCA_018402905.1. NCBI lineage: Eukaryota > Metazoa > Chordata > Amphibia > Anura > Ranidae > Glandirana > Glandirana rugosa. The sequence goes on from BLSH010201217.1 coordinate 28,735, forward strand.
CGGTTTGTGTCCTCTTTATTCATGCCCTTCACAGCGGCGTAGATCTCCAGATGCTCCTTCAAAGTAAGGTTGGGCCACAAGGGGTTGTGTTGAGGACAGAAGCCCAATGCTGCAGAGTCTTCAGTCCTACTGGGGTCTCCTAGCACCACCTGTAGGGGGCATCCAAGAACGTGGATTAAAAGAATGCCAGGCTGGATATTTGCTCTGGGTCTACTAGTAATGGAGCCAGTGTTGCCAACCGTCCGTTAATTCACGGACAGCCAGTAAATCCCAGTCTATTTTCTGGCTGTCCGCGAATGTCCGTTACGGACAGCGGTGCCCGTAAAAAGGATGGCTGCGGGCCGACAGTGCAACTGCGCATGCGCCATTCCGAAGCCTGCCGAGCTCGGGAGAACTCGTACACGCTCGGTCGGGCAGGCGCATGCGCAGTGATGTGATGGTGCCGCCTGGCGCCATTTTTGAATGGTTGAACTCTGCGGCGTGGTGCCTCTCCAGTTGCAGGATGGCATCTAAGGAGAGGCTCTACGAACTGTGGCTGCTCTACTTCACCAAGGTAAGTGACTGTGGCCCCCGGGGGTCCCGCTTTGTACGCACTACGCAGACAGGAGCCATCTGACATCCCGGGTACACAGCTGCCCACATCCAGGAGGGGCTCCCCCCATGGCAGGGGGTGGGGGTGTCTGCAAGTTTCATAGTAGGGGAGCCCCCCCCCCATGTACAGGAAGTGCCCACACCAGGACGGGTTTGTGAAGTTCTGGATCGGTGGGAGGTGCTCTGCTGGCGTCTGATAAGAGGAGTTGTGGGTTTCTCACTTCTGGATGAGACCCCAAGTATGGAGCAGTGTTGCCATGTTGTGTTTAAATATCAATTGTCTTAGTTTTTAACCACTTGACCACTGGGCACTTAAACCCCCTTAACAACCAGACCAATTTTCAGCTTTCAGCGCTCTCACACTTTGAATGACAATTACTCTGTCATGCAACACTGCACCCATATGAAATTTGCGTCCTTTTTTTCACACAAATAGAGCTTTCTTTTGGTGGTATTTAATCATCGCTGGGTTTTTATTTTTTGTGCTATAATTAAAAAAAGACCGAAAATTTTGTAAAAAAAATGAATTTTTCTTCGTTTCTGTGATAAAATTTTGCAAATCAGTAATTTTTCTTCATAAATTTTTGCCAAAATTTATACTGCCACCTATCTTTGGTAAAAAAAAAACAAACAAATTAGTGGATATTATTTGGTCTTTGTGAAAGTTATAGAGTCTACAAGCTATGGTGCCAATCACTGAAAATTGATCACATCCGATGTACTGACCACCTATCTCATTTCCTGAGACCCTAACAAGCCAGGAAAGTACAAATACCCCCCAAATGACCCCTTTTTGGAAAGTAGACATTCCAAGGTATTTAGTAAGAGGCATGGTGAATTTTTTGAAGTTGTAATTTTTTCCCACAATTCTTTGCAAAATGAATTTTTTATTTATTTATTTTTTTTCCCCCAAAATTGTCATATGTTAACAGGTTATTTCTCACACCCAGCATATGCATACCACAAATTACACCCCAAAACACATTCTACTACTCCTCCCGAGTATGGCGATACCACATATGTGACACTTTTACACACCCTGGCCACATACAGAGGCACAACATGCAGGGAGCAACGTCAGGCGTTCTAAGGACATAAATTACACACATAATTTCTTGACTACCTCTTACACTTTTGAAGGTCCTGGAGCACCAGGACAATGGAAACGCCCAAAAAATGACCCCATTTTGGAAAGCTAACACCCCAACGTATATTCTAGGAGGCATTATGAGTCTTTTGAGCGACACATTTTCACAGTGTGTACACCATAGCGGTATGAGCCCTCTTCATCGTCTTATATAAAATCCCACAGTAAACACGCCCCATGTACGACACACAATCTTTATAACATATTTAACTGTTGAAACACATTTTTTTTTTACGCAAAAGTAAAGGAAAGGTGTAAAAGGTTTTTGAACACCTTTTTTACTTGGCAAGTTTTCTGAGTATTACGGAGGATCTTATATGCAACCCCACAATCGAAAGGTTTTACCCCAGTAAAAAACCCGCAAAGGTAACAGGACCACGAGGTCCTGGAAGT
>BLSH010201217.1:32583-55468 GCA_018402905.1 Glandirana rugosa
TTTTTTTTACAAAATAATATAAAAAAAAAAAAACCTAAACATAAAATCGTTTTTCATTCTTTAAACCCAAAAAAACGTTTTAACAGCGAGAAGAAAACAAATATCGCCGCTAGTCTTTACTGCGTCTCCCCTAGTTTACGGTGGTTTTCTTTCGAGATAAACACCCTTTTTTACCTGCGTTTAAATCAAACCCATGTTGCAGCGTGCTGGCGCGTTAACAGTCAATTTCGCTAACCACTTCAGCCCCGGAAGGATTTCCAGCTTTAGGACCGGAGCACTTTTTGCGATTCGGCGCTGCGTCGCTTTAACTGACAATTGCGCGGTCGTGCGACGTTGTACCCAAACTAAATTTGCGTCCATTTTTTCCCACAAATAGAGCTTTCTTTTGGTGGCATTTGATCCCCTCTGCGTCATTTCTGATCGCCGCTATAAACAAAAGAAGAGCGACAATTTTGCAAAAAAACCCAAATTTCTTACTTTTTGCTAAAATACAAATCCAAAAAAAAAAAAATATAATAAAACATTTTTTTTCATCGGTTTTGGCCGATTTATATTCTTCCTCATATTTGCGATAAAAAAAAATCGCAATCGGCGCTTATTGATTGGTTTGCGCAAAAGTGGCCGCGTTTACGGATGATGAGAATTCATTTTTGGGGTTTTTATTTTTTTTTATTTTTTACTAGTAACGGCGGCGATCTGCGATTTTTTGCGGTACTGCGATATTTTAGCGGACATGTCGGAACGTTTTGACACTTTTTTGGGACCATTGGCATTTATACAGCAATCAGTGCTATAAAAATGCACTGATTACTGTGTAAATGCCATTGGCAGTGAATGGGTTAACCTGCAGGGGGCGCTCTAAGGGTTAACTGTGTTCCCTGGGCGTTCTAACTGTATGGGGGACTGCCTATCTGGGGAAGGGAAGTGGTCACAGCCTTCACCTAAAGGAAGGCTGTGATCACAGCCCTTCCCCCTCACACAGAACGGAGGTCCGTGTTTACTTACACCGACCTCCGTTCTTTCACTCCGGGGGGGGCATCGCGGGTAGCCGGCGGCAATCGAAGCCGCCGCACCCACTCCCTGCCCCCCCCGAACACAGTGAGCGCGCGTGCACGCTCACAGTGGCTCTGTATCGCGGCCGCCGTCGTATGACGGCGATTTGCGTTACAGAGCCACTTTGTCGCCGTCAGATGCCGATCAGCGGTCGGCAAGCGGTTAAACTTTTTTTTGGAAGGGAATAATAAATCACTGGGGTTCTCAGATGTTTTAATAATCTTCTTGATTGTAGATGCATTTGTGATACTCATTATATTGATTGCATTTTGGTGGTGCAATGTTTTCTAGGAAACCTTTTGCCTTGGTCCCCCCATAACCACAGTGGGTGAAATGTTCCTGTAGCACCTTCAACCATGAGACCTGAAGTCCTCTACTCCTACGCCTTTTTCATGCCTCACCTGTCCAGCTGTTGGCTTCATCTCGCCTGCCAGAATCAGCATGGATGTGGTCTTGCCGGCTCCGTTGGGGCCCAGAAGTCCAAGGACTTCACCTTCAAGAGATAAAACAGACAAATATGATATTTATAAATCTCTGAAAGAAAGATTGTCAGCTTTCCTCCTAGCAACCAAGCAAATTGCTTCTGCACAGAAAATAAATGTTCTGGGTGTTTAAAGGTTAAAGTATTTCTGTTATTGCAGACAATAAATCTGAAACATGTTGTGATGTTAAACCACGGAAAAAGAGAACAAATCATTAACGACAAACAGACATGCAATGTCATGTGGGTTCACTTCTGCTTTCAGGGAATTAAAATTGGACCATAGAGGTCATTGTGCACATTTCCAACCACACATGGGTGTTTTGGTCGCACATTTCCAACCACGCATGGGTGTTTTGGTCGCACATTTCCAACCACACATGGATGTTTTGGTCGCACATTTCCAACCACACATGGATGTTTTGGCCGCACATTTCCTACCACACATGGGTGTTTTGGTCGCACATTTCCAACCACACATGGGTGTTTTGGTCGCACATTTCCTACCACACATGGCTGTTTTGGTCGCACATTTCCAACCACACATGGGTGTTTTGGTCGCACATTTCCTACCACACATGGGTGTTTTGGACGCACATTTCCAACCACACATGGGTGTTTTGGTCGCACATTTCCAACCACACATGGGTGTTTTGGTCGCACATTTCCAACCACACATGGGTGTTTTGGTCGCACATTTCCTACCACACATGGGTGTTTTGGACGCACATTTCCAACCACGCATGGGTGTTTTGGCCACACATTTCCAACCACGCATGGGTGTTTTGGCTGCACATTTCCTACCACACATGGGTGTTTTGGCCACACATTTCCTACCACACATGGGTGTTTTGGCTGCACATTTCCTACCACACATGGGTGTTTTGGCCACACATTTCCTACCACACATGGGTGTTTTGGCCACACATTTCCTACCACACATGGATGTTTTGGCCGCACATTTCCAACCACACATGGGTGTTTTGGCTGCACATTTCCTACCACACATGGGTGTTTTGGCTGCACATTTCCAACCACGCATGGGTGTTTTGTCTGCACATTTCCTACCACACATGGGTGTTTTGGTCGCACATTTCCAACCACACATGGGTGTTTTGGCCGCACATTTCCAACCACACATGGATGTTTTGGCTGCACATTTCCAACCCCACATGGGTGTTTTGGTCGCACATTTCCTACCACACATGGGTGTTTTGGCCACACATTTCCTACCACACATGGGTGTTTTGGCTGCACATTTCCTACCACACATGGGTGTTTTGGCCACACATTTCCTACCACACATGGGTGTTTTGGCCACACATTTCCTACCACACATGGATGTTTTGGCCGCACATTTCCAACCACACATGGGTGTTTTGGCTGCACATTTCCTACCACACATGGGTGTTTTGGCCACACATTTCCTACCACACATGGGTGTTTTGGCTGCACATTTCCAACCACGCATGGGTGTTTTGTCTGCACATTTCCTACCACACATGGGTGTTTTGGTCGCACATTTCCAACCACACATGGGTGTTTTGGCCGCACATTTCCAACCACACATGGATGTTTTGGCTGCACATTTCCTACCACACATGGGTGTTTTGGCCGCACATTTCCAACCACACATGGATGTTTTGGCTGCACATTTCCTACCACACATGGGTGTTTTGGCCACACATTTCCTACCACACATGGGTGTTTTGGCTGCACATTTCCTACCACACATGGGTGTTTTGGCCACACATTTCCTACCGCACATGGGTGTTTTGGCCACACATTTCCAACCACGCATGGGTGTTTTGGCTGCACATTTCCTACCACACATGGGTGTTTTGGCTGCACATTTCCTACCACACATGGGTGTTTTGGCCACACATTTCCTACCACACATGGGTGTTTTGGCCACACATTTCCTACCACACATGGATGTTTTGGCCGCACATTTCCAACCACACATGGGTGTTTTGGCTGCACATTTCCTACCACACATGGGTGTTTTGGCTGCACATTTCCTACCACACATGGGTGTTTTGGCCACACATTTCCTACCACACATGGGTGTTTTGGCCACACATTTCCAACCACACATGGATGTTTTGGCTGCACATTTCCTACCACACATGGGTGTTTTGGCCACACATTTCCAACCACACATGGGTGTTTTGGCTGCACATTTCCTACCACACATGGGTGTTTTGGCCACACATTTCCTACCACACATGGGTGTTTTGGCCACACATTTCCAACCACGCATGGGTGTTTTGACCGCACATTTCCTACCACACATGGGTGTTTTGGCTGCACATTTCCAACCACACATGGATGTTTTGGCCGCACATTTCCAACCACACATGGGTGTTTTGGCTGCACATTTCCTACCACACATGGGTGTTTTGGCTGCACATTTCCAACCACGCATGGGTGTTTTGACCGCACATTTCCAACCACACATGGGTGTTTTGTTCGCACATTTCCAACCACGCATGGGTGTTTTGGCCACACATTTCCAACCACACATGGCTGTTTTGGCCGCACATTTCCAACCACACATGGATGTTTTGGCCGCACATTTCCAACCACACATGGGTGTTTTGGCCGCACATTTCCAGCCACACATGGGTATTTTGGCTGCACATTTCCAGCCACACATGGGTGTTTTGGCCGCACATTTCCAGCCACACATGGGTATTTTGGCCGCACATTTCCAACCACACATGGGTGTTTTGGCCGCACATTTCCAGCCACACATGGGTATTTTGGCCACACATTTACTACCACACATGGGTGTTTTGGCCGCACATTTCCAACCACACATGGCTGTTTTGGTCGCACATTTCCAACCACACATGGATGTTTTGGCCGCACATTTCCAACCACACATGGGTGTTTTGGCCGCACATTTCCAACCACGCATGGGTGTTTTGGCCGCACATTTCCAACCACACATGGGTGTTTTGGCCGCACATTTCCAACCACTCATGGGTGTTTTGGTCGCACATTTCCAACCACACATGGATGTTTTGGTCGCACATTTCCTACCACACATGGGTGTTTTGGTCGCACATTTCCAACCACGCATGGGTGTTTTGGCCGCACATTTCCAACCACGCATGGGTGTTTTGGTCGCACATTTCCAACCACACATGGATGTTTTGGTCGCACATTTCCTACCACACATGGGTGTTTTGGTCGCACATTTCCAACCACGCATGGGTGTTTTGGCCGCATATTTCCAAACACACATGGGTGTTTTGGCCAGATATTCTCTGTGGCCGAAGTCATTAAAAGGAACAGAAATGAACAGGAACTGACCTTTCTTGATGCAGAACGAGGTGTGACTGATGGCCGTTCTCTTCTTCTTCTTCCTGAAGCGTCCACAGATGCCTGACTTCTCCTTAAACTCTTTCCGCAAACTGTCCACAAGGATGGTCGGCCTCTGGAAGGGTAAAAACACAAAGTCAATGTGTGATTTGATTCTGAAGGATACCTGATTGCTGTGACATTTGCAAATTGATACAAAATTTCAAAAATGGGCCAATACAAGAAGAGTCTCACTCTCACGTGACTGCTACAAAGTTACTAAATTACGTAACCTCTATTAATATTTTTATTACACTTCTAGGTCAGGCTGGAGCAGCCATTCTCACCCAGGGATCCTCCAGAGGACCCATGAGCTGTGACTGATTGACCTTCTATTTGATGGTGCCGGCATAATTCCATGGCCTTCACCACTTGGCAAAGCCAACACATTAAGGAAGAGGGTGGCATTCTTCCTCCGATCCCCAAGACCTGAAAAGAATTATGAGGGCCCCCCTGGGGTAGAAAGACTCGTCTATACAGTTCTCTTTGTAGACTTCTCCTTATACAGTTGTGCTCAAAAGTTTGCATACCCTGGCAGAAATTGTGAACTTTTGTCATTTATATTGAAAATATGACTGATCGTGCCAAAAACTGTGTTTTATTCAAGGATAGCGATTACATGAAGCCATTTTTTATCACATCGTTTTTTTGGCTCCTTTTAAAATCATAATGATAACAGAAATCACCCAAATGGCATTGATGAAACGTTTACATACCCTGGAATGTTTGACCTTGGTACAGACACAGAAGGTGGCACACACGGTTAAAATGGCTATTAAAGGATAATTTTTCACATTTGAGGTTTTTTAAATCACAATTAGTGTCTGTGTATAAATAGTCAAGAGTTTGTTAGCTCTCACATGGATGCCCTAAGCAGGCTAGATACTAAGCCATGGGGAGCAGAAAAAAACAGTGTTTTTTGCGTTTACTTGTAAGTCCTTGTTTCCTGATGACAATTCTTCTGGACCTCTCGTTTTTCTAATTTTCACTTTCGGCGTTGTTTTCAATTCGGCTTACATTTTTATCATTCCACTAGTGACGATTGCCCCCTGCTGCTAATACAAACTATTTGGCCAATCGGAGCATCAATCTCCTACCATAGTCTCCACCTACTGTCTTGATGCACGCCCACAAACAATAGTATAAAAAGACTGAGGTTAACCAATATGGCCACTGCCTCAGAAGACGTCACTCTGATGAAACGCGTAAGGCGTGGCCCGTACGTTCTTGCGTCACTTCCGGTTTAGGAATCCAACACTGTGGAACGCACAGCTGGGAGGAAGGAAGGCGCTCCTACCTTCCTCAAGCAGGTGATTCCTGCTGAGTTGTTTTGAACCTAGTGACTGCTATTGCTTGTTACCAACACCCTTGTCTTGGAAATAGACCATTTTATTTTATTTGATTTTGTTGTTTTTGTTAAGGCACACTGAGTTTTAAGTTTGGGTGATACACCCTAATAAATCTCATTTTAAAACGTACTTCACCATCGAGGATCCCCGTTTTTTCAATATATCCCTTATCTGAGACGGACATCGAAGGAGAAACCTCCCCCCTACCCTGGGATCAGGCATCGGGACCGAGGACGAAATAACAGAGGAGACTGCCTAAAATCTTGTTTGATCCTTATTTACCTACTGTATCATTATCTTCAGTTATTGTTGGATCCTAAGATATAAGGTCCCGATGTAAGACGCTACCTACCGGCGATATTTCATTACTCTGTACCACCTTTGTAACCCATTATTTCTAATAAAATTCTTATTGGAAAAAAAAAAAAACAGAGGAGACTGACCAGGATCCAAGAAGGAGGACCCCAAGACCCCATTTACCAAAGCGGGTACCCCTGCAGGGGTAGGAAATTTCTGGTAAGTGGGGGCATATACGGGAGAGCACGTGTGGAAGTCGCCTTATTCCTTGAAAGAGCACGGAAGTCACCTTTATATATATAAAGTGGAACACCCACAGCAATATCATCGGTCTTTTGTTTACCACATTAACGAAATGAACAATGTCATATATTGCACAGTAGAACAATATTGGTTGGAATTCACCAGTGTTTACATACACATTGCCCTGTGAAACAGCACATCTTGACAAAACCTAGCACTCTCTATAGCACAAAGTCTTTGGACACTTATGAATGCCTACGGATAAATCAGCTCATCACTTTGACTATATAATTTGTATTTATTGTTTTTGAGTCTCATTTTATGGTTTTGCACATTCTGGCACATTAGCACATTTTATATATTTACGGACATTTACGGACGGCACCTTACTGTGATTTTGTTTCATTTATTTTTAAACATTTCCTCCTGAAGTCTTTTTTGTTTTTACATCTACCTGTTCCTCATGAATTATTAATCAGTCGTTTTAACATAATTTAGATATTTTTAAAAAAAATTACGGACATTTACGGATTTTCACGGGCTAGCATTTTATAACATATTCATCTTTACATAATTTATGGTATATACAGAAATAGGGTGTTTGAGACCCTTAGGTGTGCATATCTGTATATCAGAACATTAGTAGAGTTTGTATCACAGAGACAGCCCCATTTCCACAAACCCTTACCTAATTGTCATTCAAAGCGCAACAGCACTGAAAGCTGAAAATTGGTCTGGTAGTAAAGTGTATAGTATTGAAGTGGTTAAGAAAGATTTCAGCCACAACTGCCACAGGAATTGTTCGGGATACAAAGAAAAACCCACAGGTAACCTCAGGAGAAATACCGGCTGCTCTGGAAAAAGATGGTGTGGTTTATTTTTAAGGAGCACAATACGATGCTTGAACAAAAAAGAGCTGCATGGTTGAGCTGCCAGAAAGGAGCCTTTACTGTGCCAATGCCACAAAAAAGCCTGGTGACAATATGGCCAACAACACCTTGAAATGCCTCATTGGGCTTTTTTGTGGCATTGGCATAGTAAAGGCTTCCTTCTGGCAGCTCAACCATGCAGCTCTTTTTTGTTCAAGTATTGTTGAATTGTGCTCCTTAAAAACAACCACGCCGTCTTTTTGGAGAGCAGACTGTATTTCTCCTGAGGTTACCTGTGGGTTTTTCTTTGTATCCTGGACAATTCTTCCGCCAGTTGTGGCTGCAATCTTTCTTGGTCTACCTGTCCTGGTATCAAAAGAGCCCTGAATTTTTCACTTCTTAATAAGGGATTAAACAGTACTGACTGGCATATTCAATGCTTTGGGTATCTTTTTATATCCTTTTTCCATCTCTGTAAAATTCCATTACCTTGTTACGCATGTCTTTTGACTGTTCTTTTCTATATCTTCATGGCTCAGTGTCTAGCCTGCTTAGGGCATCCAAGTGAGAGCTAATGAACTCATTGACATTTTATACACAGACACTAATTGCCATTTAAAAAGCCACAAATTTGAGAAATTAACATTTCATTTCTCCTATAACCTGTCTGTACCAAGGCCAAACATTCCAGGGTGTGTAAACTTTTTTATCAGGGCCATTTTGGTGATTTCTGTTATCATTATGATCTAAAGAGGATCCAAAAAAAAACTATGTGATAATAAATGGCTTTATGTGGTCACTATCCTTAAATAAAAGACAGATTTTTTTTGGCATGATCAGTCATATTTTTAATATTAATGCCAAAATTTCACAATTTCTGCCAGGGTGTGCAAACTTTTGAGCACAACTCTATCAACACACTGCGGATACATGGGGTACTTTTTATTATCTGACAAAGAAATGAGCAGAGACGGACTACGGCCATTCACTTGTGCTCACCACCTCCTCTATGGTCAGCCAGCAGAGCAGCCACTCCCACTGCCAGCCTGATTCAGACAGTGTGCAGGGCATGAAGGGCAGTGATGTATATTCACATGGTGGGCTTGCACTTAGCAGTATGTAAATATCACCTCCTCCTCTTGATCTGTTGTTTTTAAGGTGTTAACCCTTTCCTTCTCGGCAAGGACCTCCTCATCAGCATCGTCCAGATCCTCAGGATTCTCGACAAAAGGATGTTTTCTCTTGGTAAACCTGAATAGAAAGAGGGAAAGTGTCAGACCCTTAGCGTGGGCGATTCTAGGAGTAATGGGTGTGTTCCTATTATAAAAATGAAAAGAAACACAATAGACTACATAGCCTGGCAGGGCCCCAGATCCCACCCCCCCCCCCCCATGTGAATGAGTATTGGGTGCATTGTACCCATACCCATTCACCAAAAAAGTGGCAAAAAGTGCATTGTACCCATACCCATTCACCAAAAAAGTGGCAAAAAGTGCATTGTACCCATACCCATTCACCAAAAAAGTGGCAAAAAGTAATAAACACAAAAGATATAGGTAAGGGGCGGGGCCACCTAGCTATGTCACTCGGTGGCACCATCCCCGCTTATAAGAAATGTCAAAGCAGAGAGGAGGCGTTCGTCGGGAGGACTCCCAGGGGGCATGAGCATGTTTTATTTTTATTTTTTTATTTATTTGGGACGGCGGGCGGCGTATTTGATGATGGATTTACATTGAGGGACACTCAATAAATAAAGGATTTGTGAAAAGCTGTCTCTTGTGTTTATTACTTTTTGCCACTTTTTTTGGTGAGTGGGTAGGTACATGGGAGTCCGCAGAACTTTTTTCAGGGGGGGGGGGCATCATTTTAAGGTCACCCATGCTCTGCCCCTTTTCGACAATGTCATTATCACATTATCATGGTCAGAGACTGCAGACATAGTACAGGAGATGGTCATAGACTGCAGACATAGTACAGGAGATGTTCAGAGACTGCAGACATTGTACAGGAGATTGTCAGAGACTGCAGACATAGTACAGGAGATGGTCAGAGACTGCAGACATGGTACAAGAGATGGTCAGAGACTGCGGACATAGTACAGGAGATGGTCAGAGACAGCAAACATACTACAGGAGATGTCAGAGACTGCGGACATAGTACAGGAGATGGTCAGAGACTGCAAACATACTACAGGAGATGTCAGAGACTGCGGACATAGTACAGGAGATGGTCAGAGACTGCAAACATACTACAGGAGATGGCCAGAGACTGCAGACATAGTACAGGAGATGGTCAGAGACTGCAGACATAGTACAAGAGATGGTCAGAGACTGCGGACATAGTACAGGAGACGGTCAGAAACTGCATACATGGCTCAAGAGGATTAGGACCTTGTGGGGAACCCCTGATCCAATCCCTGATTCCAGGGGGGGGCAATTGCCCCCCCCCTGCCCCTACCTGCGGACGCCCATGGGTAGGTATACTATGTACCCGATACTTAGTCTCATACATTGTTAATTTTGTCGACTAAAACCAACTAAAACATTTTAGTCGACTAACATAATGCCATTTCAGTCGACTAAAATACAACTAAAACAATTGAGATGACTAAAATATGACTAAAACTAAAATGCCATTTTAGTCAAAAGACTATGACTAAAACTGAATTGAAATTTGACGTCAAAATTAACACTGGCCTGTAGCGCATGTTCATACCTCGATACCATAAATAATAACATAGTAGATTTTTCACTCTAGTAGTATATGATGAGTTTGGAAATTGTAGAGAAATGCTTAAATAATGCATTACAGTTGAACTAAACTCATTCGATTTTAGGCGACTAAAATGTCCTAGAGATTTAGTCGACTAAATATGACTAAGACTAAAACAATTGCAGAAGACTAAAATGGGACTAAAACTAAAATGCCATTTTAGTCCTAAGACTAAGACTAAAACTAAATCGAAATTTGCTGCCAAAATTAACACTGGTCACATAGGGGGAGGGCCAGGATCTGGTGGCCCACTTGTTAAAGGGGGCTTCCAGATTCCGATAAGCCCCCGATCCGCAGACCCTAAAAACCATGGCCAGCCCCAAAGCACCCCCCCCCCCGTTGACGGCATATGGTCTGCTGTGGTTCATGGGGGGGTGATAGCGCTTGCTCCCCCCCCCTTTCCTAACCTGCAGGGCTGCATGCCCGTGTAAGGGTCTGGTTTGGATTTTCACCTTTTTTTTTTTAATTTTTGCGTGGGGTTCCCCTCCAAATTCATACCAGTCCTGAAGGGTCTGGTATGGACTGGGAGAGGACCCTTTGCCGTTTTTTTTCTTTATTTTTTTCAATAGCTGGGTGCTGGCATTTTGAATGGGATTTGACTGTTTTTTTTTTTTCTTTAGGAATATCAGTTTTGCTGCAGCAGGTTCTATACATGCTACAGATTCACCACTTTACAGGCACATTAAGGGGACCCCCAGGCTCGATCGATATTTAAAGGAATTTTTCGTTGTTATTTTTGCACATTAAGCATAATTAAAATCACTGCTCCTGCAAAAAAGGATTGTTCTTTGAAAAAAAAAAATGTTATTGATACATGTCCCCCAGGGCAGTACCCCTTTTATGGCCAATTACTTATAAGCCTTCAAAATGGGAACTTTCCCCCTGTTCGGGACTTCTACTGCGAACCAAACTGGGGGGTGTTCTGCCCATCCTTGGTGGCCACCAGGGCCATTTTTAATATTCATTGCGCCCTGGGCAAACATTTTCTTGGGCCCTCCCAAATCCACTTATCAACTATTTGCGGGCAACGCAGGCCCAAGGGTAGCTGCTTTGGGCCCCACAACAATGAATGGGCCCGGGGCAGCTGCCCAGTGTTAAAGACGGCCCTAGTGGCCATATCATATTTATATAAATAGTTCAATGATTGCCAATGTGTTCACTGACCCACCTGAATACCGGATCTCGCTTTAAACTTCTGGTTCCCTTCCACCATTCCAGAAACCACAGGAGGGCCCAGAATATGATGGTTTGTGCGTACGGCTGAAGAGGAAGCAGAGAGTCAGAAACCATGCGCGGCAGAAATCTTCACAAATTATACCAGGGACAATGCTGATGTTTTTACCTCTTTACATTTATGTTCTTGTTAGGAAAACCAGTTTCTGCAGTTCTGTGCGCCTTCGCGCGCGCCAATGGCACCAAAACGGCCATTTAAGCAGACAGCACCTTGCAGCAGGTGCTGTCCGTTCTACAGCATTCCAGTGCCTTGTGACCCCTGAATCTACTTTGAAGAAGACTTCCTGTGTTTGTGACCCCGGCTTTATCTAGGACTTGTTGCTTTCTGCCTGCCCCGACCCCTGGCCTGTCTATGACTACTCTCCTGCCTGAGCCTGTGTACCTCTGCTGCCCGCACGTTGCGGACCCTGCCTGCACCTCGACCATCCGCCTGTCTCACCCTCCTGTACCGCACCACCAGCACGTTGCCGACCCAGACCGCACCACCACGCTTCTGCCCAGCACGAGTCCCAGCGGACCTTCACCCACCACCAGTGACCAAGTCCAGCCCTCGTGCCCCCCTGTGCTCCCGAGCTCCCTGTCTACACTACCAGGGGTTCGCGAACCAGGGCCGTAAGAGAGGTCCCCTGCATAAGTCAGACTCGACCACCAGGTACGTGACAGTTCTCCTACCTGTACACCCTATGGAGCAGAACATTTTTATAATGTCCACTATTCAGCAAGACCTATATACATGGGCGTCCGCAGAACTTTTTCCGGGGGGGGGGGCATAATTTCAAGTTCATCCATGCTCTGCCCCTTTTTGACAATGTCATAATTACATTATCACGGTCAGAGACTGCAGACGTAGTACAGGAGATGGTCAGAGACTGCAGACATGATCCAGGAGATGGTCAGAGACTGCAGACGGGATACAGGAGATGGTCAGAGACTGCAGACATGATCCAGGAGATGGTCAGAGACTGCAGACGTGATACAGGAGATGGTCAGAAACTGCAGACATGGTACAGGAGACAGTCAGGGACTGCAGACATGGTTCAGGAGATGGTCAGAGTCTGTGGACATAGTACAGGATACGGTCAGAGACTGCGGACATACTACAGGAGATGGTCAGAGACTGCAGACATAGTACAGGATACGGTCAGAGACTGCAGACATAGTACAGGATACGGTCAGAGACTGCGGACATACTACAGTAGATGGTCAGAGACTGCAGACATAGTACAGGCTACGGTCAGAGACTGCGGACATGGAACAGGAGACAGTCAGAGACTGCAGACATAGCATAGGAGACAGTCAGAGACTGTGGACATGGTACAGGAAATGGTCAGAGACTGCATACATGGCTCAAGAGGATAAGGACCTAGTGGGCAACCCCTAATCTGATCCCAGATTCCAGGGGGGGGCAATTGCCCCCCCTTGCCCCTACCTGCGGACGCCCATGCCTATATACATTGATTTTGGGGACAAAATTGCTCTATTTTGGCAATATTGTCTTGCAAAATTTCTTTTAATTTCTATCTAAAGTAAAAAAAAAATGGAAATTAGTTTCTGTCTTGACCACTGTTAGTTTACCTGTAAATAAAAAGTATCAAATTTTATTCTATAATTTGTCTTATTTAAAGTGACACTAAAATGGTGTCTCTGGTACAAAAGCATGGCAAAGTACTTTTTTCACAAATGAAAAAGTATTCATATCCCTTAAAAGTCCCCACATTTTGTCATGTGACAGCCAAAAATGTAAATGTATTTATTGGGATTTTATGTGATAGACCGAGACAAAGTGGCTCATAATTGTGAAGTGGAAGGAAAATGATAAATGATACAAATAAATCTGTGAAAAGTGTGGGGGGCATTTGTATGGCGCCCCCTTTACTCCAATTCCCCTAACTAAAATCTTCAGAAGTCACCTAATTAGTAAATACAGTCCCCCTGTGTGTCATTTAATTTCAGTATAAATACAGCTGTTCTGTGAAGCCCTAAGAGATTTGTTGGAGAACCTTAGTGAACAAACAGCATCATGAAGGCCAAGAAACACACCAGACAGGTCAGGGATAAAGTTGTGGAGAAGTATAAAGCAGGGTTAGGTTATAGAAAATTCGCCCAAGCTTTGAACATCTCACGGAGCTCTGTTCAATCCATCATGGGAAAATGGAAAGAGGATGGCACAACTGCAAACCTATCAAGACATGGCCGTCCACCTAAACTGACCGGCCGGGCAAGGAGAGCATTCATCAGAGAAGCAGCCAAGAGGTCCATGGTGACTCTGGAGGAGCTGCAGAGATCCACAGCTCAGGTGGGAGAATCTGTCCACAGGACAACTATTAGTCGTGCTCTCCACAAATCTGCCCTTTATGGAAGAGCGGCAAGAAGAAAGCCATTGGTGAAACGAAAGCCATAAGAAGTCCTGTTTGCAGTTTGTGAGAAGCCATGTGGGGGCACAGCAAACATGTGGAAGAAGGGGCTCTGCTCAGATGAGACCAAAATTGAATTTTTTGGCCTAAGAGCAAAACTCTGTGTGGCAGAAAACTAACACTGCACATCACCCTGAACACACCATCCCCACTGTGAAACATGGTGGTGGCAGCTTCATGGTGTGGGGATGCTTTTCTTCAGCAGGGACAGGGAAGCTGCTCAGAGTTGATGGGAAGATGTATGGAGCCAAATACAGGGCAATCTTAGAAGAAAACCTGTTAGAGTCTGCAAAAGACTTGAGACCGGGGCGGAGGTTCAGCTTCCAGCAGGACAACGACCCTAAACATCCAGCCAGAGCTAAAATGGAATGGTTTAGATCAAAGCATATTCATGTGTTAGAATGGCCCAGTCACAGTCCAGACCTAAATCCCATTGAGAATCTGTGGCAAGACTTGGAAAATTGCTGATCACAGACGCTCTCCATCCAATCTGACAGAGCTTGGGGGATTCTGCAAAGAAGAATGGGCAGAAATGCCCTCTCTAGATGGGCAAAGCTGGCAGAGACTTCCCCCAAATAGACTGTAATTGCAGGGAAAGGAGGTTCTACAAAGTATTGCCTCTGGGGGGCGCCATACAAATGCCCCCCACACTTTTCACAGATTTATTTGTATCATTTATCATTTTCCTTCCACTTCACAATTATGAGCCGCTTTGTGTCGTCTATCACATAAAATCCCAATAAAATACATTTACGTTTTTGGGTGTCACATGACAAAATGTGGGGAATTCAAGGGGTATGAATACTTTTTCCAGGCACTGTATAGTAACAAATAGCAATGCATTGTTACATTGTGTTACTCAGTGACATTTGTTGACTTTCTGCAGGGGTCATTTTACACAGCACTCCTGTATTGTAATCCAGTAAGTAGCAATTCCTGGCTGTCATATTGACAGCCGGTATTTGCCTGTAATAGTGGTGGCAGGGAAGGGAATGAACGGAGCTGAGCTTAGGAGACATCTCAATGTCCGCCGGCCGCCCACGATCGCGCCTCGCAGAGACAGAACGGGGATCTGCAATGTAAACAAGGAAGATCCCCGTTCTGAAAGGGAGGACACAGAGATCTTGTCTTTGTGCTATGCAGGAAGACGGACCTCTGTGTTGTCCCAGAACGTCCTTCCCCTATACAGATAGAACACTCCCAGGGAACACAGTTAACCCTTTGATCGCCCCTGATGTTAACCCCTTCCCTGCCAGTGTCATTAGTACAGTGACAGTGCATGTTTATAGCACCAATCACTGTAATAATGTCACTGGTTCCCAAAAAAAGTGTCGAAAATGTCAGTTAGGTGTCCGATCTGTCCGCCGCAATGTCGCAGTCCCACTCAAAATCTCAGATTGTCGCCATTACCAGTAAAAAAATAAAATAAAAATGCCATAAATCAATTCCCATAGTTTGTAGACGCGATATCTTTTGCGCAAGCCAATCAATATACGCTTATTGTGGGTTTTTTTTACCAAAAATATGTAGCAGAATACAGATTGGCCTAAAATGATGAAGAAATTTGATTTTTTAATTTTTTTTATTGGGTGTTTTATAGCAGAAAGTAAAAAATATATATATTTTTTTCAAAGTTGTCGCTCTTTTTTGTTAACCACTTCACCCCCTTCCTGACCAGAGCACTTTTTGCGATACTAGTAATGTCGGCGATCTTCGATTTTTATTGTGACTGTTATATTGCGGCGAACAGATCAGACATTTTTGACACTTTTTGGGACCAATGACATTTATACAGCTAAGAATAGCCACTGATTACTCTATAAATGTCACTGGCAGGGAAGGGGTTAACCTGCAGGGGGTGATCAAGAGGTTAAATGTGTTCTCTCACTGTGAGGGGACTGGGCTGGCAAGGGCACGACAGGTCACTGTCATGCCGCCTGACAGAGTGGGGAACCGCCCTGTTTACATCGGCGGTTTCCCGCTTTTCTTCTGTATCAGGCGATCAAGGGTCGCTGGTGGACATCGAGTCCGCCCGACCCGCGGCCACACTCAGGGAGGGTGCGTCGGGCACGAGAGCACGCCGTCAGCAGCGCCAGCCACAGTGCAGCAGTAAATGTACGCGAGCCGGTCGGGAATCGGTTAATATTGCAAATAATGAAAAATGAGGAGGTAATCAAATGCCACCAAAAGAAAGCTCTATTTTTGGGAAAATAAGGACATCTATTTTGTTCGGGTACAGCGTTGCACGACCGCACAATTGTCAGTTAAAGCGACGCAGTGCCGTATCGCAAAAAATGGCCTGGTTATCAAGGGCTAAATCCTTCCGGGGCTGAAGTCCGCCCCTGAGAGGGACGTCACGTGTTTCCATTTTTGCAGGATGCTTTTGGGGGAGTTTTGACCGCCCTGACCCCCCCTTATCTACGTCCCTGCTGAAGTGGTTAATATGGGCTGATACCCCAGTAAATAACAAGGAAAGGGTTGGTGTAGGTGCTGCAAATGCAGCTGAAGACAGAAAAGTTCAATGTAACTTCTGTGATTCCTGTCAATGACTGCAGCCAGACTCCAGAGACATCCTCACTTCCTCTATCTCTCTGTGTTCGCTGCTTCACCAATCAGATTCAAACTTCCAAGGCAGCTCTGGGTCTTATTGGTGGGAGTGTTTGTGAATTCCTCTCCCGCATCTCCAGCAAGGGGTTCCCAATATATTGACAGAAAGAGGCGACGGTGGCTGAAGCACTGGAGCCCCGAGAGCCTCTGGTCCCCGAAAGCATCACAAGGTTTGTTTTATTTGGAGCAGCACCAGGTAGATGTTCACAATTGAGGGAAAAACGCCAAAAATCGCAAGGTAAACCTAGGGAGAGAATATCATATTATTGTATCATACAAATATTTCCAATCCTGTTGCTATACTAAAGTGCACCAATCAGAATCCTTAGTCTCATGATCCAGCGATGCGGCCGCCCACTGCCTCGCTCCTTTCCCCCTCCTCAGGGCTGTAGATAAGGGGGGGGTTTGGGGAGCATCCTGCCAAAAAAAAAATGTGTCTCTGCCCTGTCGTCTCTCATGGCGCCAACGCCCCAACAACAAACAGAGGAGCACAACAGTCAGTATTGCGGGCGAAGTGGATGCAGCAGGTCGGGTGTAAGGCACTTACGTCACGCTGTTACGACCAGGCTGACCGATCATAGACACCGTGGAGCGGGTGGCTCTGCACTCTGTACTTCCCGCCTTGGACTTCGGAGGAAAATGGAGCAGAGAACATGCAAGGTAGCAGTACAGCTGCTAAGGAGCTGAGCCTCCCTTTTTCCTTTGCTGCCCGAGAGACGGTCATCCCAGACCACTTACCCCCACTGCTGTGCTGCCATTGAGGTAAGTGAGTCTGTAGCAACTGGCAAAATTATTCACTAATCACTGGATTTGTGGGTTACCATTTTCCACTGCTTGGTTGGTACTGACAGTCCAGCCTGGCTCTGTCAGCTATGTTGTGGTGCTGACTGCAGAGCCAAAGGGCTGAGGGTTTGCCAGGCACAACAACATTGCTGCCAGAGCCAGGCTGGAGTGTTTGCTGTCCTTAGTGCCCTGGCCCTTTTTTAATTGTGTTGAAAAGGCAATAATAAGCCCTGGTTCACAATAGGATGTGGTGCAGAAAACCTACAACGCATCTCCCTCACAAGGCTGTCTTTAACTTGGGGCAAAAGGGGCAGCTGCCCTGGGCCCAGCCCCAGTCATTGTTGTGGGGCACAAGGCAGCTGCCCCTTGCACCTGCGCTGCCCGTAAATAAGATGGCAGCCAAATAATACTGGGGTGGATTTGGACTACAGCTGTATGGCTTGGTTCCCGGCTTGGTGCTCCGTCATCTCTTCCAATCCCCAACCAACCACTGCCTGACCTGCCATCACGTGACCTCCACATCCCCCTAACAGCCAATCACTCCACCCTCCAACAACCAGACCTGTGATCAGTGGGGAGGAGAGGTACAGTCCATGCTGACAATCTGGAACCTGTCTTCATTGTCGGTGTCACACAGTAAGTAAATGACATGTGTGGTGTGGGGGGGACACTGACAGCACCTGTTATGGTGATCAGGAAGGACCATTGTGAGTGTTCAGCAGACAATGTACAGGGATAGGAGATTAGACAGTACATGGATGGTCTCTGACCATCTCCTGTAGTATAACTGCAGTCTCTGACCATCTCCTGTAGTATAACTGCAGTCTCTGACCATCTCCTCCAGTATGTCTGCAGTCTCTGACCATCTCCTGTAGTACGCCTGCAGTCTCTGACCATCTCTTGTATGCCTGCAGTCTCTGACCATCTCCTGTATCATGTCTGCAGTCTCTGACCATCTCCTGTAGTATGTCTGCAATCTCTGATCATCTCCTGTGCTATGTCTGCAATCTCTGACCATCTCCTGTAGTACATCTGCAGTTTCTGACCATCTCTTGTAGTACATCTGCAGTCTTTGACATTCTCTTGTACATCTCTTGTATGCGTGCAAACTCTGACCATCTCCTGTAGTAGTCTGCAGTCTCTGACCATCTCCTGTACTATGTCTGCAGTCTCTGACCATCTCCTGTAGTACGTCTGCAATCTCTGACCATCTCCTGTACTATGTCTGCAGTCTCTGACCATCTCCTGTACAATATCTGCAGTCTCCCTGGCTGTCTCCTGTACTATGTCTGCAATCTCTGACCATCTCCTGTAGTACGCCTGCAGTCTCTGACCATCTCTTGTATGCCTGCAGTCTCTGACCATCTCCTGTATCATGTCTGCAGTCTCTGACCATCTCCTGTAGTATGTCTGCAATCTCTGATCATCTCCTGTGCTATGTCTGCAATCTCTGACCATCTCCTGTACTATGTCTGCAGTCTCTGACCATCTCCTGTAGTACGTCTGCAATCTCTGACCATCTCCTGTACTATGTCTGCAGTCTCTGACATCTCCTGTACAATATCTGCAGTCTCCCTGGCCGTCTCCTGTACTATGTCTGCAATCTCTGACCATCTCCTGTAGTACGCCTGCAGTCTCTGGCCATCTCTTGTACGCCTGCAGTCTCTGACCATCTCACGTAGTATGTCTGGCAGTAAATGATATGCACAACCCTTTGGTGTGTCAGGGGCTGCAGTTGAGGCACTGAAAACCTCATCAGTTGGCCATCACTGGGATGCAGTCTCAAACCAAGCTATACATCCACACAATAAATGGAGAGTCAGAAGAAGCTGTTCTGGTTTAAAGTAGACCTTTCACCATGAAGGCCTCTTTCACACACACTGCAGTCCCTGCTATCATAGGTGTTTATGCTCTGCTCAATGCTAAAAACACGCTCTAGGAGTTTTCTGTCTATTGGTGAGTCCCCCACCTCCCCAGTCCATGGTGTGCAGGCAGTGAGATGATGTGCTTTACCCTCCAGCAACCAATCAGTGAGCAGTCATGATGTGAATGGGGGGGGGGGGCGAAGAAAATGTTTGCCCAGGGTCCAATCAATATGAAATGTGCCACAATAGATAGAAACCTGCTTGCTACGGGGGCACACAGTGCATGCTCTCTCCTGTGCTGTCTGGGTCATGTGAGCCATGCTCCGTAGACTCCCACAGCGCTGCTTGGTTCTCCCCCTGACCCCCCCCGCTTCACCACTTGGTATCTGCTGCTGAACCCCCCCCCAGGACAAAAGTTTATCTACAGCCCTGCCCCTACTCCGTGCAGCGCTGGCATAGCAAGTGTGGGAACCCGGCTTTGATGCGTGAGCCGCGCTGCGCGCTGTGAATGGCCCAGGCAATCTTTTGGAACCTGTGATGTGTCCCAGAACATCGCCGGGAGGGAAGGGAGGAGAGGTGAACTTCCTTCCGGCTCCGCGGAGACAGGAGAGGAAGTGGGAGCTGGATACCTGTACAAAACGGGTATCCCCCCCTCCCCCCCCCCAAAAAAAAATGACATGCCAATTGTGGCATGTCAGGGGGTCACCTTCACTTAAAGCGGAAGTTCCACTTTTGGGTGGAACTCCGCTTTAAAGTGTATCTCTAGCGGAAAGTTAAGAACTTCTATCAGGTTTTCTGATGTCCAATGGAGACACCTGTTTCGGTAATAACTACCTGTGGTTGATTCCCTCATTTTGGAGGAAATCAATCTTGTTGTGGCTTTCCAATTACCTTTTGGGTTATATTTCTTTTTAAAAAAAAGCAAAGCTGTTTGACCATTAAAACTGCATGTAATTTCCTTCTGTGCCAACTGGGCTAAGTTGACTGTTCTCAGGCTATAGTCTCTGCAGTTCAAATGTGTGAATGCGCAAATAAGACATTATTAACCACTAGATGGCACTGACAATCACATGAGATAATTTTGCTTCTTAGTGCTATCTGGTTGCCATAAGTTAGTATGCCTGTGTCCCCTGGACGACGTTGGTTGTGACGAAACACATCAGGCGGAACCTTAACTGAGACATCATCATGCTCGATTGTGGCCGGAGATGGTGCTGATTATCATAAGAAATACATGTGCTCCTCAGTGCAATCTGGTTGCCATGAGGTGGTATGCCTGTGCCCCTGGATGACGTTGGTTGTGACGAAACACATCGGGCGGAACCTTAACTGAGACATCATCATG
The DNA here is from genome assembly GCA_018402905.1 of Glandirana rugosa. Lineage (NCBI taxonomy): Eukaryota > Metazoa > Chordata > Amphibia > Anura > Ranidae > Glandirana > Glandirana rugosa. The sequence goes on from BLSH010201217.1 coordinate 53,264, forward strand.
CTTGCTTGTGGTCAGAGATGGCGCTGATTATCATAAGAAATATGTTTGCTCCTCAGTGCGATCTGGTTGCCATGAGGTGGTATGCCTGTGTCCCTGGATGACGTTGGTTGTGACGAAACACATCGGGCGGAGCCTTAACGGAGACGTCATCATGCTCGCTTGTGGCCAGAGATGGTGCTGACTATCATAAGAAATATGTTTGCTCCTCAGTGCGATCTGGTTGCCATGAGGGGGTATGCCTGTGCCCCTGGATGACGTTGGTTGTGACGAAACACATCGGGCGGAACCTTAACAGAGACATCATCATGCTTGCTTGTGGTCAGAGATGGCGCTGATTATCATAAGAAATACATTTGCTCCTCAGTGCAATCTGGTTGCCATGAGGTGGTATGCCTGTGCCCCTGGATGACGATGGTTGTGACGAAACACATGGGGCGGAACCTTAACGGAGACATCATCATGCTTGCTTGTGGTCAGAGATGGCGCTGACTATCATAATAAAATAAGTATGCTCCTCAGCACCATCTAGTCGCCAAAATGCCTTTATCTTAGATTGTAAGCTCTAACGAGCAGGGCACTCTGATTCCTACTGTATTTAAGTATATTGTATTTGTACTGTCTACCCTCAAGTTGTTGTGACAAAACACATTGGGCGGAACCTTAACAGAGACATCGCCATGCTCGCTTGTGGTCAGAGATGGCGCTGATTATTATAAGAAATACATTTGCTCCTTAGGGCAATCTGGTTGCCATGAGGTGGTATGCCCGTGCCCCTGGATGACGTTGGTTGTGACGAAACACATCGGGCGGAACCTTAACGGAGAGACATCATCATGCTCCCTTGTGGTCAGAGATGGCACTGACTTTTATAATAAAATAAGTATGCTCCTCAGTGCCATCTAGTCGCCAAAATGCCTTTATCTTAGATTGTAAGCTCTAACGAGCAGGGCACTCTGATTCCTACTGTATTTAAGTGCATTGTATTTGTACTGTCTGCCCTCAAGTTGTAAAGCGCTGCGTAAACTGTTGGCGCTATATAAATCCTGTATAATAATAATTATTATTTCCTAACTCATACATTCAAACTGCAAGGGATAAAAACAAGGAAGCAATTGATTTTGCCCCATTTGCCCAGAGCAAATATACTGTATAGGCGGCTTCTATGGAGGAACAGCAATGTATTTTTTTTTACACCTTTTTAGAAGTGGATTTCTGGTAGATAATTGGTTGCTGTGGGTAATAACAAATAGTTCCCTTGGAACATCAGTCCTCAAATTTATTTTATCTTCTACAAGTGAAGAATACATTTTATTACTTATTCTTTTTGCTGGCATATCGATAGTGTTGTGTATTACACAACAGATAGCACAACACAACTTACTGCAATAAAGATAAAAACCTACAAATCAATGCTCACCAGGTGATTCATAAACGCCATCAGACTGCTGGGCGGCACCAAGATCAGGTAGACGATAAACAATCCCCATGCCAAGAAATTGGGAGGTTGAAATGTGAGCACCAATACCAGGATGATGGAAGACTGCAAGAGACGAGAAATCCACGTGATTCTGCTACAGTGTCGGCCATGACAAAACCAAAAAGCATCACGTGATCAACCCACAAATATCACCCCCAATATAAAGCGAAACTTTTTGTTTTTAGTTTTTGGCTAGAGATAGAAAGGACAAAAAGACTCGAGCAGTGTTACTTTGTACATTAAACTACTATATACAATATATATATACACACAGTATCTCACAAAAGTAAGTACACCCCTACGATTTCTTCTATCTTTTCATGTGACAATACTGAAGAGCTGACACTTTGCTACAATGTAAAGTAGTGAGTGTACAGCTTGTATAACAGTGTAAATTTGCTGTCCCCTCAAAATAACTCAACACACAGCCATTAATGTCTAAACCGCTGGCAACAAAAGTGAGTACACCCCTAAGTGAAAATGTCCAAATTGGGCCCAAAGTGTCAATATTTTGTGTGGCCTCCGTTATTTTCCAGCACTGCCTTAACCCTCTTGGGCATGGAGTTCACCAGAGCTTCACAGGTTGGCACTGGAGTCCTCTTCCCCTCCTCCATGACGACATCACAGAGCTGGTGGATGTTAGAGACCTTGCATTCCTCCACCTTCCATTTGAGGAGCCCCACAGATGCTCAATAGGGTTTAGGTCTGGAGATGCTTGGCCAGTCCAT
>BLSH010201251.1:21719-33421 GCA_018402905.1 Glandirana rugosa
CATTCTTCCCACTGACCACCAATGTAGGAACATTCTTCCCCCTGACCACCAATGTAAGGAGCATTCTTCCCACTGATCACCAATGTAAGGGGCATTCTTCCCACTCATCACCAATGTAAGGAGCATTCTTCCCACTGACCACCAATGTAGGAACATTCTTCCCCCTGACCACCAATGTAAGGAGCATTCTTCCCACTGACCACCAATGTAATGAACATTCTTCCCACTGATCACCAATGTAAGGGACATTCTTCCCACTGATCACCAATGTAAGGAACATTCTTCCCACTGATCACCAATGTAAGGGACATTCTTCCCACTGATCACCAATGTAAGGAGCATTCTTCTCACTGATCACCAATGTAAGGAGCATTCTTCTCCTTTTCTTGCATGGGAGCACATCACCTGTGCGAAGTAAGGAAATAGCTAATCCGATATCGATTGGAGACTGCTGCCCGGAATATTTTGAAGTGCATTATGGGCCTTGTGGTCCCAGAGGGGAGGTGAGAGGCAGTATGTCTATTTGTGTGGTGGAAGACTCTCTTTACACATCCGCACTTGTTTGTCATCTTTCCCAGCACAAAGGGGACTTTCTTCTGATGCTGTAGACAACTATTCCTCTAATAGAGTGCACTAGATTTCTATGTTTGTTTCCTTACATGCTGAGGACACTTGGTTGGTCTGACTCGTGGAGACATCACCTGGAGATCCATTGTGATTTACAAAAACGCCTGATAGGCTTTATAGCCTGCATCTTTGAGGTGAGCGGCCACCAGTATCAGCAGTTTGGATTTAGGATCAGTGTTTTATCTCTGGAGATCATAAAGACTTTTTATGAACTTTATTATTTTGCATAGCGCTGCACTACTGATTGCATACTTTCTTCTCACTGATCACCAATGTAAGGAGCATTTTTCCCACTGACGACCAATGTAAAGGGTATTTTTTACCCTGACCCCCAAGAGTTTTTTGGACGCGTCCCCCCGAATCTCAAAATTATTTCAATGGTTCTTCTGGGGGTAAGAAAATGTTGACAAAGGCTGCTTTCCTTGAATGAAAGGAACCCATGTTTGAACCTAGGAAGTGTTGGTCACCACATTGGCACTTGACGCGTGTCTGAAATTCAGCGAATGTGCAGGATGAAGACCTGACTCCCTCCCCCAATCCACCCCCCCTATCAATGACACATTCCAGTTGGGGGATCAAGGAACCCAAATAAAATTGACATAACGCGAGACCTTTTAATTATCCAATTATTCTATTCCCAGTGACAGCTGGTTGAAGGTAAAACGTTTTCTGCTCTTTGGCTGTCTTTGTTCAATCCGGGATCAAAGCCGAGTCATCTCTGGACTTTTCAGCTTCTCCCCTTGATGTAAATCCCTCGTTTTTTATGACTATCTTGGCACCGCAGGCTCGGTAATACCAGGCCTGGGAGTAATTCAGGGGACTTCCCTACTGGCAGAGGTAAGCGGCCTGCGATCCGTACCCAAGCAGAGGCACATTTGCCGCTTTGCCCATCGCTTTCTGTTCCCTTTGATGTCCCCCGAGCCTGGAACCTGTAATTTAGCAGGCGTGTTGTCGGCCTGAGCCTTCTAGGAAAACAATATGAGAGGCACCCATTGAAAGTAAAGACCCGGATTACAGTGCATTAAGTGGATACACAGAGATCTTTACTGTAAAAACAGACAACATAACAGCAAGAATTCCAAGTTTAGCAATCCGCCTTACCCCCCCGCAACTGTGCTATTCCTGCACCTTTTTAGTTTTATTCATTACAGTTTATTTAGGAGATTAGAACAGGTGCAGAGTCTAATCGAATGACATTTAGTGTGCTCTGTGCATTGCGTATCATAAACAATTGCAACAGCATCATGGGCCTGGTGCTGAGGATTTTGGTGGCCTTTTTATGGAAATAAATAAAATGAAAGTGCAAACTATTTTTTGCACTTGCTGCCACAATTTACATATCAATCGTATGTACGCTGCATACAGAGCAGGGCTGGGCAGTATTAGTGACTCACTCACACCATTGGGCTGGGGCTATCTTAAGGAAGGGGCCTGGAGCTGCAGCTCCAATAGCCCCTATGTTAATCCCTGATGGCTACGTGACATTTCTCTGCAGAGCCAGATCTACGGGGGTGCTGGGGTGGGCTGAGCCCCCCAGATTTCATTCATGTCCCCCCAGTACCAGTGACATTAGTTAAGGGCTGGGGGCACTGCTCATTCTTGGTAATGCAAAGCCCAAAGTAGGACTACTCATGACAGGGGGGGGGGGGGTGGGAGACGACTGAGGGCTCTGATGTGAAGGAGGGGACTCTAATGTGAGGGGGGACTCTGATAGGGAGGGTACTAATGTGAACAGGGCTCAAATGGGATGAGGGAACTCTGGTGGTGGGGGGGGGGATCTGATGTGATGGAGGAGACTCTGATGTAGAGGGGGGGCACTGGTGTGAAGGGTTGGGGCTTTGATTGTGAAGGGGGACCCCCAATGTGACAAGGGGATATGTTGGAGAGAGTGAAGCGGGAAGAATGTTCCTTACATTGGTCATCAGTGGGAAGAATGCTCCTTGCATTGGTGATCAGTGGGAAGAATGTTCCTTACATTGGTGATCAGTTGGAAGAATGCTCCTTACATTGGTGATCAGTGGGAAGAATGTTCCTTACATTGGTTATCAGTGGGAAGAATGCCCCTTACATTGGTGATCAGTGGGAAGAATGCTCCTTACATTGGTGATCAGTGGGAAGAATGTTCCTTACATTGGTGATCAGTGGGAAGAATGCTCCTTACATTGGTGATCAGTTGGAAGAATTATCCTTACATTGGTGGTCAATGGGAAGAATGCTACTTACATTGGTGATCAGTTGGAAGAATGCTCCTTATATTGGTGATCAGTGGGAAGAATGCTCCTTACATTGGTGGTCAGTTGGAAGAATGCTCCTTACATTGGTGATCAGTGGGAAGAATGCTCCTTACATTGGTGATCAGTGGGAAGAATGCCCCTTACATTGATGATCAGTGGGAAGAATGCTCCTTACATTGATGATCAGTGGGAAGAATGCTCCTTACATTGGTGGTCAGTGGAAAGAATGCTCCTTACATTGGTGATCAGTGGGAAGAATGCTCCTTACATTGGCGGTCAGTAGGAAGCAGGGGCTTAACGACATGGGTTGCAGGGGTTGCAGTTGCAACCAGGCCCCCTGGTCCAGGGGGCCCGTGTGCTTCCCTTGTACACCTGAATAAGAGGGATGGTGGGGGTGGCATTTAGAGGTCCCAATCCTCTCCATTTTCCTCTATCCAGTTTACTTCTCACCTGCTGTTCCCAGGGTCCCTGTGTGCATCCATAGTCCCCCCACAGAGCTGCTGTCTTCCCCCCTTCTCTCTCCTGCCAGCTGCTGTAGAAGATGTGCCATGATGGAGATATGGGTACGGGTCAATAAATGTATCATTTACCGGCTCCTTCCTTTTCTGAATGAACAGAGTCAGTGATTGGTACCAATCGGTTCATTCATAACTAAAGTATAATAATCTGTTTTTACTATACTTCCGTTTCTGAATGAATGGGAGGCTCGGTACTCAACTATTCCTGTCCATTCATTCTGTGCAGCTGAGGCTACACAGATGGAGATTGAGGGCTGAGGTTTGTTTAGACCCCTGATGAATGAATGAACTTTATTGCCAAGTATTTTCACACATACGAGGAATTTGTTTTCGTGACAGAAGTTCCACAGTGCAACATAATAACAACGACAAGACAAGAAAACACAAATGGAATATCTCATCAAAGCCCCCAACAGAGCTCCTAAAAAATGTAAAAATAAAATTGTACAAAAAATAAAATGAAATGGTAAAAAAATAAAAAATATATAATTACAAACTACTGAAACCAGTGAGGGAACTATCAGGATAGCAAAGGTTGCAATTGCGACCGGGCCCTGGCATTTCACCACCATGGGAAGGCCTGAAAATGGCAGAAAGGGGGCCCGCTGCAGAACTTGTGAAAGGGCCCCACTGTGGGACCATAATAAAAGGAATAAAGGGCCCCAGGATCAGTGGGAAGAGGGCAGGGTCCTGGCCAGGGGTCAGGGGGCCCTTCATAATTTCTTGCACATGGGCCCTGAAGGTTCTAATTACACCTCTGATAGGAAGAATGTTCCTTACATTGGAGGTCAGTGGGAAGAATGTTCCTTATTTGTGACCACTGAGAATAATCCTGGGGGTGACAACAGTGGACCATGACCATGAAAAGCTAGCCATACACAGATCAAATTTCCCAGTGATGAGCTTGGGAAAAGTCCTAAACTAAGGTTTGGCCCAACACAGAAGTCAGCTGTCATTCCTAGGCCAACCAGCTGTGGCCAGGACACTCCCCGGCCCTGCAGCTGCAAGTATTATATATAATTTTTCTGTTTTGTGTTTTTTTTTTTGGTTGAACTAGATGGACTTTTTTCAACCGGACTAACTATGTAACTATACAAGTAGCCAATGGGGAGGGGATGCTCATTACATCACCGACCTAATATGGCCACATGTTCATATTACGTCAATGACTGACTTGATATGGCCATGTGCCCATATCAAGTCAATGATGTTATGAGCACCTCATGTCCTAATATGGCCATGTGCCAATATCAAGTCAATGATATCATGAGTATCCCCCTGACCGAATATAGCCATGTGCCCATATCAGGTCAGTGATGTCATGAGCGTGGCAGAAACCTAATATGACCATGTGCCCACATCAAGTCAATGATGTCATGAGCATTCTCGCGACCTAATATGGCCATGTGCCCATATCAAGTCAACAATCTCATAAGAGTCCCCACAACCTAATATGGTCCTGTGCCCATATCAAATCAATGATGTCATGAGTGCCCCCCTGACCTAATATATCCACGTGCCAATATAAAGTCAATGATGCCGTAAGCGTAAGCGCAACCTAATATGACTATGTGCCCATATCAAGTCAATTATGTCATGAGTGTCCCTGCGACCTAATGTGGTCATGTGCCCATATCAAATCAATGATGTCTTGAGCACCCCAGCCTCTTTAGGGCAAGGAATCCCTACCCACAGCTTATTGACTGGGCACTGACAGCTGACTTCCAGGTTCAGACAAACCCATGTTGAGACCAAACCTATGTGACCTGATATGGTCACATGGTCAGATCAATGTTATTGATCTAATATAGCCATGTGTCCGTATCAAGTCAATGATGTCATGAGCATCCCCACAACCTACAGTAATATGGCCATGTGCCACATTAGGTCAATTATGTAATAAGCAACCCAGTGACCCGATAAGGCCATGTGCCCATATCAAGTCAATGATGTCATGAGCATCCCCGTGAGCTAATATGGCCATATGCCCATATCGGTCAATTATTACATGATCCTCTATGCCTCTTTCTGTATGTGCAACTGCAGGGCAGCTCGTTGAGGGGGTACTGACAGCTGACTTCTGGGTTCGGACGAACCCAAGTTCAGACTAAAATCTGAGCCAAACCCAAGCTCATCTCTACTGCTGAAATTTGTTCCATGGGGGGCCCTGTCCACATCAGCCATTTTGACAAAAGAGAAGGAACTCCTATTAGATAATAAGGCCTTGTTCACACTTTTGGCTGCAGGCATTAAAAATAAATAGTTGAGCTTTGGTTTTATCACCCTCCAACCACCCATTTTAGGCTACAAAGCTGGCTGGAAAGAGTGGCTACACGTGCTGTGGCAGCAATGCCTTGCTTCTCAGGTGCAGAAAAAATGATACCCCATGCCTGGCACATGTTCGAACACAACCTATTTAAGTGGCTAGAGCTGTGCCGCAACTACCCTGCAACCATGGGAAATGCACTGGTTGTGATGCGATGGTGCAGGCTTTTCAGGTTTAAACACATCACCTCCCAGCCGCCTCTCAGCTACCCTTTGACAATTGCTTTTCAGGGGGCTGGCAGGGGCTGCTGCAGATGTGAACAAGCCCTCAGAGAAAAGGGAGACGGGTGGAAGGTAATAAGGTAAAAAAAGGTGGCGGCGGGGGGGGGGGGGTCATGGAGGAAAACTTGAAATGTGGGAGTAAAGGGGGGGGGGGGGGTGAGGGTTTGGGATGTACAGGGAAGGGGGATGGGTTATGAGTCACCCCTGCCATGCTGTAGAAGAAGAGACCACTAGTGGAAATTAAGTGAGAAAAAGTTGGAGGCCAGAAGGTATTGTCAGGATGTTCTGGATGTCCATCTTTTCAAGATTACCCTTTCCTGCCACTAACTGCTCTACACACATTACCCCAATTATTTACCATGCCCATTCAACTATGGCTTGGGGGGGGGGGGGTCAGGGTCCACGTGTGTCAGTATCTTGTAATAACCATTCTGACTGCACTGAGAATATGTGTCAGAGATCGTTCCAGCAGCAAAGGTTTTCTCCATTGGCACGGAGGTATGCGCCAATGCGCGTGCGCGGAAGAACAAGAATTAACGGAATGTTCCGTAGGCTCCGAACGTTAGTGCGCACACGCGTACGTTCGGTCGTACGCAATGCGGCAGGCATTGGCACCCAAAGCCCTATTTAAACCCGTGCAGAAGAGACATTAGTTGCTGGATTATCTTCAGCTTCCTGCTGTTCTTTGCATACCTGTTCCTGATCTTGATCCTGATTCTTGGCTTTGACCCTCGGCTTGTCTGGCTACTCTGCACCTCAGCTCCTACCTGTGTTTGACCCTCGGCCTGGCTTTCACTCCGCTTCGGATCTCCCCAGTAACCAGACGTCTGACTCTGCCTGACTTCCTGTGTATGACCCCCGGCTTGGCCTAGATCCTGACTCCAGTTCTTCCTGCTCTGTCTACGAGTGCTCCAGCATATCCAGGGGACTCCAGCCCAGCTGCTTATACTGGTCCCGGCAGAACCATCCTGAGTGACTACGCACCTGGCTAGCGCTACCGGTAACCCCTGCCTCTTTGGGCATAGCTCCCCCTGTTCCATCCTCAGGGGGGTGCTCTGCACTTAGCTGCAAGGGAAGCCCTCTCTGCACTTTGACCTCCAACCAGGTAACTGACAATATGGTGCAAAATTTCTACCAAGGTTTTTCTCCTGAGTGTTGAAAATAGAAGATGTTGGCATACAAAAACCGCACCAGAAACAATTTTTAACTGCCTGGAATATATGGTTATATCAGAGGTTGGATAATATGTCCATAACCAGTTTTCTCAGTAGGACAGCCTTGGGATTCTTGAGCTATACAATGGGGATCACTGTGGGGATTTTTGTATTTTAGGATAAACAGAAATGTGGAAGAAAAATCCTCCCCAAGGCCCTAGCAATGTTTATTCCAAGATCTGAATTTATTTGTTTGCCTATGCGAAGAATTGGCCGCCATGTATTTTCTCTTCTTGTGGAAGACTTCGTTAGGTGTTGCACTTTTCACAAGCGTTTCATCCCAGGCACACTACCAGGAATCCTTCGTCCCGGTGGATTTAATCTCCTCTTTGCTACTTTGTATCCTGTTTTTTCCACCACTCAGTCAAGAGTCGCTAATGCTAATCCCCTAAACCAATTCCCAGGATTAGAATATTTGTGTCTCTCTAAAGCTAAAGTGGATTTTATGGCATTGAGCCCTCTGGAATCTGATAACATCACACGGATGACGGCAGGGTCACCATGAGTGCTCGACTACGGAGGATCCGATCATTTCTGGGCTGGAAGTTCAATCCGAGCTTCAAGGATCTCAGGCTGGGCTTACACCTGTAATATTTTCTTCGAATGTTTGAACGAGAAGTGTAAAATCTGGTCGTCCAAACCATTCTATGGTGAACCTGACTAATTTCAAATGACTTTTCATTAGAGTACAATGTCAATTTTGGATTAACTGACAAGTGCATGCGCATAAGACTAACTACGATTTTTCTCGTTTGGGAGCCATTTAGAAACAATTTGAAAATCATTAGTTCCCATTAGATTTGATAAAAAACTTCCATCCTTGCACTTTAATTTATTTCACTTGCTTCAGTCAAAACCGATTTGAATTGGCCCTTTAACTTTTAGATAATGATGCACCTGCGCATTACCATAAGTACATTTTTGACAAACAAAAAAACACATTAATAAATAGAATTTTGTGAAAATTTTGAAAATTTAAGAAAAAATTTCAATCCTCCTTCCATGATTTTCCTCGTCGCTGTGGTCATAAACAAGTCTTTGAACTTGTTAGCTATTTAAAACAATTAAACAAATGGAGCAAATTTTAAAATTCTAAGTTGAACTCAGTTTACAAAAAAAAAATTAATGTATGAAGAAAATCAAAACTTAAAAATTGGATAGGGTAGGGAGGGATTAGGATGGGTTTTTACTGCTATCTGTGCCCCCGTTAGGGAGAGTCACCATCTCAATTTACCGCTTTTACCGAGAGTAGTTACATAGTTATATAGGTAATCTGGTTGAAAAAAGACATAAGTCCATCTAGTAGTGAGTAAAGTAAAAGAAAATCCCAAAGTTTGGGTTGCCCCCAGAACAAGTAATCTTCCAATTGGGGCACTAGTTCTGGTGATAACCAGGGATTCCCTCACTTTGGAGGGATTTCCTCTCACTTCTTGTTTTGACTATAGGACAGGAAGTGAAGGGAAATCTCCCCAATGGGACACAGAAGGCAAAAAAAAAAAAAAAAAAAAAAATGACAGGGGTTAAAAAACAGCTTTCATTTTTTTTAAATAAAAATGACTGGCAGATAAAGTAGTACTGTCAATTCAAAGGGCACTCCTCCCCACCCAAGTTCCAGTTATACTCACCTTACCAGTACTCCTCTACCTCCCCCACAGATCCAGTTATACTCACCTCACCAGTGCTGTACTACTCAGTGGTGTATTTAGGTTTTGTGCTGCCCTAGGCCTCAGCCCCCGCCCCCGCCCCCACAGTCGTGGCTGCCCACCCAACAACTCATTGTTTGAGGCCCGCCGCCTGGGCCCTTTGGGATCATACTGGCAGCACTACAATTGCAAGCCAGCGGGGACTCTGCAAAGTGCCGCCCTAGGCCTGGGCCTTGTTGGCCTAGACCAAGATACAGCGTTGGTCCTACTCCGTCGTAGTTGGCAATGTATGTGGGAGCATGTGACTTCACTCTTTATTACCAGCCAAATGCTAGGCCCAAGCACTGTCACGTGACTGAATGAGTGATACAAAGCCGTAAAGGTAGCGTTCCACTTTAATCGTAAATATTCATTTTGAAAGTTTGTATCTCCTTTTTTACTCCTGAAGCTTCCCACCATATAATTACCCATGGCATAAAAATCCATATCCAAGTTACATCCAGCCACATGGGGAAAACCAAAGTCAAGGAACGTTCCTGCTTTCTGGGAAGGACCTGGCACCTTTTTACCAGTGATGAACAGGTAAGGGGGTAATTCCATTTTTAAGGTCTCTGGAGCTTCTCAACCCACAACCACCTAACCACCTAAAGCCAGAATCAAGGATGAACTGGTAAGGGGTAGTCCCATTTTTCAGGTCCCTAGATCATTTACCCCCATCACCACCACTGACATTAAAAGCCAGATCCCCTTTAATTATAGCCAGGTGAGCTCAACGGAAGTCAAAGGGTGCTCCTATGGAGCTTGTGCTTCCTGGGAAGCTTCTGCCATCTCTCCACCATTGATGAACAGGTAAGGGGTGTAAGTCAAAGAGAGCTTTCTGTTGGGGATGTGCTGCATCTCTACCAGTGATAAGTGGTGATCCCATTTTTAAGGTCACTGGAGCTTCTCATATCATAACCACCAATGGCATTAAAAGCCAGACCCCTTTTAAATTCAGGTAGGTGAGGTCAGCCGAAGTCAAGGAACACTGCTATGCAGCATGTTCTTCCAGCTGGGGACCCATTGCCTCTCTACCAATGATCAATGATGAACAAGTAAGGGATAATCCTGTTTTTCAGGTCCCTGGATCACCTCACCCCATCACCTCCAATGACATGAAAAGCCAGATCCCCTTTAAATCCAGCCAGGTGAGGTCAACAGAAGTCAAGGAGCGCTCCCATGGAGCATGACCTTTCTGTGAAGGACCTGCTGCCTATCTACCAGTGATGAGTGCTAATCCCATTTTTTGGCCCCTGAAGCTTCTTATGCCATAAGCACCAATGGCTTTAAAAACCAGATCCCCTTTAATTCCAGCCAAGTGAGGTCAATTGAAGTCAAAGAGACCAATGACATTAAAAGCCAGATCCCTTTTAATCCAGCCAGGTGAGGTCAACAAAAGTCAAAAACAGCTTTGTGTGGAGGACCTGCTGCCTCTCTACCAGTGATAAGTGGTTATCCCATTTTTAAGGTCCCTGGAGATTTTCATGCCATAATCACCAATGGCATTAAAAGCCAGGTCCCCTTTTAATTCCGCCAGGTGAGGTCAATGGAAGTCTAAGACAGCTTTTTGTGGATGACCTGCTGCCTTTCTCCCAGTGATAAGTGGTAATTCCATTTTTAGGGTCCCAGTAGCTTCTCATGCCATAACCACCAATGGCATTAAAAGCCAGATCCAGCTAGGTAAGATCAACCAAAATCAAGAGGCCAGATGAGGTCAACCAAAGGCAAAAAGCCAGGTGCCCTTTACACATGTGATGGGTTTGTATCGGAGAAGAAGGGAAATGGAAAATTGTGAGAGAAGGTGAAGGTTTGTGTTAAAGTATAAGTGCACTTTCAGAGGAAGTGCGCTTATTCTTATTGCCCCTTTGCCCTGACTCCTGACCTAAATGATCTCAGTTATACACTTATGAGATCTGCGTTGTCTGTTTACATCCAGCTGTGAAATGCTCTCTCTCCTAGCCGCACACCTGTGCAGCACAGGCCCATAGACTTCTATGGGGCTCGTCTACCTCCATCTCCTGACCGGAGAAGGAACCATAGAAGTCTAGAGGGGCTGTAATGTGCGGCGAGGAGAGAGAGCCAAGCACCTCTGCATGTAAACAAACAACAGGGGCTGTGGGCATTGGATCGCTTTAAAGCGGTAGTAAACCCATGCATTTAACAGGTTAAAAACCAGTCACATTTCCGGCATGTGCTGGAAATGTAACACTCCCATTGGCTGTGCTCTAAACCATACTGTCAAACCATCCAATGGCTGCTGTCATAGCTGATCACATGTGCAGCACCATGGCAGTTGTAGATTAAACAGAGGCCAAGATGGCAGCTTCCTTGGCTGAAAATGATAGGAGGGTTTACTACCACTTTAACTGCTTCCCGACCGCGCGCCGTGTATTCACGGCGGCAGTCGGGGAGCTGGGCGCGAATCGCCGTAAATATACGGCGATTCGCATTTTGGCCACCCGAGGAGTGTGCCCGCGGCTCGGGCGGACCCGATGTCCGCCGGCGAGCCGCGATGAGCGGATACAGGGAAAAGAAGGGGAACCGCCGATGTAAACACGGCGGTTCCCCGCCCTGTCAGTGGGGCATGGGTGATCTACTGATCCCTGTCACTGGGATCAGTTAGATCTCTCATGCCCATGTTAGCCCAACCCCCCCACAGTAAGAACACACCCAGGGAACACAGTTAACCCCTAGCTCCCCCCCCCCAGGTTAACCCCTTCACTGCCAATGACATTTACACAGTAATCAGTGGACATTTAAATTTCTGATCGCTGAATAAATGTCATTGGTCCCAAAAATGTGTCAAAAATGTCCGACATGTCCGCTGAAATATCGCAGTACCGCTAAAAATCGCATATCGCCGCCATTACTAGTAAAAAA
>BLSH010201251.1:58570-71607 GCA_018402905.1 Glandirana rugosa
ACATATTATGACAATAACATAGACTGTTTATCATAATTTGTTTCCGATTAGAATCCTATTTAAAAAAAATCTTTATCCTAAGATTAGCCTTTGTTTAATACTATTTGTCAGATACAATAACAGTATTATACAATAAATAATTTAAAAAAATACATGTTTGTGCATTTGTCAACCTATAATAAAATTAAACAATAATAAACTTGTATATTGAATACAATTTATGTAGAAAAAAAAATATATATATATATATATTTCTTTTTTTTTATCTATATATATATATATATGAAATCTGACAACTACAGTATTAAACAGAGGCCAATCTTCATCCCAAGATTGGCCTTTGTTTAATACTGTATTTGTCAGATACACTAACAGTATTAAACAATACAATAAAAAATCATTTAAAAATAATCATGTTTGTGCATTTGTCAACCTATAATAATATGAAAAAATAATAAACTTGTATATTGAATAAAAGCCTTATATGTCAAAAATAAATAAATAAATAAAATCTTCATCCTAAGATTAGCCTCTGTTTAATACTGTATTTGTCAGATACAATAACAGTATTAAACAACAATACATTTAAAAATAGAGAAAAATATATTTTTTACATGTTCAATATATTGAATAAAAGCCTTATGTGAACTAATATATACATACACACACACATATATATATATATATATATATATATATATATATATATACATACATACATACACACACAGTATTTGAATGCAAATTTACCAAACAGTAATTGCCAAACGTAATAGTTAATAGTGAAGCTTTTTTTTTTTTTTCAGTTTGGTCAAGTAACACTACAATACGTCAGCCACGTTGAACATCAACGGAATCCGTTATTATGTGTTTGGATGACATCATAGTCGGTTTCCTCGCCAGTTGCAGCACGCCTGGATGTGCCTAGAGTTCCTATGCCAGCCCCTCGATGCCGGGCATTTCACAGGTCCAATTATCCTCTCGATCCATATAGAGATGATAAAAGGAAAATGAGAAAATTGCCCCTTTCAACTTCTCTCCAATTAGAGTGAATGTCCTGATCTCCTTAAATGTGACTGTCAAGCGGGTTTTCAATATGGTTCAATAAAGCAGCTGTCATTTCTCTGCATGATCCTCATACAGTAGCCTAAGCCAGTAACGAGGCACAGGGCTGCCAGTTCTCGGGATTATTTAGCCCTGAGCTAGACAGGTGTGATGAAGGGGAAGAAAAATAACATTGCAGCTCTTCCAGCGGCATACAGGTGTTTGCTGGGCTGAGACGTCTCCTTCACGCCGGGTAAACCTAAACAGACAGCGCTCACTGCTCATTAACAGACGATTATGGATCATCAGCGTGGAACTCCAGGCAGCTGGAAAAGACACAAATGAATGCAACTATGTATGCACATCATTGAGGGCCCATTCCAACGTGGCACGTTAATGTACATTGCGGCATCCATTTATTATGAATGAGCTGCCAATGCACCACAATGGACTGAAAAAAATGTACATGACCCTTTTTTAACCTGTTGCATACTTGCGATCGAGAGCTCCAGATAATGTGATTGCTGTGACAGCCAATCACAGCGGTCACGCGGTCGGAAAGAACGCCTCTGCCTCCCGCCTTTTAGATCCTCTTAAAGGGCCAGGGGGGGGGGGCAACGGCAGCAAAGGGTTAAAAATGCAGTGCAGGAAAATGTGTAATGTGGTGCATTATAATAAACTGCCTTTATTTAACCACTTGCCTACCGCCCACCGTCAAATGACGGCGGAGCGGTGCGGCTCTTGTTCTGGGCGGACGTCATATGACGTCGCCCCTTTAAGCTGGGATTGAGCACAATCGGACGCGCGCATCCCGGCTCTGTCGGTGGCGGTGCGTCCCCGGGACACACCGCGTCACCGACGGGGGTGAACAGCCATTGGCCATGGCTGTTTACCATGTGATTGGCCGCGACGAGGTCACGGCTGATCACAAATGGCACTTTCCCCCATTCGCACAGCGCATGCGCGCGATCGGGAGCGTGCTGCGTGTGTGTGTCGTGGCGGCGTGTTTCCATGGAACACTGTCTGTCCCCGACACTGGTATCAGCCGTCGGCCAGTGGCTTTTACCTTATGATCGGCTGTGATCTACTTCACAGCTGATCACATCCAATGTAAACAGAGTGGTAACTCAGTGTTACCAGCTATTCTCTCCTCACACAGTTTCCAGTGTGAGGAGAGAAGAGCTGGGATCAGTGAGTTACTGATCTGTAAAGTAAAAACACACTGTCACATCCCCCCTGCCCCCCCCCATGCACCTTTCACCCAACAGTCACCCCATATGCCCCCATAAAGTGCACCTGTCATCATAAAGTGTACCTGTCACCCATCACCCATCAGTGACCGTGGCCTGTCACTCATCACTCGTCAGTGACCATGGCATGACACCCGTCACCTATCAGTGACCTGGCCTGTCACCCATCACTGAACGTGGCGTGTCACCCGTCACCCATCACTGACCGTGGAGTGTCACCCGTCACTGATCTGGCGTGTCACCCATCCCTGTTCGTGGCGTGTCACCCGCCATCCATCAGTGACCGTGGCATGTCACCCATCAGAGACCATGGTTTGTCACCCGACACCCATCAGTGACCATGGCGTGTCACCCATCACCCATCAGTTACCGTGGTGTGTCAACCGCCACACATCAGTGGCCTGTCACCCAACACTGACTGTGGCCTGTCACCCATCACTGACAATGGCCCGTCACCCATTAGTGACCACCGCCAGTCACCCATCACTCATCAGTGACCGTGACCAGTCACCCATCAGTGACCACAGCCAGACACCCGTCACCCATCAGTGACCACCGCCAGTCACCCGCCACCCATCAGTGACCACCACCAGTCACCCGTCACCCATCAGTGACCACAGCCAGTCACCCGTCACCCATCAGTGACCACAGCCAGTCACCTGTCACACGTCACGCATTAGTGATCACCGCCAGACACTGGTCACCCATCAGTGACCACCGCCAGACACCCGTCACCCATCAGTGACCACCACCAGTCATCCATCACCCATCAGTGACCACCACCAGACACCCATCAGTGACCACCACCAGACACCCGGCACCCATCAGTGACCACTGCCAGTCACCCATCACCTATCAGTGACCACCACCAGTCACCCATAAGTGACCTCCACCAGTCACCCGTCACCCATCAGTGACCACCACCAGACCACTGCCAGTCACCTATCATCCATCAGTGACCACTGCCAGACACCCATCCCCCATCAGTGACCACCGCCAGACACTCATCACCCATCAGTGACCACTGCCAGTCACCCGTCACCCATCAGTGACCACCGCTAGTCACCCATCGTGACCATCGCCAGTCACCTGTCAGTGACCGTCACACCCATGAGTAAACATCACTTGTAAAAGTCTCACAGCAGAATGTATTTTGGAGTGTCATTTTTGCTATGTACATGCTGTGTGTTGGAAATATCATATAAATGGACAACTTTGTGTAAAAATAAAAGCGGTTTCATTTTTTTCCCACATTTTCCAAAAACTACTGGAGAAAAATTACATGTTCAAACGACTCATTATGCCTCATAGATTATACGTGTGGTGTTTGTTTTCCAAAATGGGGTCATTTTGTGGGCAATTCCATTGTCCTGGTGCTCCAGGACCTTCAAAAGTGTAATAGGTAGGTGGTTGAGAAATGAGATGTGTAATTTATGCTCCTAGAACGCCTGAAGGTGCTACTTCAATGTTGGGCCTCTGTATGTGGCCAGACTGTGTAAAAGTCTTACACATGTGGTGTCGCCATACTCGGGAGGAGTAGAAGAATGTATTTTGGGGTGTAGTTTTTGCTGTGTACATGCTATGTGTTGGAAATATCATATAAATGGATAACTTTGTGTAAAAAAAATGCATTTTCATTTTTTTCCCACATTTTCCAAAAATTACTGGAAAAAAAATGAACTGTTCAAAAGACTCATTATGACTCATAGATTATTCGTTGGGGTGTTTGCTTTCCAGAATGACGTCATTTTGTGGGCAATTCCATTGTCCTGGTGCTCCAGGGCCTTCAAAAATGTGATAGGTCGTCATGACATTAGATGTGTAATTTATGTCCCTAGAATACCTGACGGTGCTCCCTGCATGTTGGGCCTCTGTATGTGGCCAGGCTGTGAAAAAGTCTCAGACATGTGATATCGCCATACTCAGGAGGAGTAGCAGAATGTGTTTTGGGGTGTAATTTGTGGTATGCATATGCTGGGTGTGAGAAATACAATGACAATTTTGTGAAAAAAAAAAGAAAAAAAATCTTCATTTTGCAAAGAATTGTGGGAAAAAATGACAACTTCAAAAAATTCACCATAACTCTTGGAATGTCTACTTTCCAAAAAGGGGTCATTTGGGGTGCATTGGTACTTTCCTGGCTTGTTAGGGTCTCAATAAAAGCAGTATAAATTTTGGCCAAAATTTACAAAGAAAAATTACTAATTTGCAAAATTCTATGACAGAAACAAAGAAAAAGGCATTTTTTCACAAAGTTTTCAATTTTTTTTTTTATTTATAGCACAAAAAATAAAAAAACCCCTAGTGATTACATACCACCAAAAGAAAGCTCTATTTGTGTGAAAAAAAGGACGCAAATTTCATATGGGTACAATGTTGCATGACTGAGTAATTGTCATTCAAAATGTGATAGCGCTGAAAGCTGAAAAATGGCCTGGACAGGAAGGGGGTTTTTGTGCCCGGAGGTGGTTAATACTGTATTTGTCAGATACAATACCAGTATTAAACAATAATAAATATAATAAAAAAATAATGTAAAAAATACATATTTGTGCATTTGTCAACCTATAATAAAAAAGGAAAAAATAATAAATTTGTATATTGAATAAAAGCCGTATACATCAAAATAAATCAATAAAATATACTGTATATGCATCTATATATATATACATATGACCCTTTTTTAACTGGTTGCATACTTGCGATCGAGAGCTTCCAGTCAAGTGACCACTGAAATAGCCAATCACAGCAGTCACACAATCGGAAAGAACACCTCTACCTACCACCTTTTAGATCCCCTTAAAGGGTCAATGGCAGCAAGGGGTTAAAAAACGCAGTGCACCAAAATGTGTAATGTGGTGCCATTATGATACACTGCTGTGCATTGGGCAGTGCATCTACTTTATAATGTGTGTTGGGGTGCAATTAATGGAACCGCAATGCAACCATAACCATCACCATGCAATGTGGTAATGCACATTAGTGTTCTTTCACACTGAGGGTAATGCTGGGGGTTATACTTTAGCCACTTGCCTACTGGCACCAATTCTGACACTTCTCTCATATATGTAAAAATCAGTGTTTTTTTTGCTAGAAAATTAGTTAGAATCCCCATTATATACAGTATATACAGTATCTCACAAAAGTAAGTACACCCCTCACATTTTTGAAAATATTTTCTTCTATCTTTTCATGTGACAACACTGAAGAGCTGACACTTTGCTACAATGTAAAGTAGTGAGTGTACAGCTTGTATAACAGTGTAAATAACTCAACACACAGCCATTAATGTCTAAACCGCTGGTAACAAATGCGAGTACAGCCCTAAGTGAAAATGTCCAAATTGGGCCCAATTAGCTATTTTTCCTTACCCGGTGTCATGTGACTCATTAGTGTTACAAGGTCTCGGGTGCGAATGGGGAGCAGGTGTGTTAAATTTGGTGTTATCGCTCTCACCCTCTCATACTGGTCACTGGAAGAACAACATGGCACCTCATGGCAAAGAACTCTGAGGATCTGAAAAAAAGAATTGTTGCTCTACATAAAGATGGCCTAGGCTATAAGAAGATTGCCAAGACCCTGAAACTGAGCTGCAGCATGGTGGTCAAGACCATACAGCGGTTTAACAGGACAGATTCCACTCAGAACAGCGCCTCGTCATGGTCAACCAAAGAAGTTGAGTGCAGTGCTCAGCGTCATATCCAGAGGTTGTCTTTGGGAAATAGACGTATGAGTGCTGCCAGCATTGCTGCAGAGGTTGAAGGGGTGGGGGGTCAGCCTGTCAGTGCTCTGACCATACGCCGCACACTGCATCAAATTGGTCTGCATGGCTGTCATCCCAGAGGGAAGCCTCTTCTAAAGATGATGCACAAGAAAGCCTGCAAACAGTTTGCTGTAGACAAGCAGACTAAAGACATGGATTACTGGAACCATGTCCTGTGGTCTGATGAGACCAAGATAAACTTATTTGGTTCAGATGGTGTCAAGCGTGTGTGGCGGCAGCCAGGTGAGGAGTACAAAGACAAGTGTGTCTTGCCTACAGTTAAGCATGGTGGTGGGAGTGTCATGGTCTGGGGCTGCATGAGTGCTGCCGGCACTGTGGAGCTACAGTTCATTGAGGGAACCATGAATGCCAACATGTACTGTGACATACTGAAGCAGAGCATGATCCCCTCCCTTCAGAGACTGGGCCACAGGGCAGTATTCCAACATAACGACCCCAAACTCACCTCCAAGATGACCACTGCCTTGTTAAAGAAGCTGAGGGTAAAGGTGATGGACTGGCCAAGCATCTCCAGACCTAAACCCTATTGAGCATCTGTGGGGCATCCTCAAACGGAAGCTGAAGGATCGCAAAGTCGCTAACATCTACCAGCTCTGTTATGTCGTCATTGAGGAGTGGAAGAGAACTCCAGTGGCAACCTGTGAAGCTCTGGTGAACTCCATGCCCAAGGGGGTTAAGGCAGTTCTGGAAAATAATGGTAGCCACACAAAATATTGACACTTTGGGCCCAATTTAGACATTTTCACTTAGGGGTGTACTCACTTTTGTTGCCAGCGGTTTAGACATTAATGGCTGTGTGCTGAGTTATTTTGAGGGGACAGTAAATTTACATACATTGTAGCAAAGTGTCATTTCTTCAGTGTTGTCACATGAAAAGATAGAATAAAATATTTACAAAAATGTGAGGGGTGTACTTACTTTTGTGAGATATTATATATATATATGACGTCAATATTTTTTAGCAGCAGCTCACATATAATCATTTACGCATTCAGACCCCATAGTGCTGAGTATTGTAGGAGGGCTTGCAATTTTAGAGTATATATATATATATATATTCAGCAGAGACCCTAGAAAATAAAATGGTGATCATTGCAGTTTTCTATGTCACACGGTTGTTGCGCAGCGGTTTTTCAAACGTAATTTTTTTGAAAGAAATACACTTTAATGAATAAAAACAAAACACAATATATAATCCAATTTTTTTTGTAAAGTATGAAAGATGATGTTATGCCAAGTAAATAGATACCCAATGGAGATTGTTCCAATTTTTTATGTCACACAGTATTTGCGCAGCAGTTTTTCAATTTATTTTGGAAAAAATACACTTTTGTAAAATATGGAGGGGGGGGGGGCGCACTTAATTATTTTTTATTTTAATTATTATTTATTTTATTACTTTTTTATTTTTACACTGTCCCTTTTAAAAAAAAAGTTTTTTTCTACCACAAGGAATGTAAATATTCCTAAATTGTAAGCTCTAACGAGCAGGGCTCTCTGATTTCTAATGTATTAAATTGTATTGCAATTGTACTGTCTGCCCTCATGTTGTAAAGTGCTGCATGAACTGTCAGTGCTAAGTAAATCCTGTATAATAATAATAATATCCCTAGGGATAGAAATAAGCAGTGACAGGTCCTCTTATGGAGAGATGTGGGGTCTATATACCTCACACCTCTCCTCTACAATGTATAGCTATAGATAAAAAAAAATCTAATGTTACCAGCTGCCGCAACCACCAGTTTGGTTCTCGGGGCTACCGATCATCCAGGTAAGCCCGAGAACCACCGGGAAGCTCCAGCAGCCAATCTGACTCTCTGACTACTTTTATCTGTTAGAGAATTGCCGGCTGGCAAAAAACAATACTGGGTTTATGGCATATTGCTGCAGACATAACCCTGGTTCGGTCTTCCAACCAAGGACGTCACTTGTCTACGGCCCGGTCGGCAAGTGCAGCTCACTCTATAAAACTTTATGACATTTAAAGAGTGAAATCTGTAATTTTACAGTAAAATCATTCTGCTGATCTGCAGCGGCCACATAGGGCGTGACTCTGTAGATTATGCCAGTGGTCTCCAAACTGTGGTCCGGGGCCGGATGTGGACCTTTGCTTGCCTTTATCTGGCCCTTGGGCACTATTTCACCAACCAACACCAATAATGGGGCACTATCCTTCCACTGATACAAACAATGGGGCACTATTTCCTCCACTGACACCAACAATGGAGCACTATTCACCCTACCGATGCCATCAATGGGGCACTATACTTCCACTGTTACCAACAATGGGGCACTATTTCTCCGCTGGCAACAACGATGGGACACCATTCCCACTACTGACACCATCAGTGGGGCACTATTCTTCCATTGATACACCAACAATGGGGCACTATTTTCTCCACTGACACCAACAATGGGGCACCATTTCCTCCACTGACACCAACAATGGGGCACTATTTCCTCCACTGACACCATCAATGGGGCACTATTCTTCCATTGATACACCAACAATGGGGCACTATTTTCTCCACTGACACCAACAATGGGGCACTATTTTCTCCACTGACACCAACAATGAGGCACTATTTCCTCCACTGACACCAACAATGGGGCACTATTTCCTCCACTGACACCATCAATGGGGCACTATTCTTCCATTGATACACCAACAATGGGGCACTATTTTCTCCACTGACACCAACAATGGGGCACTATTTTCTCCACTGACACCAACAATGAGGCACTATTTTCTCCACTGACACCAACAATGGGGCACTATACTTCCACTGTTACCAACAATGGGGCACTATTTCTCCGCTGGCAATAACAATTGGACACCATTCCCACTACTGACACCATCAGTGGGGCACTATTCTTCCATTGATACACCAACAATGGGGCACTATTTTCTCCACTGACACCAACAATGGGGCACCATTTCCTCCACTGACACCAACAATGGGGCACCATTTCCTCCACTGACACCAACAATGGGGCACCATTTCCTCCACTGACACCAACAATGGGTCACTATTTCTTCCACTGATACCATCAATGGGGCACTATTCTTCCACTGATATCAACAATGGGACACTATCTTTTCTCTCTACAGTGCCACAAATCTTCTTTCTTTGTAATAAAAATTATTCTGAAAAGTGCAAAAAACCCTTTAATAGAATTATTGCCAGGCTCCTTGCTGAGATTAATCTTTACATATTTACATGATACTGTACTTCCCTTTGTAGACA
The DNA here is from genome assembly GCA_018402905.1 of Glandirana rugosa. Taxonomy (NCBI): domain Eukaryota; kingdom Metazoa; phylum Chordata; class Amphibia; order Anura; family Ranidae; genus Glandirana; species Glandirana rugosa. Next base: position 67,897 of record BLSH010201251.1, read on the forward strand.
AGACGATATTTGCTGTATCAATCATCCACCGAGAACAGTCCTGTATCAAAGCATTTCTCTGTCAAGGACTTCCTGCGCGGCTTGTTCAGAGTTCTAGAGAGCCCTGCATGAATACAGAGCCATAGGAGGCTATAAGGTGCATATTACAAGTGTTCTTCTGTCTGACCCTTCTCAGGAAACCTTCACATAGATAAAGAATTACTCAGGAAGCAGCAATGAGATAGAGATCTCTATAAATCATTAATCATTCTCATGAAATAATCCTACCTTAGCTATTACACTATGCCATATGGCTTAAAGGGAAATGATGTTCACTATATGACCAAAAGGTATATGGGCTTCCCTCCAAAATGATAGAGTTCAGGAGCCTCCAGTGAAGAGTAATGGTAATACCACAGCACGTAAAGACATATTAGACCAGTGGTTCTCAACTCCGGTCCTCAGGACCCGCTAACAGGCCAGATTTTAAGTATTACCTTGGGGAAATGCAGACTAGAATACTGCAAGCACTGAGCAGCAAATGATATCACCTGTGATGTATTTCAGTTATCTTGCAAACCTGGCCTGTTAGTGGGTCCCGAGGACAGGAGTTGAGAACCACTGTATTAGACAATAGTTCTGCTAAGGGGTGTACCTACAGGGGTCACGCTGCAGGACCATAAAGGGTCCTTTGACGGGTGTAAAGGGCCCCCGGGATCAGTGGGAAGGTCCCCAGGCCTGCAGGGAAGGGCTCCAGGTGGGGCCTTCATGTTTTCTTGCACCGGGGCTCTGAAGGTTCTAGTTACACCTCTGGTGCTGCACCAACATTGTGGCCACAGGGACATGACTATGCCCCTGTGTACAGAGCCAGCTCCATAAAGACCTGGTTTGACCAGTTTGCTGTGGAGGAACTCAAGTGTTCTACACAGGGCCCTGACCTCAACCCTACTGATCATCTTTGGGATGAATTGGAACAAGTCTTCTCAACCAACTACTCCATAAAGACATGGTTTGACTAGCTTGGTGTGGAGGAACTCAAGTGTTCTGTACAGATCCCTGACCTCAACCCTACTGAACAGCTTTGGTGTGAATTCGGAACACTGATTGTGAGCCAGATCTTCTCATCCAACATCATTATCTGGCCCCAACCCTGTTGAACATTGCTTTTATCCGAGCATCAGTACCTGATCTCACAAATGTTCCTTTGGCTGGGTGGGCACAAATCCCCCAGACTCATAATCAATAGCCTTCCCAGAAGAATCCATGGCTGCGTTTTTTTTTAGCCGAACAGCTTTGGGATGAAATACACTCCAGTTGTGACCCAGGTCTTCTCATCCAACATCAACCCTACTGAACACCTTTGGGGTGAACTGTAACTCCAGTTGCTAGCCAGGTTTTCCTTTCCAACATCACTTTACCTGACAATTGTTCTTATGGCTGGATGGGCATAAATACCCGCCTCATTATAAATAGCCTTCCCAGAAGAATGGAGGCTGTTGTAGCTGCAAAAGGGCAACCAACTCCATGGCTGTGGTTTTGGAGCTGAACACCTTTGGGGTGAAAGAAACTCCAGTTGTGAGCCAGGTCTTTCATCCAACATCAACCCTACTGAACACCTTTGGGGAGAACTGGAACCCCAGTTGCTATCCAGGTTTTCATTTCCAGCATCACTTGCCCTCACAATTGTTTTTTTGACTGGATAGTCACAAATTCCCACAGACACACTCCAAAGACTTATGGAAAGCCTTCCCAGAAGAATGGAGGCTGTTGTAGCCACCAAGGGGGAACCAACTCCATGGCTGTGCTTTTGGACCTAAACACATTTGGCATGAACAGGAACACCAATTCTGAGCCAGGTCATCTCATCCAACATCAGCACCTGACCCTCAACCTTACTGAACTCCTTTGGGGTTAAATGTAACCCCAATTAAAATTCAGGTCTTTTTATCCAACATTACTTGACTTCACAGTTGTTCTTTTGGCTGAATGGGCCCAGATTATTACAGACATACTCCAAAGTCTTGTGAAAAGCCTTTCCAGAAGAATGGAGGCCATTGTATGCACAAAAGGGGGACCAACTCCATATTAACGGCCATGTTTGTGGAATGGGGTGTCTGACAAGCTTGTAGGCGGGGTGCATTGTGACACGGGGACAGTAACTCATGCAGTCTGGTGCAATAATAAACTTGTATTGAAGCAATGCAACAACAGTTCACAACAATCCCGGTGAGAAGAGTGCCCAGCCAGGTGCACTCGTGGTTACAGCAACGTGAATGGAGTGGGTTCCAGACAGAATGGCAGCATCTGTAGAAAGGGGAAGAATGCAACCTGGCCATCTCTTGCCCAGTCGGGAAGACCCTACACTCTCCCTCCTCATCAGGAACCTTTCCCTACCACTAGTACTGTCCCTAACAGACAGGGTACCTTTCCCTAAACTACCCACTGACATAAAGCACGCCAATCTTAGGAGCCAGGACCTTAAATAGTACCACCTGCTGCGGAGGAAACCAACTGCACATGTCTAAAAGCTTATATAGGTGTGATAGTCCAACAACTTTAGGCCTTTTAGTATAATTCAGGCAGTCTAGTCTGAGCCCGATTTGCTGGGAAGCAGTTTATCAACAAATTGGACTTGTTCAGCAAACTGCTTAACTGGGCCAGTGGAGCACCCAGGCTTTTATGCCTCTCCACAACCTGGGTGAGCTCTGGGCAATGGACATCCTATTTTAATACAGGAGAAGGGTCAAGTGTTATCCTCATAAAGGAGCATTGCTTATTTCATAAATATCACTTATTATGATGTAAGTCATTTGTGACAGTCAGCTGTTCACAAACCTTGGGCCATATATTATTTCTCCAAGAAGGACACCATTCACTGTAATGTTTATTTTTTCTTTTTTTATATATTTATGTTTTGCATTTTAGCAAGCTTGCTCAGTCATCATGTTATTGTGTGCAATACAGAGATTTCAAGATTTACTGCTAGTGGAATTTCACTGCTGTTTCTTTTCATTTGATATAAAGAATAAAAGTCCGCGCTCACAACCACTAAAAGAATCTAAATATTAAAATTTGAAGTGAAGTGTAACATAGGCTGCTCGCAAACAACAACTAATCCAATTGTCCCAATAAATATAAAGAAAAATTGCAGCGCCCCGATGGTGTGATAAAATGTTCTTGAATTAATGATGGAACCAATATATATATGTTGGTGTATATGTGAAATACTATAGTTCCAAAGTGGGAGACAAAAGGTAGGTCTCAATCTTCTTGTATCCTAATATATCAGGGTAATCTTACCAACATCAGGGTGATCATGAAGACCAGGGGTATTCTGATAAATCCAATAATATAAGGATGTATGCTTACCAGAATCCCTTAGGTCATGCGCAGGTATCAAGATGAGCAGGTGGGTAAGTGCTCAGATGTCATCTGGGGTCCTGGTGAAGAGCCAGCAAACAACCGATATCCAAGAAATGGTGGTCCGGAACCTCACTGATGTCATCAATGGTCGAGACCAGGGAAAGGCACGGGTTAGGCCACAGGTATCCAGGAAATGTTGGTCCGGAACTTCACAGGTGTCGTCAATGGTCGAGATCAGGAAAGGCACGGGTCAAACTCCCATCGCGAGCAGTAGTCTCCAACTTCTCACCACGGTTGCTCCCAAGGGTTATTGGTGGATGGTATTATGCCATAGAGTGGAGACAAGAGCCGCAATAGTGTAATACTGTA
>BLSH010201251.1:103717-125645 GCA_018402905.1 Glandirana rugosa
GAAGAGGGCCGATTAAATATCAAAAGTGTGTGTCAAACTTCTACTAACATCTTGTCACTATTGGACCATCTTCAAACTGTGTGTGAAAAGTAGAAATTAGCCGGGAGAAGCCATATCACTGTTCTACAATCATCTTCAAACTGTGTGTGAAAACTATAAATTAGCCGGGAGAAGCCATATCACTGTTCTAAGAACAGTCCACATCCACCTCCATTTTTGATCTTTTTATGTGATTTTTTTTTTTTTATTATTATTTTAAGTTATTTCCCTATCCCCATTTCTTTGTAGGGCACTTGTCCGACCCTTACCCCCATTTTCCTTCCTTTTGCAGACCTCTACGACTTTCCATGACTTTGTTACAGCCATTTTTGTGCCTAAAAGTTCGGGTCCCCTTTGATTTCAATGGGGTTCGGGATCCGGGTCAAAGTTCGGTTCCTGTCTGGACCCGAAACCGGACTTTGTCCCGAAGTTCGGCCGAATTAGCAGAACCCGAATTTCCAGAGGTTCGATCAACTCTACTCCAGACCATATATATAAAAAAGAAGTAGAGGATCTAGTGCTCACCGTTTTACTATTTATTTAAATCTATATAAAAGACTCACTTACATGGCTTAGCACTTATTGCTAAGTGAAAGCATCAGATCGTGAGTTCATCAAGTCAGTCAAAGCATGTGCACATCAAACAGGAGCTGCCGATGGATATACTCCTCTCAGATGGCCGCGGGTGACGTCATGCGTGACTCCTCCCCCTCATACGCGTTACATCCTGCCTTGTGGGCGTGGACTTCTTCAGATAGGGGTATCGTCACGCTAGATGTCCACATAATAAATAGGCATTCCGTGGTGACTGTTGCTACAACCAAGACCTGCTGAACCTACAGCGCAGGCGCAACCTCTATGGGATATTCAAAAGCCCCCAGCGCGCCGTCATCTAAAGGCCCGACGTGCTATCACCAAGGGAACAAAGGCTTAATCTAAGGAGGAAATTCCCCCATTAGAGAAGGCTTAAAAGTAAATACTATTAATTTAAGTAAAAACCGCTGAGATGTTTATAATCAGCGATATTTAAAAGGTATATTTGCCTCATGCATATCGTCATTCAGCGGCCATCTTTAACAATAATAATTATAAAATAAAATGCATATAAAAACACCCAAAAATAAACAAACAATAATCATTTGTCTGATATAAAACAATTTAAATCAAATTCAACATTTAAGCCATGAGGGGGGCATCACCCTAGTTTTATACAACCAGAATGACTCCCTCCGGCTCAAATGTTGAATGTAATTCCCCCCTCTCCAATGTCGGGTAACTTTCTCTATGCCCCAGAATTTTAAACCCCTAGGGTTTCTGTCATGGCAAACTCTGAAGTGACAGGATACGTTATGAGTCCTCAAGCCAGTGGCCGCTGGTGAAATTTTAGGATGGGGGGGGGGGGCACCAGACCCCACCCTTCCTTTTGACCCCTCCCACTTTGCATAAGCCCCACCCCTTAAAGTTTCTACCCCTTGTGTCAGGAGTATACAGCCCAGCATGACCAGATAGTGGTATACAGCATCGCCAGTTAGGGGTATACAGAGTTACCATATAGCAGTATACAGAGCCCCAGATAGGGTATACAGTCACCAGATAGGGTATACAGGGTCCCAGATAGGGAATACATGGTCCCAGATAGGGAATACATGGTCCCAGATATGGAATACAGTCATCAGGTAGGGGTATATACGGTCCCAGATAGTGTATACAGTCACCAGTTAGGGGTTTGCGGTGGTTCATGCTCCATGCAGAATATTGCACATAGTAATTCATAGGAAACTCCATGCAGAGTATTGCACATAGTAATTCATAGGAAACTCCATGCAGAGCATTGCACATAGTAATTCATAGGAAACTCCATGCAGAGTACTGCACATAGTAATTCATAGGAAGCTCCATGCAGAGCATTGCACATAGTAATTCATAGGAAACTCCATGCAGAGTACTGCATAGTAATTCATAGGAAACTCCACGCAGAATATTGCACACAGTATATCATAGGAAGCTCCATGCAGAGTATTGCACATAGTAATTCATGGAAGCTCCATGCAGAGCATTGCACATAGTAATTCATAGGAAACCCCATGCAGAATATTGCACATAGTAATTCATAGTCAACTCCATGCAGAGTATTGCACATAGTAATTCATAGGAAACTCCATGCAGAATATTGCACATAGTAATTCATAGGAAACGCCATGCAGAGCATTGCACATAGTAATTCATAGGAAACTCCATGCAGAGTATTGCACATAGTAATTCATAGGAAACTCCATGCAGAGTATTGCACATAGTAATTCATAGGAAACTCCATGCAGAGTACTGCACACACAGGGTCCCCGATAGTGTAATACAGTCACCAGATAGGAGTTTGCGGCGGTCCGCCCCCCCCCACCGGCGCCCCCCCCCCGAAGTCGGTACAAGCACCTACCCCATCTAATAGGCAGGCAGGAGTGTTGCAGAGATCGGCATGCGGACAAGCGGCTGTTTGTATGCAGAGACAGCGCTTTCAGGCGAGCGTGCTTGAGCCTGGAGCCTTCTCTCTCCAGTCTCCATGGCCGGAAGTGACGCCGGGGCTCCTCCAGATCAATCACCACCATCTATTGGATGGCGGTGATTGATTGACAGTACCAGCAGCCAATAGGCGGCTTGAGGCGCAGAGTAAAGCGCCTTAAGGCAGGATTAAACCCTGCCATTGAAGCGCGATGCCTGCAATCATGTGATTGCAACAACGTCACGCTACCCATAGTGCACTTTTTTTTTTTTTTTTAAAGGGGACTTTCTTTGGGGGGGGCGGCCACCGCCTCAAGCCCTTTTTGATGTTGTTTATATTTTCTACCATCCTAACATGCAATGCTCTGGAAGTGCGGCCTACATATTACAAGCCACACTCGCATTCCAGCATGTATACAACACTTACCGTGTCACATGTTATTACATTTTTTATTTGGTATTGCTTGTGGGTGACGGATGATTGAAATTCTTTACGTTTCTTTAGATTGGACTTGCAGTTCCTACATGCTGCACACCTGCCATAGGCATAAAAGCCAGATAAGAAAGAAAACAACCTGTTTTCAGTGTCCCTTGGTGGATTAACTACACCCGGGGCCAGAACATCACGGAGAGTAGGGGCTCTCCTAAACACAAATTTGGGGAAAAGAGTTCTGTCTGGATAACTGAAGAACACAGAGTTCTCCGGGCAATGGTTCTCCTGCAGGCCCAAGCCTGTGACAGTCCAGACAACTAGTGCTCCATCTCCCAGTTCTTCCACCCGACAACTCCCAGCAGGGCTAACCCTGGGTATTTCAAGGAGGGCTGCCCCTTGCCAATCCTAGTTGGGGATTGATCAGGGCTCCCTGAGACACCCCATGCCACTCCACCCCTCTTCCCTACCTCCATTCTAGAATCCTCTTGATCAGCCTTTCTCAACCTTTTCAACACTGAGGAACCCTTGAACTAATTCTTCGATCTCGGGGAACCACTGCTAAAAATTAAACATCTACAACTCATGATACATTAGTGTGATGGTCAATGGGAAGAATGCTCCTTACACTTGTGGTCATTGGGAAGAATTCCCCCCTTACAGATAGCTAAAAAGATCAATGGTGTCATTGGGAATTTATCTGAGAGGTAGAAATTGACCATTGCTGAAGGAACCCCTAGCAACCTCTGGAGGAACCCCTAGCAACCTCTGGAGGAACCCTAGGGTTCCACGGAACCGTGGTTGAGAAACCCTGATCTAGAAGCTGGAGGGAGGGGACAGAGAAATGATGCTGCATGTGAGTCACCCGCTGCTACACTAGGCCACTCCCAGCCCACACAGATCAAAACAAACAGGCCTAGCTGTGAGCTAGGCCTGCCTAAATTTACCTGCAATATAAAAAAAAGCCTACCTCTAGCACACTCCCTTTAATCCAGGACACATATGAATTACACAGGCTCTGAGGCTGATTTAATGCAAATAAGGCACCAAGTGAGTTTAATTACAACCTTAATCAGCCACAGAACCTGTGTAATTAATATGTGTCCTGGATTAAAGGGATGATGTGGCAACCCTACTATGTGCACCCCCACATTTCTAGTCCAGAGCCTTCAGGACACAAACCCCTCTCCCATACCTCCCAACTGTCCCTGATTTAGAGGGACTGTCACTCATTTGGAACCCTCTGTCCCTCATTGCTCCTCATTTGTTCCTCATTTTGATCTGATCTATAAAATTGTATATGCACTATTTATCCTTCAAAAAGTGTTTCCCAGTGCTAAATCTTCCACCCAATTACTAAATTGCTGCATTTGTAAATTTCAAAAGCTAATATAAAGGAATAGTATTGGTAAAAATTCAGCACTTGTGGGTTTAAAGTGATTGTAAAGCCACCCCCCCCCCCCCAAAAAATAGAAAAAAAAAACCTGCAAAGCAAAGGCATAATGAGCTAGTATGCACTGCATACTAGCTCATTATGAAACACTTACCTTGGAACGAAGCTGTTGCAGCGGTCTCGGCACACCGCTGTGGCCGGCGACATCCTTCTTCCAGGTCTGCGGCTCTGTCCAATCACAGCGCTGTCGTCACTCCCGCGCATGTTCCATTTACGGCACGAATACCCCGGGTGCCGATTCTTTCGTGCGCATGTGGACCTACAGGTAAGCCTTATTGTAGGCTTACCTGTAGTTTAAAGTGGTTGTCATGACTTGACAACCACTTTAACTAATAATTTTTGTGTATAATTCTCCTTTAAGTGGGCGTGGCATGGGGGTGTGTCCTATGCCTACATACATTTGCTAATAGATGTCCCTCGCTCCCATCTCAAAAAGTTGGGAGGTGTGCCGCTCCTAATAAATGCCTTCCAGTTCCAGGTAGGCTCTTCCATGTCAATTGGTCTTGCCCCATGGCTTTTTGAGCACTGGGAAGGACTTTATGCAGAAGAAGAGAGACCTTACAGCGTTCCATTCCTCCCACTGCCAGGGGTGCCACCCACACAGGGTACTGCTGCTTTAGGGGTTCCACTGCCATCTGATCAAATCTAATGGACTGCAATAATTCCTGAGAATTGCATTGGCTACTGTTGCTAATTAAGCACCAAAAGTAGCTAAATTGATGCTCAGGAATTCTTTTCTATGGGGCAGGCCGGCGGGAGGAGCAGAGCGGTCTCCCTCCTATTTGTTTCTCCGGTATTTGTGGGACTTGAACAGACGGCAGCGGCACCCTTAAAGCAGTGGTAGCTGGTGTGGGCGGCGCCCCTCTCGATGCTGTGCCCAGGGCACATGCTCCCCCTGCCCCCTTTCTTTAATGCCTTATGGAGGCAGGAAAGAAAATCGCTTGACTGTGTTGATGGGGGAATCTCTCCCACAGAGCCACTGTGTTCTCATCGGGGAGGTGGTGGGGAAAGCGGTCACAGTGAGTACTGCTAGCGGCTATAATAGCTGCTAGCAATAATCGCATGTAAGATTTGGCAGGCTGATTGGACCCAAGTTGTACCCAAGCCTGCTGCTACATGGTTTGAGTCTCGGCCGGTTCAGCAGGAACTGATTCGTACTGTCTAAAGACTGTACAGTGAAGGACTGATGAGCTCATCTCTCTGCTCTCTCCTCCTATCAGCACATGAACTGGCTACCATGTGCTGCTTCTTACTCTCCCAGTCTGAACTCTGCTGTACAGGGACGGGTAAAGGCTGATAGTGCATCATATTCAAATATTTACAGTGCTTGCTTTAACCACTTGCCAACATGTTATGATGTCCTGGACTTTCAGTGGTGATATCTGAATGATGGGTGCAGCTACAGGCATCATTCAGATATCTTCTTTTAGATCCGGCGATTCCCCGCACCGTAAGAATGATCAAAGGCAGTTCAGCCGCTTGATCGTTCTTACAGGCAGCAAGAGGGGACGTTACCCCCCGCCACCTTCCGGTGCTTCTCCCTGCTCGGTGCTACGATCGGAGACATGGAGAAGGAATCGGTGGTCACAGATTGTCCCCGGAGTCTCTGATCTTCTGCCCGGCCTCTGCGTTTGAAAAAATGCCGCCTCCCAGCCTGGGAAGCCTGGATTGTTTTTTTTTTTTAGGCTTCCCAGCCTAGAGGTGAGACCTGGGGACTTATTGACCACAGATCTCGCTGCAAAGAGGACCTGTCATACCCTATTCCTATTACAGGGGATGTTTACAGGAATAAAAGTAATCAAAAAAAGTAAAAATAAAGTGTCAAAATAAAAAAATAAAAGTAAAATAAATAGGAAAAAAAAATTTAAAGCGCCCCCGTCCCCGCGAGCTTGCGCGCAGAAGCGAACGCATACGTAGGTCGCGCCTACATATGTAAACATTCAAACCACACATGTGAGCTATCGCCAGGAACGATAGAGCGAGAGCAATAATTCTAGCACTAGACCTCCTCTGTAACTCTAAACTGGTAACCTGTAAAAATTTTTAAAGCGTTGCCTATGGGGATTTTTAAGTACTGAAGTTTGGCCCCATTCCACGAGTGTGCGTAATCATGACATGTTAAGTATCTATTTACTCGGCGTAACATCATCTTTCACATTATGCAAAAAAAATTGGGCTAACTTTACTTTTTTTTGTTTTATTTTTAATGCACAAAACAGTTTTTTTTCCCAAAAAAAATGAGTTTGAAAAATGACTGCAGAAAGACGGTGCGAGATAAAAAGTTGCAACAACCACCATTTTATTCCCTAGGATCTCTGCTAAAAAAAAACATATAGAATATTTGAGGGTTAGGAGTAATTTTCTAGCAAAAAAAAAATATGATTTTTACATGTAGGAGCAAAGTGTCAGAAGTGGCCTGGGTGGCAAGGGGTTAAGAAAAAAAAAATTGACGTATTAATGATTACAGAGGGCAATAATTTGCCTTTTCTATTTGCCTGATGTTCATCTTTAAACGTTTTTGCACGTGTGGATTATTATTTATTTATTTATTTAAACAAATATGTTTCTTTTTGAGCAAAAAAAAAAAAAGAACCTTATGAAGGCAGTTAATGAAGCCCTCAGGTTAGGAGTGATGACAAACCAAATTGGCCCATCAGCGCTCTGAACATCTGTTAGGAAGACAATGGCACAGCGAGCGGGTGAGCAGCGCCGCCCGCGTTGTGTTTATACACGTGCTGAATCACTATCTGCTCTGTTTGTTTTGTACTTGCGATACAAGCACCCCTGGCATCCTCTCTGTGTAAACCGATACGGATTCTTTCTAAATTCTTTTCAGCCCTCGTTGTTTCCCCTTCGCCCTTCTGTCAGGTGACACGTACCTGCGCTAACAGCTCGCTGCCAACTGGCTTCTGGTCCACCTCCATTCTCTCCACTAAGCTGGAGCTGAGCCATGCGCTAGAATAGGGGTCTCCAAACTTTCTAGAGTCGATTCACTGTCCCTCAGGGTTTAAGGGGGGCTGGAATGTGGCCAGTTGAAGTAGGAAATGCCCCAATATTGGTATCAGTGGGAGGAATAGTGCCCCCATCATTGGTATAATTGGGAGGAGTGGGAGGAATAGCGCCCCATCATTGGGGTCAGTGGGAGGAATAGTGCCCCATCATTGGTGTCAGTGGGAGGAATAGTGCCCCATCATTGGTATCAGTGGGAGGAATAGTGCCCCATCATTGGTATCAGTGGGAGGAATAGTGTCCCATCATTGGTGTCAGTGGGAGGAAGAGTGCCCCATCATTGGTGTCAGTGGGAGGAAGAGTGCCCCATCATTGGTATCAGTGGGGGGAAGAGTGCCCCATCATTGGTGTTAGTGGGAGGAATAGTGCCCCATTGTTGGTGTCAGTGGGGGCAATGTTGCCTCATCGGTGTCAGTGGGAGGAATGGTGCTTCATTTTTGGTGTCAATTGAAGGAATGGTGTCCCATCATTGGGGTCAGTGGGAAGAATGGTGCTTAATCGAGTCAGTGGAAGGAATAGTGCCCCATAATTGGTGTCAGTGGGAGGAATAGTGCCCCATCATTGGTGTCAGTGGGAGGAATCGTGCCCCATTGTCGGTGTCAGTGGGGGCAATGTTGCCTCATCAGTGCTTCATTGTTGGTGTCAATGGGAGTAATAGTGCCCCATCATTGGGGTTAGTGGGAAAAATGGTGCTTAATCGAGTGAGTGGAAGGAGTAGTGCCCCATAATTGGTGTCAGTGGGAGGAATAGTGCCCCATCATTGGTGTCAGTGGGAGGAATAGTGCCCCATCATTGGTGTCAGTGGGAGGAATAGTACCCCATCATTGGTGTCAGAGGGAGGAATAGTGCCCCATCATTGGTGTCAGAGGGAGTAATAGTGCCTCATCATTGGTGTCAGTGGGAGGAATAGTGCCTCATCATTGGTGTCAGTGGGAGGAATAGTGCCCCATCATTGGTGTCAGTGGGAGGAATAGTGCCCCATCATTAGTGTCAGTGGGGGCAATGTTGCCTCATCGGTGCTTCATTGTTGGTGTCAATGGGAGTAATAGTGCCCCATCATTGGGGTCAGTGGGAAGAATGGTGCTTAATCGAGTCAGTGGAAGGAATAATGCCCCATCATTGGTGTGTGAGAGAAACGGTGCCTCAGGGTTGGTGTCAGTGAGTGGGAGGAATGCTGCCCCATCATTGGTATCAGTTTAAGGAATGGTGCCCTATTGTTGGTGTCAGTGGGGGCAATGTTGCCTCAAGGCCCGTAGTTTGGAGACCACTGCACTAGAACATGGCAGGAAAGGTGTGATGAGATGGGCAGCTGTGGGCCCTGGGATGAACCAAGTCTCGGCATGTACTGCCAACCACCAGATAAAAAAATTGTCATAAAGGATAAAATAACTTTACAGATTCAAGCAGATATCTTTCCAGTAGTGGAATTTTAGTTTGTGTTCCTAAAAGTGCAAGTATTAAAAAAAAAAAAAAAATTCTCTGTTATAGGAAATATCTAGAAAGATTAATTGTGCCAAATCAGTATCCTGAAGCATCTACCTTTTGTCTCATGTTCCTTCCTGTAGGCACTCCTGTTCTGTACCCTTGAAGCTGCCTATCTGCAGTGTGAGATCATCTAAGGCACTGCTGCCTCTGACTGTTAGTCTCATCAGATTTGAAGTGAGATTTGGTGATGTCACTACTCTGCTGCTCACTAGTCTGCTTGCTGGAGAGGAAGCTGTACCTGAGGACCTGTAGTGCAAGGATCTCCCTGTTTCTTCCTCATCCATTCTGTAGCGGTACCCCTGTAGGGGCTGCTGGTGAATGTGGTTTGTTTCCCACCCTGCACAGCCAGGCACATGAATTTCCAGACACAGAGTCGAAAAGCAGTCCTTGCACTTTTTGTTTTATTAGGGGACTAGAACTTGGATAGGGAGGGGGTACATATGGGATGCCCACTTGATTGAAGAAACCTGGTAGGGACTTAATTATATACACTCCAGTATATACAATCTCTTATCCTCAACCTCCAGCACACATACACTTGCTTGCAGACTATCACTCCCAGGACCAGCTAGCACTGATGTGGGAATCTGACACTGGCTCTGTGAGGCCCAAGCAAATGCCCTTTGCAGGCAGGGACCGCGTGTCCCTATGCACCTGAGTGCTAGCTGTCCTACATGTGACTACTGCTCCCAGTACCACCTCTTCAGGTACTTCTAACCCTCCTAGCTGAAGATGTGCCTTTCCACTGCCTGTGCCAACACAGTCCTCCTGACTGGCTCTGCACCCATCCCGGACTGCTCCATTCCAGTCCTCTCAGGCGTGCCTCCCAGTCCTCCTGACTGTGTGTCACTCACCAGCCTTCCTGGCTGTTCCTGTTCCACCCGGAGACTTGCCCGGCAGTGCTCTCCTGCTGTCCTCCTTGCTCCCAGTGCCTCCTGGCCTGAGTTTCAGGAAGGTCCCATCCACACCCAAGCCCAGGCCCAAGGCCACCCCCTCCCAGACTGGGGAGCTCCCTCAAAGGCCACGACAGCCTAACACTCCATCTCTAGCTTCCACCCAATCAACTTCTGTCCAGCTGGGCTGACCCCGAGTATTTGAGTGGGTCTGCCCCCTGCCAACTCAAGCTGGGGATTGGTCAGGGCCTTTAGAATACTCCAGGCAGCTCCAGCTTACTTCCCCTCCCATCTTTATGGAAGGTTCCAGCACATTCTAGAAATGGGGGAGGTCTCAGTGATGCTGCCTGTGAGTCATCCAGCTCTCCCTGGATCTTTGCCTAACCCAGGAAAAAAAAAACAGACAGGCTTGGATACCAGCCAAGCCTGCACAAATTTTCCTTCACTTAAACACCAAAAAACCTATTTACAATTCTAGCACTAGAGTGTGCTACAATTCTACAGATCCGTGTTCCCTTATGGACCTATCTTTCCTCCACCTTTCCTGCTGCTTCTTTATTATTACCCTACCAGACCTTCATTCTCCCCACTAAGCCAGAGCTGGCCCACGTACTAGGACATGGTGGACTCTGCAGGAAAGGTGTCAGGGATGGGCAGTTGTGGGATCTGGGGCTTGTAGATGATCCCAGTCTTAGCATTCCCTGCCAACTGCCGGAAAAAAATTGGTCATGTGATAAAAGATAAAAGAAATTTGATTCATGCAGAAGTCTGTCCATTGTTGGGATTTTAGTTTGTGTCCAAAAAAAACCTGGAGACTCCAAAAAATAAAGATTTGCTATGTTATAGGGAATATCTAGAAATGTTGGGCCTAAGCAGTGCCCTAAAACATCTTCCTTTGTCTTGGGTTGCTATTAAAAATAGCAGTGCACTTCCTGTGCCTAGGCACTCTTGTTCTGTAGCCTTGTAGCTGTCTATCTGCAGTATGAGATCATCTAAGGCACTGCTGCCTCTGACTTCTAGTCTCACCAGATTTGGAATGAGATTTGGTGCTGTCCCAGTTGTGCTATCCACTGTTCTCCTCGCAGGAGAGGAAGCTGTACCCAAGGACCTGGAGTGCAAGGATATCCCTGCTTCTACTTCATCCATTCTGTAGATCTGTGCTCCCACCTCCTGTCCTTCTGCTTCCTCACTATTATCCCACCAGTCATCAGATTACCAGTTGTAGTAGGAGGAAACTTTTACATGAGGAAATAAAGCCCTGCCTCTACCAAGATGGCCTCCATACAGAGACACAGCATGGTAGGTTAGTAATGGGTATAGATCAGCTGCAGAGACACCACAGACAGTACTGATGGCTAGTCTTTGGCCCAAACAACGGGAGGGTTCAATGAGATGGCACCACAGGAGAGTGGCTGGAGGAGTTCCAGGACTGGTACCACAGGCAGGTGTCTGGAGATGCAGGCACATCTCACTTGCAGTCCAGTACTTTGGCAGAGGACTGTACACCTGGCTGCAGATTGAATGCCCAGCCACCTCTGGATTATTGGTCTCTGAGCACCCAAGAGCAGGAAATAAGATAATGGTATTTTCTGGACATGTCCAGGAGTTCGGGCTATTGTGGGAGCCCAGGGGATTGTGGGAGCCCCGGGTTTGTGGGAGCCCAGGGGATGGTGGGAGCCCAGGGGATTGCAGGAGCCCAGGGCATTGCGTGAGCCCAGAGCATTGCGGTAGCACAGGGGATTGTGAGAGCCCAGGGGATTGCGAGAGCCCAGGGGCTTCTGGGAGCCCAGGGGATTGTAGGAGCCCAGGGAAATGAGAGCCCAGGGGATTCTGGAAGCCCAGGGCATTGCAGGAGCCCAGGGCATTGCGGGAGCCAGGGGAATGGTGGGAGCTCAGGGGAATGGTGGGAGCCCAGGGGATTGTGAGAGCCCAGGGGATGGCAGGAGCCCAGGGGATGGTGGGAGCCCAGGGGATTGCATGAGCCCAGGGCATTGCGTGAGCCCAGAGCATTGCGGTAGCACAGGGGATTGTGAGAGCCCAGGGGATTGCGAGAGCCCAGGGGCTTCTGGGAGCCCAGGGGATTGTAGGAGCCCAGGGAAATGAGAGCCCAGGGGATTCTGGAAGCCCAGGGCATTGCAGGAGCCCAGGGCATTGCGGGAGCCAGGGGAATGGTGGGAGCTCAGGGGAATGGTGGGAGCCCAGGGGATTGTGAGAGCCCAGGGGATGGCAGGAGCCCAGGGGATGGTGGGAGCCCAGGGGATTGCATGAGCCCAGGGCATTGCGTGAGCCCAGAGCATTGCGGTAGCACAGGGGATTGTGAGAGCCCAGGGGATTGCGAGAGCCCAGGGGCTTCTGGGAGCCCAGGGGATTGTAGGAGCCCAGGGAAATGAGAGCCCAGGGGATTCTGGAAGCCCAGGGCATTGCGGGAGCCCAGGGCATTGCGGGAGCCAGGGGAATGGTGGGAGCTCAGGGGAATGGTGGGAGCCCAGGGGAATGGTGGGAGCCCAGGGGATGGCGGGAGCCCAGGGGATGGCGGGAGCCCAGGGCATTGCGGGAGCCCAGGGGATTGAGTAGAGAGCAATTAAAGGAGCCTGTACCCGAGCATGTACCGCCATGGAGCACTCTGCTACAAAAGCACAGCACAGTGTAGGAAGTGGAGCAGTGTGGCATATTTACTGTACAGCACAGTGATCGGTGGGGAGCCAGGTAAAGTATTTAATATACAGCACAGTGTACAGAATGGAGGGAGCGTAGTTGATAATGTGCAACCCGATGTGCAGAGTGGAGAAATATGAAACGCTTAATAAACAACACATTGTACAGAATGGAGAGGTGTACAGAACAATTTACAGCACAGTGTACACAGTGGAGCGTGTAATGTACAGCATACTGTACAGGTTGGAGAGGTATGCAGTTCAATGTATAGCAAAATGTGCAGAGTGGGGTGTATAATGTACATTACCTGGTACACACTGGAGAGATGTGCAGTACACCTGCTGTGCCCATTATGAGAGGTCCCCATATCCCAGGTGTGCAGACCTGGAAACTCAGCACAGGGATGGTGGGAACCCCTCATAATGGGCACAACAGGTGTACAGACCCGGGAACTCATCACAGGGATGGTGGGAAGCCCTGATAATGGACACAGCAGGTGTACAGACCCAGGAACTCATCACAGGGATGGTGGGAACCCCTCATAATGGGCACAGCAGGTGTACAGATCCAGGAACTCAGCACAGGGATGGTGGGAACCCCTCATTATGAGCACAGCAGGTGTACAGACCCGAGGAATCAGCACAGGGATGGTGGGAACCCCTCATAATGGGCACAGCAGGTGTACAGATCCAGGAACTCAGCACAGGGATGGTGGGAACCCCTCATAATGGGCACAGCAGGTATATAGACCCAGAAACTACCCCTTTTAGGGTTATAATGGTTTCAGTGGGGGATCAAGCACAGGTTACAGTGGGGACACTTAGCATGAATGCTGCCCAAACCCAGATGTCCCCTTCTACACAGATTACTGGGGTGCTCCAACCCCAGAACCTCAGAGCACTTTGTGGAAATCACACTTCGGTTCCTCCAGTTCCTGACACAGGGACCAAAAGTCCCAAATCCCCAGGGACATCACCGGTAGATGTGAAGGTCATCACCCACACTATATGCATCCTGCGGGTACACTGGGCAGGATCCAGCCGAATTAACCATCGCCACTACAGAGTTCTTCCATCAAGAGAACCCCCCAAAGCATTGCCGAGACACGAAGGCTATTCTTGGGGGAGGCTCCAAATGTTCACACAGTTTAGATAAGCATCCCTAACACATCCTGCTCCCTAAGAAGGAGAAACGTTCTTCTTTCCTTCCATCCCCAATAGGGAGCAGCCCCATCGCTGAAAGCTTGACAAGGGATGCTGCCTTGGAGCCAATTAGGGGGGGACCCCAAGTTAGAGGACCCTACACCACAACTGGATAACATTTTGTTTGCTTTGTGACACCTCACTGTGAGAGATGCAAGTAACTGTCTACTGAATTAGTAAAACCCCAGGAGTCCTTCACACAACCAATGGATGTGAGTTCCAGTGGCGGCCCGTCCATACGGGGCACAGGGGTGCTGCCCCCTGAATCCATGTGCCGGCCCCTAATCTACATGGAGGCGCCGGACACATGGATTCCAATGGTTTTTTTTTGTTTTTTTTTTTAAGCATGTGATTAAAGCCGGAGGCTCTAATTTGCCTTCAGAAAGGGTGGGCTCGGGGCGCAGAGCAATGCGCCCCAAGCCCACCTACTTGTGTGACAATAGCGAATTAATATATATGCCACCGAGGAGGAGGAGACGCAGGGGAAACCCATGAAGCCACCAGGATCTGAAGCTGCCCGCGAGCTAAGTGGGGTAAGTGTGGGGCTGGTGGGCCAACAGACTAGAGAGAGACAGGGGGGATCGACCGATCGAGAAGGGGGGCATGTGATATGTTTGATGCCCCCCAAAATGGAGCACCAACCGCCACTGGTAAGTTCCCGTGTCCTGCACTCAGGTGCTCAAGGGAACTGCCCCAGGTATAGCAGGCGTATGATTTTAAGCCAGGTGTACAACCCTCTAACAGGGTATTGCACTTCCAGTGGGGTTTCCCTGCATCTCCAGACGTCCACCTGTGGTACCAACCGTGGGACTCCTCCCGCCACTCGTCTGTGGTGCCGACTCAGAGATCCCTCTAGCTGTTCACCTGTGTTACCAAACCTACCCTGGTCACAGAGGCTAAGTGCAGATAGCCATTAATTCACACCTTCCAACTATTTGAGATGAGAACGAGGGACACCTATTAGCAAAAGTATGAAGGCATAGGACACACCCCCTGCCACGCCCCCTTAACCACTTCAGCCCCGGAAGGATTTCTCACTTTAGGACCAGAGCCCTTTTTGCGATTCGGCGCTGCGTCGCTTTAACTGACAATTGAGCGGTCATGCGACGTTGTACCCAAACGAAATTTGCGTCCTTTTTTTCCCACAAACAGAGCTTTCTTTTGGTGGTATTTGATCACCTCTGCGTCATTTCTGATCGCCGCTATAAACAAAAGAAGAGCAACAATTTTGCAAAAAAACCCAAATTTCTTACTTTTTGCTAAAATACAAATCCAAAAAAAAAATATATAAAAAAACATTTTTTTTCACCGTTTTTGGCCGATTTATATTCTTCCTCATATTTGTGATAAAAAAAAATTGCAATCGGCGTTTATTGATTGGTTTGCGCAAAAGTGGTCGCGTTTACGGATGATGAGAATTCATTTTTGGGGTTTTTTATTTTTTTTTTATTTTTTACTAGTAATGGCGGCGATCTGCGTTTTTTAGCGGTACTGCGATATTGCAGCGGTCATGTCGGACTATTTTGACACTTTTTTGGGACCATTGGCATTTATACAGCGATCAGTGCTATAAAAATGCACTGATTACTGTGTAAATGCCATTGGCAGTGAAGGAGTTAACCTGCAGGGGGCGCTCTAAGGGTTAACTGTGTTCCCTGGGCGTGTTCTAACTGTATGTGGGCTGCCCTAGCAGGGGAAGGGAAGTGATCACAGCTCCCGTGTAGAGGAAGGCTGTGATCACAGCCCTTCCCCCTCACACAGAACGGAGGTCCGTGTTTACTTACACGGATCTCCGTTCTTTCACTCCGGGGGGGGGGGGGGGCATCGCGGGTGGCCGGCGGCAATCGAAGCTGCCGCACCCGCTCCCTGGCCCTCCCCGGACACGGTGAGCGCGCGGGCGCGCCTCCGGGGGTGCGCGCGGGCTCACTGTGCGCGATCTGGCAGCCGCCGTCAGATGACGGCGATTTGCCTTAAAGAGCCACTTTGCCGCCGTCAAATGCCGATCGGCGGTCGGCAAGCGGTTAAAGGAGAATTTTTACCAAAAAATGATTGGTTAAACCCACAAATGTTTTATTTTTACCACTACTGTTCCTTTATATTTTAAAATTTACAAATGCAGAAATTGGAAAGGTTTAGCACCGGGAAACACTTTTTGAAGGATAAAAAGTGCTTATTATGTAGAATTCTATTGATCAGACCAAAATGAGGGACAAATGAGGAGAAAAGAGGGACTTCCAAATCAGGGACAGCCCTTTGAAATCAGAGACAGTTGGGAGCTATGGGTTATGCCCTGCATTGCCTACTGAAATAGTGGAGGGTCTCAAGTATCGGTGTCTACCAAGCCTCATAGAGTCAGTGCTGTACTGCCACCTAGTGTCCTTATTGAGTCGCATTGACATTGCATTTATGTTCTCCTGTTTGTAAAGCTTCTTAATCTGTTTAACATTGTTCTGTATTGTATGGACATACTTTGGCCATTTTGACCCCGTTTGCATTATTAATCCTACTCTGCGCCTGTATAATAAAGTTCAGGTTTAAAGCAGTATTAAACCCACAAGCAAACATTTATTATATTGCAGCTTACCAATTCTTAGATTGACGTGAATTTTCATTTGGTGATCCAGCCAGTAAGTCTGCTGTTTTTTTTAAAAAGCTCTCCAGCAGAATGTATCAGATTACATGGATGAGACAAACCATTTACCACTGACTGGGGAGCTTACAATTACCAGCTTTTATTTATGTAAAACCTTTATCCCAGAAGAAAAAAAAAAACTGATTGCTGTAACTTATTATAAAGTGTGAGCTGGAGTGTGGCTTCAATTTGTTAGTATATCTAAATCTGCTAACACTCCCCTCCCCCCAGACTGACAGTGCTGCTGTCTGATGTGCCTCCTGTTCTTCATCCAGAGTTGTGTCTCACTAATACAGGAGGTGTGTTACTGGCCAGATCACCAGGTGAAAACAGAGGGGGAGAAAAGCTTGAAAAAAGAAAGAAAATGAATGCAGCCGACTCATCTGATAATTGGTAAGCTGCAACATGTGACATTTATGGGTTTGGAGCTTCCTCTGTCTGGTCATTTGGCCGTTTCCTATTACCTGCTGCACCTTTAATTCTGTGCAGCACAACCCCTCCACACCACAGGAGGATAACAGGAGGCTGTAATGTAATACGATGGATCCACTGACAGATTTATAGGAGGCGCGCTGTGCTGGCTGCGGGAGACGAGGATCAGGACAAGTTCTTCAAGATAATGATTCCATCACTGCGCCAACCTGAGATCTGTCACCAGCACAGTGTGCACCGATACATGGGCCAACCCTAGATCTGTCACCAGCACAGTGTGCACCGATAGATGGGCCAACCTGAGATCTGTCACCAGCACAGTGTGCACCAATAGATGGGCCAACCCTAGATCTGTCACCAGCACAGTGTGCACCGATAGATGGGCCAACCATAGATCTGTCACCAGCACAGTGTGCACCAATAGATGGGCCAACCCTAGATCTGTCACCAGCACAGTGTGCACCAATAGATGGGCCAACCCTAGATCTGTCACCAGCACAGTGTGCACTGATAGAAGGGCCAACCCTAGATCTGTCACCAGCAAAGTGTGCACCGATAGAAGGGCCAACCCTAGATCTGTCACCAGCACAGTGTGCACCGATAGATGGGCCAACCCTAGATCTGTCACCAGCACAGTGTGCACCGATAGATGGGCCAACCCTAGATCTGTCACCAGCACAGTGTGCACTGATAGATGGGCCAACCCTAGATCTGTCACCAGCACAGTGTGCACCGATAGATGGGCCAACCCTAGATCTGTCACCAGCACAGTGTGCACCGATAGAAGGGCCAACCCTAGATCTGTCACCAGCACAGTGTGCACCGATAGAAGGGCCAACCCTAGATCTGTCACCAGCACAGTGTGCACCGATAGATGGGCCAACCCTAGATCTGTCACCAGCACAGTGTGCACTGATAGATGGGCCAACCCTAGATCTGTCACCAGTACAGTGTGCACCGATAGATGGGCCAACCTGAGATCTGTCACCAGCACAGTGTGCACCAATAGATGGGCCAGCCTGAGATCTGTCACCAGCACAGTGTGAACCGATAGATGGGCCAACCTGAGATCTGTCACCAGCACAGTGTGCACCGATAGATGGGCCAACCCTAGATCTGTCACTAGCACAGTGTGCACCGATAGATGGGCCAACCCTAGATCTGTCACCAGCACAGTGTGCACCAATAGATGTGCCAACCATAGATCTGTCACCAGCACAGTGTGCACCGATAGATGGGCCAACCTGAGATCTGTCACCAGCACAGTGTAGACCGATAGATGGGCCAACCATAGATCTGTCACCAGCACAGTGTGCACCAATAGATGGGCCAACCCTAGATCTGTCACCAGCACAGTGTGCACCGATAGAAGGGCCAACCCTAGATCTGTCACCAGCACAGTGTGCACCGATAGAAGGGCCAACCCTAGATCTGTCACCAGCACAGTGTGCACCGATAGAATGGCCAACCCTAGATCTGTCACCAGCACAGTGTGCACCGATAGATGGGCCAACCCTAGATCTGTCACCAGCACAGTGTGCACCGATAGATGGGCCAACCCTAGATCTGTCACCAGCACAGTGTGCACCAATAGATGTGCCAACCTGAGATCTGTCACCAGCACAGTGTGCACCGATAGATGTGCCAACCTGAGATCTGTCACCAGCACAGTGTAGACCGATAGATGGGCCAACCTGAGATCTGTCACCAGCACAGTGTAGACCGATAGATGGGCCAACCTGAGATCTGTCACCAGCACAGTGTGCACCGATAGATGGACCAACCTGAGATCTGTCACCAGCACAGTGTGCACCAATAGATGGGCCAACCCTAGATCTGTCACCAGCACAGTGTGCACCGATAGATGGGCCAACCTAAGATCTGTCACCAGCACAGTGGGCACCGATAGAAGGGCCAACCTGAGATCTGTCACCAGCACAGTGTGCACCGATAGATGGCCCAACCCTAGATCTGTCACCAGCACAGTGTGCACCGATAGATGGGCCAACCCGAGATCTGTCACTAGCACAGTGTGCACCAATAGATGGGCCAACCCTAGATCTGTCACCAGCACAGTGTGCACCGATAGATGGGCCAACCCGAGATCTGTCACCAGCACAGTGTGCACCGATAGATGGGCCAACCCGAGATCTGTCACCAGCACAGTGTAGACCGATAGATGGGCCAACCTGAGATCTGTCACCAGCACAGTGTGCACCGATAGATGTGCCAACCTGAGATCTGTCACCAGCACAGTGTAGACCGATAGATGGGCCAACCCTAGATCTGTCACCAGCACAGTGTGCACCGATAGATGGGCCAACCCTAGATCTGTCACCAGCACAGTGTGCACCGATAGATGGGCCAACCCTAGATCTGTCACCAGCACAGTGTGCACCAATAGATGTGCCAACCTGAGATCTGTCCCCAGCACAGTGTAGACCGATAGATGGGCCAACCTGAGATCTGTCACCAGCACAGTGTGCACCGATAGATGTGCCAACCTAAGATCTGTCACCAGCACAGTGTAGACCGATAGATGGACCAACCTGAGATCTGTCACCAGCACAGTGTGCACCGATAGATGGGCCAACCCTAGATCTGTCACCAGCACAGTGTGCACCGATAGATGGGCCAACCCGAGATCTGTCACCAGCACAGTGTGCACCGATAGATGTGCCAACCCTAGATCTGTCACCAGCACAGTGTAGACTAATAGATGGACCAACCTGAGATCTGTCACCAGCACAGTGTGCACCGATAGATGGGCCAACCCTAGATCTGTCACCAGCACAGTGTGCACCGATAGATGGGCCAACCTGAGATCTGTCACCAGCACAGTGTGCACCAATAGATGGGCCAACCTGAGATCTGTCACCAGCACAGTGTGCACCGATAGATGTGCCAACCCTAGATCTGTCACCAGCACAGTGTAGACTAATAGATGGACCAACCTGAGATCTGTCACCAGCACAGTGTGCACCGATAGATGGGCCAACCTGAGATCTGTCACCAGCACAGTGTGCACCGATAGATGGGCCAACCTGAGATCTGTCACCAGCACAGTGTGCACGGATAGATGGGCCAACCCGAGATCTGTCACCAGCACAGTGTGCACCGATAGAAGGGCCAACCCTAGATCTGTCACCAGCACAGTGTGCACCGATAGATGGGCCAACCTGAGATCTGTAATGTGCCCATTATGAGGAGTTCCCACCTTCCCTGTGCTGAGTTTCCAGGTCTGTAGACCTGCTGTGCCCATTATGAGAGGTCCCCATCATCCCTTTGCTGAGTTCCTGGGTCTGTACACCTGCTGTGCCCATTATGAGGGTCAACTGGCTGAATATAAAGGATCCTTCTCCCCTGACCATCAATGTAAGGAAGACCTTCTCTAGGGACCAATAAGATGAGGGGCCCATCTTCACTGAACATCAAAGTAAGGGGCCTTTGACCTCCAATGTAAGGGGCCCTTCTCTACTGACCTTCAATGTAAGGGGCCCATCTCCACTGAACATTAATGTAAAGGACCCATCCCCTCTAACCATCAACATAAAGGGGCCATCTCCTCTGACCATCAATGTAAGGGGGCCATCTCCACTGGCTATTATTGTAAGGGCCCATCTCCATTGACCATCAATATAAGGGGACCATCTCCACTGACCATCAATATAAGGGGACCATCTCCACTGACCATCAATGTAAGGGGCCCATCTCCAATGACCATCCATGTAAGGGGCCCATCTCCACTGACCATCAATGTAAGGGGCCCATCTCCACTGACCATCCATGTAAGGGGCCCATCTCCACTGACCATCAAGGTAAGGGGCCCATCTCCACTGACCATTCATGTAAGGGGCCCATCTCCACTGACCATCAATGTAAGGGGCCCATCTCCACTGACCATTCATGTAAGGGGCCCATCTCCACTGACCATCAATGTAAGGGGCCCATCTCCACTGACCATCAAGGTAAGGGGCCCATCTCCACTGACCATCAATGTAAGGGGCCCATCTCCACTGACCATCAATGTAAGGGGCCCATCTCCACTGACCATCCATGTAAGGGGCCCATCTCCACTGACCATCCATGTAAGGGGCCCATCTCCACTGACCATCAAGGTAAGGGGCCCATCTCCACTGGCCATTAATGTAAGGGGGCTATCTCCACTGACCATTAATGTAAGGTCCCATCTCCACTGACCATTAATGTAAGGTCCCATCTCCTCTGACCATCAAGGTAAGGGGCCCATCTCCACTGACCATTAATGTAAGGTCCCATCTCCATTGACCATCAATGTAAGGGGCCCATCTCCTCTGACCATCAAGGTAAGGGGCCCATCTCCTCTGACCATCAATGTAAGGGGTCCTTCACCAATGACCTCCAATATAAGGAGACATTTTCCATTGACCACCAATATGAGGGAGCACTATCATTTTCACTGTCTGCATTTCTTTTCCAGCCATTATCTGCTAATGTTCTGTGATCTGTAGATATAATAAATATTGTTGGGGGTTCCCTGACACCTGAAAGTGATTTTCTGGGGTTCCTCCATAGGAAACAAACTGAGAAAGGCCGATCTATTACCCCCCCCCCCCAATCCAGATTATATTAGTGTGTGCTAGGATCTGGTATAGGAACAAACAAGTGCACGTTCTTCTGAAGCTCTTTGGTGATAAGGCGGAACATTCCAGCATCTTATCGCGGATGCGGAAGCCACAATAGTCGGTCCAAGCACTTGAAAGCAGCAAAAACCCACTTGAGAGAAGATGAGAGCTCTCACTGACACATCAACCCGGCATCACCTATGATCTGGTGAAGGGCGAGAAGAAAAGGATGGGGGGGGGGGGGGATCACACTACGTGAGGGACAATACAAGGACTGACTTCCACAACCATCAACTGACTTATAGGGTTTCTGTAACAATCGCGTGTTTCCATTTAAAGGTGACGTATAATCGGTTTATATTTGGCCTTCCCTGTGTCGTCCCTCCTCCCTCATCAATGTTCAGGATTTGAAGAGGAACCCCACTCAAAAAAATAAAATACCGTGAGGTGGCCCCAAATCCCGATCTTGAGTGGATTGTTAAAAAAATCAAGTAAAAAAAAAAAAAAATAGCGAGCCCCCCTTAATCCTTAACAATTCATAACAGACCACTATCCGAGCATGCAACCAGGAAAGGAGTGTGTGCCCCCCCCCCCCCCCCCC
>BLSH010201251.1:184989-197547 GCA_018402905.1 Glandirana rugosa
CCGTACCACGAAACGTACCATGCAAAGCACCATGCCCTCACCATGCAAAGCACCATGCCTTCACCATGCAAAGCACCATGCCCTCACCATGCAAAGCACCATGCCTTCACCATGCAAAGCACCATGCCCCCAAAAAGATTAACTTCATAATTTATTAACGTATTTGCTGTCGTCATATTTTTACTTTAACCACTTCTCTAAGGGTGGACGCACTATGACGTCCTGCCTTTGAGTGGTGATATCTGAATGGTGGGTGCAGCTGCAGGCACCATTCAGATACCGTTTTTTTCTTCAGACGATTCTGCGTCTGATAAAAGTGGTCTTAGTGACGGATTCACCGCGAGATCACTTTTATCTGCGGCGGGAGAGGTGCCCCCCCCCTCCCGCTGCTTTCCGGTCATCCGATGATCCGATCCTCTCCCCCCAGTGTCCGGCAGGGCGGAAATAAAGTCAGTTCCGCCCAACGGTCTTAAAGGGCCCATTTTTTTTTTTTTTTTGGGCTGTCAATTTTTTTTTATTTATTTATTTATTTTTTGCATTTTACTGTAAATATGAGATGTGAGGACTTTTTGACCCCCAGGTCTCATATTTAAGAGGACCTGTCATGCTTTTTTCTATTACAAGGAATGTTTACATTTCTTGTAATAGGAATAAAAGTAATCACATTTTTTTTTTTTAAAGAACAGTGTAAAAATAAAAAGCAAAAAGGAAAATAAATAATTAAAAAAAAAAAATTTAAAGCGATCCGTCCCGCCGAGCTCGCGTGCAGAAGCGAACGCATACGTAAGTCCCGCCCACATATGAAAACGGTGTTCAAACCACACATGTGAGGTATCGCCGCGATCGTTAGAGCGAGAGCAATAATTCTAGCACTAGAACTCCTCTGTAATGCAAAACTGCTAACCTTTAGAATTTTTTAAACATCGCCAATATAGATTTTTAAGTTGCAAAGTTTGTCGCCATTCCGCGAGCGGACACAATTTTCAAGCATGACATGTTGGGTATCATTTTACTCGGCGTAACATTATCTTTCACAACATGGAAAAAAATTTACCTAACTTTACTGGTTTCTTATTTTTTAACTAAAAAAACGGAATTTATTTAAAAAAATGGAAGACCGCTGCGCAAATACGGTGTGACACAAAGTTTTGCAATGACCGCCATGTTAGAAAAAAAAAATATATAATGTTTGGGGGGTTCTAAGTAATTTTATAGCAAAAATACCTGTTTTTAACTCGTAACACCGAACCCAAAAAACAGGCTTGGTATGGAAGTGGTTAATCATTGCATAACAGATTTACTTGATTAACTTCATTATATCACAAAGTGGTCGCGCCTACGATGAGCCGGGCCCCTGAAATGGGACAGATTTTTATCCTAGTTGATTGGGGTTTAGGTCCTTCGCCCTATAAGTTGCTGGTGAAGT
This sequence comes from Glandirana rugosa, assembly GCA_018402905.1. Classification (NCBI taxonomy): domain Eukaryota; kingdom Metazoa; phylum Chordata; class Amphibia; order Anura; family Ranidae; genus Glandirana; species Glandirana rugosa. Next base: position 186,416 of record BLSH010201251.1, read on the forward strand.
TGGGTGGAAGTTTGCTCACAGATAAGGAACACGATCAAACATCCGAATTGGAGAGGAGTGCACACTTATCCCTCGAATGGCCTCTCCATGGCCCTTGGAGTCCCAGGAACAAATACTTCCCAGCTCTGCCGGTTAGTGATGGAGATCAAACGCTTTGTGGAGGAGAAGACCATCTGGAAATATTTTGCGCAGGCTCAGATCTTACCTAGAACATCCTTCAGGACTTCTTATGGCATTCTCAAAATGACGTTGATGACCAAGTGCAGATATCGCGTTGCGGGAACGAGCGATACCCCGCATGCGATTTGACCTTGACTTCAACGGGCCGCCCTGTGTGAATTTGTCACCCAAGCTTATTTTTTGTAGAATTTTCACGGAGAATATTTTATTTACAGTTTCTATGTTTTTGGCGGGGAAGCCTACTTTCTATTTGTATGGAAGGTCCACTTTAACCACTTCAGCCCCGGAAGGATTTCCCACTGTAGGACCAGAGCACTTTTTGCGATTCGTCGTCTGCGTCACTTTAACTGACAATTGCGCGGTCGTGCGAACGTTGTACCCAAACGTTGTGTCCTTTTTTCCCCCACAAATAGAGCTTTCTTTTGGTGGTATTTGATCATCGCTGCGTCATTTCTGATCGCCGCTATAAACAAAAAAAGCGACAATTTTGCAAAAAAAATATTTTTCTTACTTTTTGCTGAAATACAAATCCAAAAAAAAAATATAAAAAAACATTTTTTTTTGTCGGTTTTGGCCGATTTATATTCTTCCTCATATTTTTGGTTAAAAAAATTGCAATCGGCGTTTATTGATTGGTTTGCGCAAAAGTTGCTGCGTTTACAAAATGATGAGAATTTATTTCTGGGGTTTTTTAATTTTTTTACTAGTAATGGCGGCGATCTGCGATTTATCCGTACTGCGATATTGCGGCGGAATTGTTGGACCATTTTGACACTTTTTTTTGGACCATTGGCATTTATACAGCGATCAGTGCTATAAAAATGCACTGATTACTGTGTAAATGCCATTGGCAGTGAAGGGTTAACCTGGAGGGGGCGCTCTAAGTGTTAACTGTGTTCCCTCAGTGTGTTCTAACTGTATGGGGGCTGGGCTGGCACAGACATGACAGATCTAACTGTTCCCGATCACTGGGAACCGTAGATCAGTGTCATGTGTCCTGACAGAACGGGGATCTGACTTTTTTACATTGGCAGATTCTCGTTCTGCCTCTATATAAGGCAATCGTGAACACCAAGTCCACCCGATACGCGGGTACGCCCACGCAGCGTGCAGTAGGCACGAGCGCGGCTCCCACCATCGCCTGCGCCTGCACGAGCTGATGTACCATGACGTGATTCACACAGGGGAACCAACCTGCCACCATATAACAACGGTGGCTGGTCGGCAAGCGATTAATATTCTGACAAATTTCTCATTATTTGGAAATTCGGATATATCCGAATACACGAATTACATTATAAACAAAGTTTACCGAATAACGAAACAAAATTCATCTGAATTTCTGAAATTCTGATTGAAATTTTACATCGAATTCTATTCGAATTCAAACTGTAATCATTTTTCTGAAATCAAAGACTGTGTGCGTTATTAAAGTACCATTTTTAAATTTTTTGTTTTTGTTAAGCCAAAGGTGATTTAAAGATTTATTGAAATCATTTGATGAAGATCTTTTGTTTGTTCACTTTGACGCTTTCAAATAAAAATATTATATATTTTGTTTTGACCGATTATCGATTTGAACGTTTCGAATCGAAAAAAATGTGTAAATTCAAAGAAAATTCGAAAAATTCCGAATACGAATCCCAAATACGAATTTAACGAAAAACGAAATAGCTAGATGAACAAATCCAAACTAAATGCAGCAAATTTGTTTGTCATGCAAGTGTCTAGCAGGAAGACAATAGCGAATGTTGATTCGCTAATGTCACAATTGGGTGGGCTTGGGGCGCCCGAGCCCAACCTTTTTGGAGCCAATTAGAGCTTTAGGCTTTAATCATATGCTTCTGAATTTCGGATTTTTGAATTTCCGAATTGCGTATTTTCGAATTTTCAGATTTTCAGATTTCAGAATTTTCGTTAATCGGATATTTCCGAATTAACACTTTTTCGGAACAAAACAAATTGCACATGTCTAATTGTTAGTGTAGGTAAATTTAGTCTGGCTCCTTTGTAAGCACAGGAGTAGGGGTTCATTTTTTTTTAGACTGTGCAGTGTTTTAAATGCTGTGGCTCTGTTACCTCCCCCTGGCTTCTGGAACTCACTGGATAGTTCTAGAACTTAGAGGGTGGAGGAACAGAGGCTGCAGCCTGAATATTTATGGAGTTCCCACAAATCCCTGAGGGGAGGCGAAGCCCAGAAGGAAATAGACGGGAGCTTGGCAGTCCAGGGTCCAGTCGTCCGGAGGTACCCCTGGGGTCGCTTTGCCCCTGGGGCAGAAGGAAGACCAGGAGAGAGAGAGAGAAGTGGGAAGCTTCACGCTAGTCCAGTCTCAGTTAGGCTTATCTGCAGACATACAGGGACCCAGAATCAGTCTGTACAGCTGTAAGGTCAGTGCAGTAGCCCTCTGGATTCAAGGAGCTACTTAAAGAGACTGAGTGAGTAACTTTCAACATACCCCAAGGCTATAAAGAGGACAGTAAGGCACAATACTTTACATGTCTGGAACCAGGAGACAGCCTAGAGCCAGTGCAAAGCAACCAAGAGCACCCCGATACCTCTAGCTTGGGTCAAGAGCAGCCAGTGCATGCAACACAGCTGCGAGCTGATGCCAGACACTACACAATATGGAGCAGGGAGCTGAGTGTAATCTGAGACCTGAGTGGAGAGAATGGGCACACTCCCCCTTTACACAAACCCATAGGGAAACATGCACAGCTGAGGCTGTCAATCACCTGTGGTGTACTGTGGGGGGGCATCTCCTGGTGGGATTGTCTGGTGTTGGCAGAAGTGACTCTTGCAGATAGCAGAGGAATGAGACAGAAATCACCCTAGGTCATGGGAAAAGCAAAAACAAGGGAGACAAGAGAGGGCGCCACTGTCAAAGTGTAGTAGGTAGTGGGAGAGTCAAGGAACAATTGGATGATAAGTATTGCACTCACATGCATAGGAATAGACACAGCCGGGAACGTATCTACCGCGGCACTTTTCAGGGGGGCAGCACCGCCCCCCAGGCAGAAGAGCAGAGGCAGCTCTTTAATTCGGCCTTGTGGCTCTCTAATTTACCTAATTAAAGAGCCGCCTCTGCTTCTAAACAGGGTCTGAGGGTAGGGTGAGGAGAAGCAGCAGACAGGAGGCCCCCATGGAAGAAGTCACACACTGGGCATGGTAATAGAGGAGGCAGCGGCGGCTCAATGTCCCTGGTTGGGCTGATCAGGACGCCATTTTGTGTGGCAGCATCCCCCCCATCTCTTCTCATCTCCTCTTTGCCCCATTCAGCCACCACGAGCCCCCAAGATAGCGGCCTGGACGATTGTTTTTTTTTCTTTCTCACCTCCTCCTCCATTACTACAGCCAGGGAGGGGCCTGTTGGCTTTGTGAGGACAAAATGGTCGGTATATATTCCTGCGCTCAAAAGGAGGGGGGAAAAGGTGACTCCACAGTGAATATGCGGAGTGTTTGCTTGTGATATCTCCGGGTAATGTGCCGCCGTGCCACCTCTTGAAAGACTGGGGGAGTCCCAACACACTGTAGAAAATATAAGCACGCAAGGGCGCACTGGTTTAGCCCATTCATTCATTCATTCATTTTTTTTGGGGGGGGGGGGTTGGCCTATGTGAGTATAGTCCAATTAGACCACTGGTCCACGCCCACTAGGTGGGTACATGGTTGTTCCCACCCCCCCTTTTTCACTGCAGGCTGTGTGTTATAAGGCTGTGGCTCTGACGTGGTACATCAGGCTCTGAGGAAGAGGCTGTGGCCTCGAAACGCGTTAGCCATTTTGTCCAGGATACCATCAGGATATACCATTGAATGCGAAGCCGCATACCACTTACACGCTTGTGATTTTACTGTGTTTGTGAGTATATTTTATGACTTTTTAATAAATGTCTCTGTACTGAGGATAATGCGCTAGGCCAGTGCGCCCTTGCGTGCTTATATTTTCTACAGTGGCTTTGTGAGGACAGCTGACAGGCAGTAGTGAGGGAGGTTGGGGTGGCATAGTGACAGAAGGGGGAGGGGTGGCAGAAAAGTTTAGTACCTTGAAAAAGTTTTCATACCCCTTGAAATGCCCCACATTTGTCATGTTACAACCAAAAACGTAAATGTATTTTATTGGGGTTTTATGTGATAGACCGACACAAAGTGGCTCATAATTGTGAAGTGGAAGGAAAATGATAAATGGTTTCCCAAAGTTTTTACAAAGAAATCTGTGAAAAGTGTGGGGGGGCATTTGTATGGCGCCCCCCTGAGTCAATAATTTGTAGAACCGCCTTTCTCTGCAATTACAGCTGTAAGTCTTTTTGGGGAAGTCTCTGCCAGCTTTGCCCATCTAGAGAGGACATTTTTGCCCATTCTTCTTTGCAGAATACCCCAAGCTCTGTCAGATTGGATGGAGAGCGTCTGTGAACAGCAATTTTTAAGTCTTGCCACAGATTCTCAATTGGATTTAGGTCTGGACTGTGACTGGGCCATTCTAACACATGAATGTGCTTTGATCTAAACCATTCCATTGTAGCTCTGGCTGGATGTTTAGGGTCGTTGTCCTGCTGGAAGGTGAACCACCGCCCAGTCTCAAGTCTTTTGCAGACTCTTACAGGTTTTCTTCTAAGATTGTCCTGTATTTGGCTCCATCCATCTTCCCATCAACTCTGACCGGCTTCCCTGTCCCTGCTGAAGAAAAGCATCCCCACAGCATGATGCTGCCACCGCCATGTTTCACGGTGCGGATGGTGTGTTCAGGGTGATGTGCAGTGTTAGTTTTCCACCAGACATAGCGTTTTGCTTTTAGTCCAAAAAGTTCAATTTTGGTCTCATCTGACCAGAGCCCCTTCTTCCACATGTTTGCTGTGTCCCCCACATGGCTCCTTACAAACTGAAAATGGGGCTTCTTATGGCTTTCTTTCACCAATGGCTTTCTTCTTGCCACTCTTTCATAAAGGGCAGATTTGTGGAGAGCACGACTAATAGTTGTCCTGTGGACAGATTCTCCCACCTGAGCTGTGGATCTCTGCAGCTCCTCCAGAGTTACCATGGGGCCTCTTGGCTGCTTCTCTGATGAATGCTCTCCTTGCCCGGCCGGTCAGTTTAGGTGGACGGCCATGTCTTGGTAGGTTTGCAGTTGTGCCATAGTCTTTCCATTTTCAGATGATGGATTGAACAGAGCTCTGTGAGATGTTCAAAGCTTGGGATATTTTTTTTATAACCTAACCCTGCTTTAAACTTCTCCACAACTTTATCCCTGACCTGTCTGGAGTGTTCCTTGGTCTTCATGATGCTATTTGTTCACTAAGGTTCTCTAACAAACCTCTGAGGGCTTCACAGGACAGCTGTATTTATACTGAGATTAAACTACGCACAGGTGGACTCTATTTATTAAGTGACTTCTGAAGGCAATTGCTTCCACTAGATTTTAGTTAGGGGTATCAGAGTAAAGGGGGGCTGAATACAATTGCCCCCACACTTTCACTGTTGGTCTAACACATACAATCCTAATAAAATAAATGTAGGTTTTTGGTTGTAACATGACAAAATGTGGAAAATTTCAAGGGGTATGAATACTTTTTCAAGGCACTGTACGTAATGAACAGGAGAGAGAGAGAGGCCTGCTGACCCCATCCTATGTACCGCTGACCCCATGCTCTGCCCCACTGACCACAGGCTTTGTCCTACTGACCCTGTCCTCTGCCTCACTGACCACATGCTTTGTCCTACTGACCTTGTCCTCTGCCTCACTAACCACATGCTTTGTCCTACTGACCTTGTCCTCTGTCTCACTGACCACATGCTTTGTCCTACTGACCCTGTCCTCTGTCTCACTGACCACATGCTTTGTCCTACTGACCTTATCCTCTGCCTCACTGACCACATGCTTTGTTCTTCTGACCTTGTCCTCTGCCTCACTGACCACATGCTTTGTCCTACTGACCCTGTCCTCTGCCTCACTGACCACATGCTTTGTCCTACTGACCCTGTCCTCTGTCTCACTGACCACATGCTTTGTCCTACTGACCTTGTCCTCTGCCTCACTGACCACATGCTTTGTCCTACTGACCTTGCCCTCTGTCTCACTGACCACATGCTTTGTCCTACTGACCTTGTCCTCTGCCTCACTGACCACATGCTTTGTCCTACTGACCCTGTCCTCTGTCTCACTGACCACATGCTTTGTCCTACTGACCTTGTCCTCTGCCTTACTGACCACATGCTTTGTCCTACTGACCTTGTCCTCTGCCCCACTGACCACATGCTTTGTCCTACTGACCCTGTCCTCTGCCCCACTGACCACATGCTTTGTTCTTCTGACCTTGTCCTCTGTCTCACTGACCATATGCTTTGTCCTACTGACCCTGTCCTCTGTCTCACTGACCGCATGCTTTGTCCTACTGACCCTGTCCTCTGCCTCACTGACCACATGGTTTGTCCTACTGACCTTGTCCTCTGCCCCACTGACCACATGCTTTGTCCTACTGACCCTGTCTTCTGTCTCATTGACCACATGCTTTGTCCTACTGACCTTGTCCTCTGCCTCACTGACCACATGCTTTGTCCTACTGACCTTGTCCTCTGCCCCACTGACCACATGCTTTGTTCTTCTGACCTTGTCCTCTGCCTCACTGACCGCATGCTTTGTCCTACTGACCCTGTCCTCTGCCTCACTGACCACATGCTTTGTCCTACTGACATTGTCCTCTGCCTCACTGACCACATGCTCTACCATACTGACCCTGTCCTCTGCCCTGCTAACCCCATCCCCTGCCCCATTGACCCCATGCTCTACCCTACTGACCCCAGTCTTATACTATGCTGACCCTATCCTCTGCCCTATTGGCCACATATGTGGCATTTGGGCAAATCATGCCCTTAGGGTCTGATGAGGAAGCTGTGAATGGCTGCAGTTCCTTTCATACCCTGAGACAAGAACAATCTACCATGGCTGGGGTGGGACAAATTTAGATTGGGGGGCGCTCAATTTTCGTTTTGCATAGGGCAGCACAAAACTAGAATACACCACTGGGCACAGCATATCAGTATGTGATGCATAATAACATCAGCAAATGGCAGCTTCTAAAAATTCTCTGATGATATGGAGCGATAAAAAAGGAGGAGAGGAAGAGGACCACTCTCAGTGTAGTATTTCCGAAAAAGCAGAGAATGATTTAGGAAAGGTGCTCACATGGGAATTATGGAGCACAGGCATTACTCAAAATAATCCAGCAGGTGGCATCCTTTCAATGATACCTAATGGAGATATGTGGAGGGTGGGTGAGGGGCTGCTTCTGGTGGTTAAACTCGTCAAAGGTGCAAGAATATGGAGAGGAAAGTAGGTGGCTCTTAGCAGAGTATTATTTATTAAAATCAGTAAAGTAAAAAATGCATTTACACATAGTAAGTGAAGGAGCCGCCATTATACTAAACATCCAGCAGGTGGCATCGTATAATGGGCCTTAACAGATGGTTAGTCCCGGGTTGCTATCGGTGGACAGGCAAGGCAGAAGACACTGTATTCTTATCATAGGCTGGTGCACAGGAAGGACCCGTACTGTGGAGGCCACAGTGGAAAGAAAAGAAGTGGGTTCTCCTCCGGTTGGCTGGCCGTGATGATGTCACATCGTTGGTGAGTGGGCATAACTACGCGTTTCGGGGTCCCCTTTGGCAATCACCTAGTCACTAGGTGCTTTGGATTGAGGTAAGTACACACTTTAGAAAGTTGAGCTTTTTCATTTCAGAGGTTTACAACCCCTTTTGGAGCCAGCAAATGACAGATCTCCTATTCCTGGGTTGTTATTGGTGGATAGGCATGGCAGAAGATACAGTAATCTTATAATAGGATGGAAATCAGAAAGATGTCATACTGTGCATGCAATTGAGGGCACAGTGGGTAACAAAGAAGCAGGTTCTCCGTCATGTGGTTGGCCATGATAATGCCACAACATCAGCGTGAGCGGCCAGACCTACGCATTTCGGGGCCCCTATATCAAGCACCTAGTCCAATCACACCAGGTGCTTTGTATTGAGGCAAGTACATACTACAGAAGGATATGCTTAATTTATGGTTCATTTCAGAGGTTTACATCCATTTTAAGAGTCAGCAAATGGCAAATCCCCTATTCCTGGGATGTTATTGGTGGATAGACATGGCAGAGGACACTGTATTTTTATCATAGGCTGTAAAACCAGGAAGGACAATAACTGTGCATGCAATTGGAGGACACAGTGTTTAGTAAGGGAGCGGGATCTCAGCAGTGTGGCCTATCCTGATGACGCAACAATGCCGGCATGAGTGAGCAGGGCTACGTGTTTTTGGGACGGAGTCCCCTTTCTCAAGCACCTAGTCAAATCACACTAAGTGCTTTGGACTGAGGCAAGTGCACACTTTAGAAGGATATGATTCGTTCATTTTTCATTTCAGAGTTTTACAACCCCTGTTGGAGCCAGCAAATGGCAGATCTCCTATTTCTGGTTTGTTATTGGTGGATAGGCATACTGTGCATGCAATTGAGGCCACAGTGGGTAACAAAGAAGCAGGTTCTCCATCATGTGGCTGGCCATGATAATGCCACAACATCAGCGTGAGCAGTCAGACATACGCATTTCAGGGCCCCTTTATCAAGCACCTAGTCCAATCACACTAGGTGCTTTGTATTGAGGCAAGTACACACTACAGAAGGATATGCTTAGTTTATGTTTTATTTCAGAGGTTTACAACCATGTTAAGAGGCAGAAAATGGCAAATCCCCTATTCCTGGGATGTTATTAGTGGATAGACATGGCAGAGGACACTATTCTTATCATAGGCTAGAAACCAGGAAGGACCCAAACTATGCATGCAATTGGAGGCCACAGTGGATAGCAAGGAAGTGGGACCTCAGCAGTGTGGCCTATCATGATGACTTCACAATGCCGGCATGAGTGGGCAGGGCTACGTTTTTCGGGGCGAGTCCCCTTTCTCAAGCACCTAGTCACATCACACTAGGTGCTTTGGATTGAGGCAAGAGCACACTCTTCGTTCATTTTTCATTTCAGAGGTTTACAACCCCTTTTGGAGCCAGCAAATGGCAGATTCCCTATTCTTGGGTTGTTATTGGTGGATAGGCATGGCAGAAAATACTGTATTCTTATTACAGGCTGGAAACCTGGAATGACCCATACTGTGCATGCAATTTAGGCCACAGTGGATAACAAAGAAGCGTGTGCTCCGACATGTGGCTGGCCATGATAATGCCACAACATCAGCGTGAGCGGGCAGAGCTACGCATTTCGGGCTGAGTTTCTTTTCTCAAACACCTACTCCAATCACACTAGGTGCTTTGGATTGAGGCAAGTACACACTATAGAAGAGTATGCATCATTCATTTTTCATTTCAGAGGTTTACATTTTAAGAGGCAGCAAATGGCGAATCCCCTATTTCTGGAATGTTATTGGTGGATAGGCATGGCAGAGGACACTGTATTCTTATCATAGGCTGTACACCAGGAAGGACCCGAACTGGGTATGCAATCAGGGGCCACAGTGCATAGCAAGGAAGTGGGATTTCAGCAGTGTGACCTACCATGGTGACGTCACAATGCTGAGATAAGTGGGCAGAGCTACGTGTTTCGGGGGGGGAATCCCCTTTGTCAAGCACCTAGTCAAAACACACTAAGTGCTTTGGGTTGAGGCAAGCACACACTATAGAAGGATATGCTTTGTTCCCTTTCATTTAAGAGCTTTACAACCACTTTAAGAGCCAGAAATTTGCAGCTGCCACATTCCTGGGTTGTTATTGGTGGATAGGCATGGAAGAAGACACTGTATTTTTATCATAGGTTGGAAACCAGGAACAACCCATACTGTGCATGCAATTGGAGGCCACAGTGGATAACAATGAAGCAGGTTCTCCGCCATGTGACTGGCCATGATAATGCCACAACATCAGCGTGAGCGGGAAGAGCTACGCATTTTGGGGCAGAATTTCCTTTATCAAACACCTACTCCAATCACACTAGGTGCTTTGGATTGAGGCAACTACACACTATAGAAGGATATGCTTCATTCATTTTTCATTTCAGAGGTTTACATTTTAAGAGGCAGCAAATGGCGAATCCCCTATTTCTGGAATGTTATTGGTGGATAGGCATGGCAGAGGACACTGTATTCTTATCATAGGCTGTACACCAGGAAGGACCCGAACTGTGTATGCAATCAGGGGCCACAGTGCATAGCAAGGAAGTGGGATTTCAGCAGTGTGACCTACCATGGTGACGTCACAATGCTGACATAAGTGGGCAGAGCTACGTGTTTCGGGGCGGAATCCCCTTTGTCAAGCACCTAGTCAAATCACACTAAGTGCTTTGGGTTGAGGCAAGCACACACTATAGAAGGATATGCTTTGTTCCCTTTCATTTAAGAGATTTACAACCACTTTAAGAGCCTGCAATTTGCAGCTCCCACATTCCTGGGTTGTTATTGGTGGATAGGCATGGAAGAAGACACTGTATGCTTATCATAGGTTGGAAACCAGGAACAACCCATACTGTGCATGCAATTGGAGGCCACAGTGGACAACAATGAAGCAGGTTCTCCGCCATGTGACTGGCCATGATAATGCCACAACATCAGCGTGAGCGGGCAGAGCTACGCATTTTGGGGCAGAATTTCCTTTTTCAAACACCTACTCCAATCACACTAGGTGCTTTGGATTGAGGCAACTACACACTATAGAATGATACGCTTCATTCATTTTTCATTTCAGAGGTTTACAACCATTTTGAGAGGCAGCAAATGGTGAATCCTCTATTTCTGGGATGTTATTGGTGGATAGGCATGGCAGGGGACACTGTATACTTATCATAGGCTGTACACCAGGAAGGACCCGAACTGTGTATGCAATCAGGGGCCACAGTGCATAGCAAGGAAGTGGGATTTCAGCAGTGTGACCTACCATGGTGACGTCACAATGCTGATATAAGT
>BLSH010201251.1:261237-273755 GCA_018402905.1 Glandirana rugosa
GAAGTCGGCGAGTGAGCCGAGTGCCTGTGATTCCCCTGCCTAGACTAGTAGAGGTGGTGACGGCCGCCCTTTCGCCGTGGAGAGGGTGGCGACTATTTTCACTAGAACGCCGCTTAGGCGACGACTCTGGTGAAAATAGACTTTCTCTTAGCGGACGTCTCTTTTTGTTATGGCCCCAATACCGTCGATAGACGTTGGTATTGTTGTCATAAGATGAAGTTTGACGGCGGTATTATACTGCCGCCCGTCAGAACTTCGCAAGATCACTTTTATCAGCGGTGGGAGAGGTGCCGCTTTCCCGCCGGCAGTGGTGGAGATGATCAGATCCGTCCCCTTAGTGTCCGTGAGCCGAGTGAGCGGCTGAAGCCGTTCACCCGGCTCCATAACATGGCAGGGCGGAAGCGACGTCACAAGTCACTTCCGCCCAATGCTCTTAAAGGGCCTTTTTTTTTTTTTTGCAATGTAATTTTTTTCAAATATTTTTTTTTTTTTTTTTGCATTTAAGTGTAAATATGAGGTGTGAGGTCTTTTTGACCGCGGATCTCATATTTAACCATTTCAATACCAGGCACTTAGAACACTTCCCGCCCAGACCAATTTTCAGCTTTCAGTGCTGTTGCATTTTGAATTAGGATTGTACGCTGCACCCAAACAGAATTTTTATAATTTTGTTCCCACAAACAGAGCTTTCTTTTGGTGGCATTTGATCGCCTCTGCGTTTTTATTTTTTTGCGCTATAAACAAAAAAGACCGAAAATTTTGAAAAAAAACATTTTTTCTTTGTTTCTGTCACAAAACTTTGTATAAAGTAAATTTTCGGGCACTGATGAGGCTAGGCTGACAGGCACTGAAGAGGCAGTACAGATTGGCACATATGCAGCACTGATGGGCGGCACTGACAAGCAACACTGACGGGCACTGATACGTGGCACTGATATGCAGCACTGATGGACACTCATAGGCGGCACTGATAGGTGGCACTGGGCACTGATGGGCAGATAGGTGGCATTGCTGGGCACTGATAGGTGGCACTTTTAGGTGGCACAGGTGGGCACTGATAGGTGGCACAGGTGGGCACTGATAGGGGGCACTGGTGCATATAGCACTGTTAGGGATGGCACTGGCAGGCATCATACATGGGCACAGTGCCATCCCTACAGTGCACTGTATTGCCCTTACCTGGTGGTCTAGTGGGGGCTCCCTGGTGGTCCTGGGCGGCCTCCATTTTCCCTCCCTGGTGATCCTGGGCGGCCACCTCACGGTGTCCGGGGGGGAGGCTCCCTGGTGGTCCTGGGCAGGCTCCCTGGTGGTCCAGTGGGGTGATCCTGAGGGTGGCCCCCCCTCATCAGGCGAGCAGCCGATCTGCAGACCTGAGCAAAGGAAAAGCCGATAAACGGCTCTTCCTATTTACACTGTGATCAGCCGTGATTGGTCATGTCTGATCACATGGTAAAAGGCTTCCACGGAAGCCTTTTACCTCGGTTGGTAATGCGGTGGGTCAGACTGACCCACGGCGCCACCGATCGCCGCGATGCCCGCCCCCAGGGGCGCGCGATCGCAGATTATCCTGAGGACGTCAACAGACGTCCAGTCAGGATAATGAACCCCTCCGCCCGGACGTCATTTGTCAATGCGCCGGGCGGGAAGTGGTTAAGAGGCCCTGTCATGCTTTTTTCTATTACAAGGAATGTTTACATTTCTTCTAATAGGAATAAAAGTAATCAAAAGAACAGTCTAAATATAAAAAGTAAAATAAATAATTAAAAAAAAAAAAAATGAAAGCGCCCCGTCCTTGCGAGCTCGCGCGCAGAAGGGAACGCATTCGCAAGTCCCGCCCACATAGGAAAATGGTGTGCAAACCACACATGTGAGGTATCACCGCGATCGTTAGATTGAGAGCAATAATTCTAGCACTAGACCTTCTCTGAAAGTCAAAACTGCTAACCTGTAGAATTTTTTAAACGTTGCCAATGGGGATTTTTATGTTGCAAAGTTTGTCGCCATTCCGCGAGCGGATGCAATTTTAAAGCATGCCATGTTGGGTATCATTTTACTTGGCGTAACATCGTCTTTCACAATATGGAAAAAAAATTGGCCTAACTTTACTGTTGTCTTATTTTTTAACTCAAAAAACTGAAAATCGTCTTTGTAAGATCACTGCGCAAATACGGTGCGACAACGGCCGCCATTTTATTCTCTAGGGTGTTCGGAAAAAATACAAATATAATGTTTGGGGGTTCTAAGTAATTTTACAGCAAAAAAAAAAAAGTGTTTTTAACTCCGAACTCCAAAAAGAGGCTCGGTCTTAAAGTGGTCCTCGACCTGTCTGGTGTGTTCCTTGGCCTTCATGATGCTGTTTGTCCACTAAGGTTCTCTAACAAACCTCTGAGGGCTTCACAGAACAGCTGTATTTATACTGAGATTAAATTACACACAGGTGGACTCTATTTACTAATTAGGTGACTTCTGAAGGCAATTGGTTCTATTTGATATTAGTTAGGGGTATCAGAGTAAAGGGGGCGCCATACAAATGCCCCCTACACTTTTCAGATATTTATTTGTAACAAATGTGAAAACCATTTATCATTTTCCTTCCACTTCACAATTATGAGCCACTTTGTGTCGGTTTATCACATAAAATCCCAATAAAATACATTCAGGTTTTTGGTTGCAACATGACAACATGTGGACAACTTCAAGGGGTATGAATACTTTTTCAAGGCTCTGTATACAAGGGAGAAGTATTTTCCTTGCCATCCAATCCTGAGATTTACACAGCTCTGCCGCACAGCACAGCCCTGTCTGGCTGAGCAGGATAACTGATTCTTCTCTTTAGTAATTAAAGCGGAGTTCCACCCAAAAGGGGAAGCCCCACACGTCTGCAACCCCCCCTCTCCACTGGTACACATTTGGCACTTTTTTTTGGGGGGGGCACCTGCTCCCACTTCCGGCTCAGATCACCGCGGCGATCTGAGCCAGAAGTTTGGCTCCTCCCCCCTCCCCCTGGAGTCTTCTGGTCCCAGAAGAATATGGGACCACCCTAAATGTGAAGCACAACTGGCGAATGCGCAGTAGGAAACAGACTGTGAAGCCGCAAGGCTTCACTTCCTGTTTCCCTTACTAGAGATGGCGGTGCCTGCACCTGAAGCCATCTGAAGAATCGGTTCCGGTGAGGACATCGCTGGATCCCTGGACAGGTGAGTGTTCTAATATTATAGGTCAGCAACTATAGGATTTGTACCGGATTTGTAGCTGCTGACTCTTTTTTTTTTTGGGGGGGGACCTGGAGCTCCTCTTTAACCACTTGCCAACCAGCTGCTATTGTTATACGGTGGCAGGTTGGCTCTCCAGCGTGAACCGCCGTAAGTGTGCCTGGTCATAAAGGGGGCAAATCCTTCCAGTGGTTAAGCATCACTTGCAGGTCTTGTCCCTCCCCCAGCCTGTGATTGGACAGTAAAAGGAAATACATCAGACTGATGAGCTCATCTCCATGCCACTCTGCTCTCTCCTCCTATCAGCATGCTCTTTTGCACTGCAACACAACAGCTCTGCTCCATGTGCTACCCCACTCTGTGACTGAGCTCTGCATACGAGCACTGCAGCACAGCTGACTGGTTCCTAGTGCTGCTTCTCCCTCTCTCATTCTGAGCTCTGCTGTGCAAGGACTGTGGCCAGAGGTGGAAACCGGGACAAATTCAGGTGCTTGTGTTGTAAAAATACATTTAATGATGGGATACCTGATACCGAGGGGCATTATTTGGGTCTTTTATATCTACTTGGAGTCCGGCTACAAAGTGGGACCTATAGGCTCAGTGTCAGTTAGTGTCAGTGTAAGTGTCAGTTAGTGTCAGTGTAAGTGTCAGCTAGTGTCTATGTAAGTGTCAGTTAGTGTCTATGTAAGTGTCAGTTAGTGTCAGCATAAGTGTCAGTTAGTGTCTATGTAAGTGTCAGTTAGTGTCAGCATAAGTGTCAGTTAGTGTCAGTTTAAGTGTCAGTTAGAGTCAATGTAAGTGTCAGTGTCAGTAGAAGTGTCAGTGTCGGTTAGTAAGTGTCAGTTAGTGTCAGCATAAGTGTCAGTTAGTTTCAGTATAAGTGTCAGTGTCAATGTAAGTGTCAGTTAGTGTCAGTGTGTCAGTTAGTGTCAGTATAAGTGTCAGTTAGTGTCGGTTAGTAAGTGTCAGTTAGTGTCAGTGTGTCAGGTTCACACTGCTGCAACTCGGGATCTGATTTGTGAGACCTGATTTGTGAGAGCCGTCTCTTAATTAGCACTACTGAAGTCGTTCCGACTTTAGAAAAGGTTCCTGTGCTACTTCATGGCGACTTCTATCCGACTTTAATGGAAGCCCCTCAAAGTCGGATTCTCATCTATATCGATGTGATTTGGATCCGACATTACAGGAAGATTATTCCCAGGCAGTCCCTGAAAGTCACTTCAAAGTAGTGCTCAAGTCACATCAAGTCGCCAGCAAATTGCCAGGAAGTCACCTGGCAAAGTCGCACCGTACGCCAAGCAACTTTCAGGACGCATTAGTGTGAATCAAGCCTTAGTGTCAGGATTAGTGTCAGTGTCAGGATTAGCGTTAGTGTCAAGATTAGTGTCAGTGTCAGTGTTAGAGCCAGTGTTAGTGTTAGTGTCAGGATTAGTGTTAGTGCCAGTGTTAGTATCAGGGTTAGTGTCAGTGTTAGTGTTAGTATTAGTGTCAATGTCAGTGTTAGTGTCAGTGTTAGGATTAGTGTTAGTGTCAGGATTAGTGTCAGGGTTAGTCTTAGTATTAGTGTCATTGTCAGTGTTAGTGTCAGTATCAGGATTAGTGCCAGTGTTAGTGCCAGTGTCAGGATTAGTGTCAGTGTCAGTATTAATGTCAGTGTCAGTGTTAGTGTCAGTGTCAGGATTAGTGTCAGTGCCAGGAATAGTGTTAGTGTCAGGGTTAGTGTCAGTGTCAGGATTAGTGTCAGTTTCAGTATTAGTGTCGGTGTCAGTGTTAGTGTCAGGATTAGTGTTAGTGTCAGTGTCAGGATTAGTGTCAGTGTTAGTGTCAGTGTCAGGATTAGTGCCAGTGTTAGTGTCAGTGTCAGGATTAGTGTCAGTGTTAGTGTCAGGATTAGTGTCAGTGTTAGTGTCAATGTCAGGATTAGTGTCAGTGTTAGTGTCAGTGTTAGTGTCAGTGTCAGGATTAGTGTCAGTGTCAGTATTAATGTTAGTGTCAGTGTTAGTGTCAGTGTCAGGATTAGTGTCAGTGCCAGGAATAGTGTTAGTGTCAGGGTTAGTGTCAGTGTCAGGATTAGTGTCAGTTTCAGTATTAGTGTCGGTGTCAGTGTTAGTGTCAGGATTAGTGTTAGTGTCAGTGTCAGGATTAGTGTCAGTGTCAGTGTTAGTGTCAGTTTTAGGATCTGTGCATTCTTGGTAGAAGTGGAAGTGTTAGAGGGTGAAGGTAAAGTTCCGAGGCTGCAGACCCACCAGAAACCTCCATAAAATATATTTAGACGTACGCCTAAATCTACCTCCCTCTGAACAGCAATCCTTTGTTTGAATCACTTTTCAGAGATGATTGACAGGAAGTGAAGAGAGGATGTGATGCCTCCACACCATCTTTGCTGACAAATGCACCACAATTGCAGTGCCCTCTGATTCGCCTGAATTGGTCACGTCCGGTAGGCTTGCCACCCACCGATCGTTAAATATTGAGTAGTTTTTTTCGCAGGTGTGATGCATCTTAATTGGAGGTGGTTGGGGGGCACTAAAAATGCAGCTCAACCACACATTTTTACCGCCCGCCCAACCACAAATCTAAATAAGGCCCGTGGAGTCTTAGTAATAATTTAGTAATACAAAACCCGGGATCAGGATAAGCCGGGCAACTCTCTGACTTTGCCGCAGTTATCAGTTGCCCGGCCGATTTCTTTTTCGCTCAGTAAATTTCCGATGTTCCCACGCACGCGGTGGCACGAACGCTCTGAGCGCGGCGCAGGTCTGGCAGCGGAGAGGTGGCGCGTCCCACGTTTGCTGCGATTCCATGACATCCAGAGATAACGTCTCCAAGGTTCCCCCCCCCCCCCCCCGCCCTCCGCTTGAGAACTGCCAGACGCACGCCGCTGACGTCTCTCCCTGCGGAGGCCCCGGAGAAGATGGCGGTCCGGGCCGGGCGACAGCTGGGAGATCTCCACTCTTATAATTCTCATCTCCCGGGGATGAAGATGTGCAGAGCTCGGGGGGGGCGGCTGCCCCTTCCAGCTGGGACGCCGACCCTACAAACTTAACTTATTATAGTGGAAGTTTAGTCTGCTTATCGTTTACCTTCCCCGGATCCGAGTTTCCCGACCGTCAACATTGCCGAAAATATTTCCATTTTTATTGTAGCGTTTATTTTACTTCCCGTGATGTCATCGGTGCTTCACTATGAAACGCGGGGCTGGGGGAGGGGCTTCCTGAAAACATCTCAGCCAGACCTGAAGATTCCTCATTCCCATCAATTCGCTTCATTCGTTTTTGGAATTCGTTTAGTTTATTCGGATTTTTTGAATTCCATTCTAAATCGAAATTTATTCTATTCAAAATTTGAATTTTGGAAGATGGTTATATCCTTTCTATTCCATTCTATTCTATTCTCTTATTTTCTATTTGTTTCTCTTCAAATTCAAATTTATTCTATTTGAAATTCTAATTTTGGAAAACGGTTATATCGTTATATTCTTTCTATTTCATTCTATTCTTTTCTATTGTTTATTCTATTCTATTCTTTTCTATTCTATTACTTTATTTTATTTTTCTAGTCTATTCTTTTCTATTCTATTCAAATTCAAATTTCAGAAGATTGTTATATTCTTTCAAATTCTGTTTTATTCAGTTTTTTTTATTCTATTCTATTCTATTTCTTTATTTGCTATGCTATCTCATTCTGTTCTTTTATATTCTATTTTCTTCTATTGCTTATTATATTCTTTTCTATTATTTATTCTATTATGTTCTTTTCTATTCTATTTTATTTTATTTTCCATTTTATTCTATTCAGATTCAAATTGATTCTATTCGAAATTCGAATATCGGAAGTTGGTTGTATTCTAATGTATTCTATTCTATATCTTTATTTTTCTATTCTATTCTATCATTTTATTTTATTTTATTTTCTCTTCTATTCAAATTTATTCTATTTGAAATTCGAATTTCGGAAAACAGTTATATCGTTATATTCTTTCTATTTCATTCTATTCTTTTCTATTGTTTATTCTATTCTATTCTTTTCTATTCTATTACTTTATTTTATTTTTCTAGTCTATTCTTTTCTATTCTATTCAAATTCAAATTTCAGAAGATTGTTATATTCTTTCAAATTCTGTTTTATTCAGTTTTTTTTATTCTATTCTATTCTATTTCTTTATTTGCTATGCTATCTCATTCTGTTCTTTTATATTCTATTTTCTTCTATTGCTTATTATATTCTTTTCTATTATTTATTCTATTATGTTCTTTTCTATTCTATTTTATTTTATTTTCCATTTTATTCTATTCAGATTCAAATTGATTCTATTCGAAATTCGAATATCGGAAGTTGGTTGTATTCTAATGTATTCTATTCTATATCTTTATTTTTCTATTCTATTCTATCATTTTATTTTATTTTATTTTCTCTTCTATTCAAATTTATTCTATTTGAAATTCGAATTTCGGAAAACAGTTATATCGTTATATTCTTTCTATTTCATTCTATTCTTTTCTATTGTTTATTCTATTCTATTCTTTTCTATTCTATTACTTTATTTTATTTTTCTAGTCTATTCTTTTCTATTCTATTCAAATTCAAATGTATTCCATTCAAATTTCAGAAGATTGTTATATTCTTTCACATTCTGTTTTTTTATTCTATTCTATTTCTTTATTTGCTATGCTATCTCATTCTGTTATTTTATATTCTATTCTCTTCTATTGCTTATTCTATTCTTTTCTATTATTTATTCTAGTCTATTCTTTTCTATTCTATTTTATTTTATTTTCTAATTTATTCTATTCGAAATTCGAATCTCGGAAGATGGTTATATTCTAATGTATTCTATTCTATTTCTTTATTTTTCTATTCTATTATTTTATTTTATTTTCTATTCTATTCTATTCAAATTTATTCTATTTGAAATTCGAATTTCGGAAAACGGTTATATCGTTATATTCTTTCTATTTCATTCTATTCTTTTCTATTGTTTATTCTATTCTTTTCTTTTCTATTCTATTATTTTTCTAGTCTATTATTTTCTATTCTATTCAAATTCAAATGTATTCTATTCAAATTCCAGAAGATGGTTATATTCCTTCAAATTCTGTTTTATTCAGTTTTTTCATTCTATCTATTCCATTTCTTTATTTGCTATGCTATCACATTCTGTTCTTTTATATTCTATTCTCTTCTATTGCTAATTCTATTCCTTTCTATTATTTATTCAATTCTATTCTTTTTTATTCTATTTTATTTTCTATTTTATTCTATTCATATTCAAATTTATTCTATTCCAAATTTGAATCTCGGAAGATGGTTATATTCTAATGTATTCTATTCTATTTCTTTATTTTTCTATTCTATTCTATTATTTCATTTTCTATTCTATTCATATTTATTCTATTTGAAATTTGAATTAATCATAAATTCTGCCAGGGTATGTAAACTTATGAGCACAACTGTATATCCGAATCTCCGGATAACGAAAAATTCATTTGAATATTAATTCGGAACGAAACGAATCACACGTGTCTAAAAAAAAAATTTGCCGTGCCTCTTACTAAATGGACCTTGGACGGTCATTTGGGGGAATTTTGTGCCGTCCTGGCGTTGCATTATAATAATATATCGGTTTTGGGTTTAACCGCTTCCGGGCCACCTGCCGTCATTGCACTGAATGCCCTTTGCTATGGTACCAGATAGCTACCATAGCCCCAGTAGTTTTGAAAGGGTCCTCTTTCAGATACAAGTGGTCTCTGCAGTGGATTCGCCACAAGATCACGTTTATCGGGGGGCAGGAGAGGTGCCCCCCCAGCCGCGCCATGGTCATCTCCGCTGCTTACCATCCGATGCTGCTGCCCCAATGCCTGGATGCCGACTAAAGGGAAGATAGCCCCCAGCTCGGCTCCATAACATTGCAGGGCGGAAGCGATGTCAAACGTCACTTCCGCCCAAAGCTCTTAACCACTTCCACACCGCGCGCTGTATATTTACTGCGACAGTGTGGCGCTGTCTCGAGAATTGCCCTAAATAGACAGCGATCTACAGACAGGCAGTTAGGGGGCGCCGGTGGCCTGCGCTCGTGCCCACCGCACTCTGGAGGAGTGTGCCCGCGGCTTGGGCGGACCAGATGTCCCCCGGCGAGCCGCGATGAGCTGCCAGAGGGAAAGAAAGGGGAACCGACGAAGTAAACACGGCGGTTCCCCATTCTGTCAGGCGGCATCTGAGAGATCTACTGATCCCTGTCACTGGGATCAGTTAGATCTCTGGTGCCCCTGGCAGCCCAGCCCCCTCACAGTTAGAACACGCCTAGGGAACACAGATACCCCCGAGATCACCCCCTGCAGGTTAACCCCTTCACTGCCAATGACATTTATACAGTAATCTGTGGATATTTAAATTTCTGATCACTGAATAAATGTCATTGGTCCCAAAAAAGTGTCAAAAATGGTCCGACATGTCCGCCGCAATATCACAGTCCCGCTAAAAATTGCAGATCGCCGCCATTACTAAAAATAAAAATATAAAAAGCTATAAATTAATTCTCATGGTTTGTAAATGCGGCAACTTTTGCGCAAACCAATCAATAAACGCCGATTGCGATTTTTTTTTTACCAAAAAAGATGAGGAAGAATATAAATCGGCCAAAACCGATGAATATATATTTTTTTTATTTTTATTTTTGGGATTTGTATTTTAGCAAAAAGCAAGAAATATTGTTTTTTTTTTTTGCGAAAATTGTCGCTGTTTTTTTGTTTATAGCGGCGATCAGAAATGACGCAGCGATGATCAAATACCACCAAAAGAAAACTCTATTTGTGGGGAAAAAAGGACGCAAATTTTGTTTGGGTACAACGTCGCACGACTGTGCAATTGTCAGTTAAGGCGACGCAGTGCCGAATCGCAAAAGGTGCTCTGGTCCTAAAGTGGGAAATCCTTCCGGGGCTGAAATGGTTAAAGGAGACATTTTTTTTTTCAAGTGTCATTTTTTTTATTTTTTATTATGGGATTTGAGGTCTTTTTGACCCCCAGATCTCACATTAAAGAGGACCTGTCATGCTTTTTTCTATTACAAGGGATGTTTACATTTCTTGTAATAGGAATAAAAGTGATATATATATATTTCTTTAAAAGGACGGCGTAAAAATAAAAAATTAAAATTAAAATAAATAAGAAAAAAATTTAATTCAAGGCGCCCCGTCCCGCCGAGCTCGCACGCAGGAGCAGACGCATACGTAAGTCGCGCCCGCATATGAAAACCGTGTTCGAAGCACACATGTGAGATATCGCCGCCATCGTTAGAGCAAGAGAAATAATTCTAGCACCGGACCTCC
The DNA here is from genome assembly GCA_018402905.1 of Glandirana rugosa. Classification (NCBI taxonomy): domain Eukaryota; kingdom Metazoa; phylum Chordata; class Amphibia; order Anura; family Ranidae; genus Glandirana; species Glandirana rugosa. The sequence continues at coordinate 271,775 of BLSH010201251.1, forward strand.
TCTGTAACTCAAAACTGGTAACCTGTAGGAATTTTTAAACGTCAACGATGGAGATTTTTAAGTTGCAAAGTTTGTCGCCTTTCCACCAGCGGGCACAATTTTGAAGCATGGCATGCTGGGTATCAATTTACTCAAGGTAACATTATCTTTCACGATATGGGAAAAAATGGGTTAACTTTACTGTTGTCTTATTTTTTAACTCAAAAAAAGTGATTTTTTTTTCCAAAAAAAAAATCGTGCTTGTAAGACCGCTGCGCAAATACAGTGGGACATAAAGTATTGCAACGACCGCCATTTTATTCTCTAGGGTGTTAGAAAAAAAATATATATAATGTTTGGTGTTCTAAGTAATTTTATAGCAAGAAAAAACCCCCTGATTTTAACCACTTCAGCCCCGGAAAGATTTCCCACTTTAGGACCAGAGCACTTTTTGCGATTCGGCACTGCGTCGCTTTAACTGACAATTGCGCGGTCGTGCGACGTTGCACCCAAACAAAATTGGCGTCCTTTTTCCCCACAAATAGAGCTTTCTTTTGATGGTATTTGGTCCCCTCTGCGTCATTTCTGATCGCCGCTATAAACAAAAAAAGAGTAACAATTTTCCGAAGAAAACAATATTTATTACTTTTTGCTAAAATACAAATCCAAAAAACAAACAAATTTATTCATCAGTTTCGGCCGATTTATATTCTTCCTCACATTTGTGGTAAAGAAATCGCAATCGCCGTTTATTGACTGGTTTGCGCAAAAGTTGCCACGTTTACAAACCATGAGAATTTATTTCTGGCGTTTTTACTATTTTTTTTTTTTTTACTAATAATGGCGGCGATCTGCGATTTTTATCGGGACTGCGATATTGCGGCGGACATGTCGGACATTTTTGACACTTTTTTTGGGACCAATGACATTTATACAGCAATCAGAAATGTAAATACCCACTGATGTATAAATGTTATTGGTAGTGAAGGGGTCAACCTGCAGGGGAGATCTAGGGGTTAACTGTGTTCCCTGTGTGTGTTATAACTGTGAGGGGGCGGGGCTGCCAGGGGCACCAGAGATCTAACTGATGCCAGTGACAGGGATCAGTAGATCTCTTACATGCCGCCTGACAGAACGGGGAACCGCCGTGCTTACATTGGCGGTTCCCCGTTTTTCTTCTCTGCCAGGCGATCGCGGGTCACCAGCGGACATCGAGTCAACCCGACCCACCGCCACACTGTTGGAGAGTGTGGTGGGCACCCGATGGCGATTCGCGGGATCGTGCCACTCTGCAGAAGTAAATGTACGCCAGGCGGTCCGGAAGGGTTAACTTGTAAACACCGAACCTCAAAAAGAGGCTCGGACAGTAAGCGGTTAACACCGCTTTAATTAGAGAGAAGACGTGAGAGGAGGGTTGAAGGTCGTATGAGGAACGTAAATGCAAACGCTACACAAATCTCCCTTACATTGTAAAAGATGCCATTGCCGAGTAATCAGCAGTGTAAAATCTCTGCCTTCACTCGCTAGGCTCGGGGCTGCAGGGGAAAGGTGCTAACGAGGTCTTGGTTTTTATTTTTTATTAGCAGCGTGAGGCATATTTTATTGGTGTGCACGCCGCTTGGCAGTCACGCGGGACGGAATGTTGGTTTATTTTGGAAGGCCGAGCCGATATTCCGCACCGGCATGTGTGCGCCGCAGTTTAAATCACGGTGATTAATGCACGGTAGCCTGGGCTCTCTGTATGGCTTGGATGCAATGTTATTTAGCAAAACATTTTCCTCGAGCGCCGTTCAGCAATCGCCCCAAAAAAACAGCAGAAGACAACAACCAGCACCCCTCCCCGTCCTGTGCGAGGACCCAGGGATTCTTCCCGTAAATCCCGCAGATGACCAGCGTTCCCTGCTGTTTAAATGGAATTCCCTGTGAAAATCGGCAGAGTGCGAGGAGTGCAAGGTGGAGGCTGCTGGTGGGGCTCAATAACGGGGGGGGGGGGGGGGGGGGG
>BLSH010201251.1:294666-310773 GCA_018402905.1 Glandirana rugosa
AGAGTCAAGTAAAGGAGAAAGTCAAGTGAAGTCGTTTTGACGTAACATGTCGCTGGTCAATCCGACGTAAGTGTGTCCCCGCTAAGCTGAAGTCGCGTTGAAGTCGCGCTGAAGCGATCCGCTGAATTCCGCTGAATGTTGCGCTGAAGTACGGTCCGTTGAACCAGACACCGGTTAGTCTCCTCCCTTCCTCCCCCAACGGGACCTATTTAAGAAAAGAAAAGTGACATTTCAGCGAAAGTAAATCTACCCCCTAGGCTGAACCTCTGCTATGGGGGCGGGGCCACACGATGACGTCATCATTAGCCCCACCCACATTATGTCACATCCTGGGGCGGGGCTGTGATGCGATGCCCCGCCCCAGGATGTGACATCATGTGGGTGGGGCTAATGATGACGTCAATAGAATTCAATAGAAGTCGTCTCCAAGTCGGATCCCCCATCTAAATGAAAGCGACTTTACAGTGAAAAGAAAAGAATTTATCCAGGGCAACCCCCTCCTTCCCTCCTCTGATTGGCCACAGACCAAGTTGCCTGGCATGAAGTCGCGTTGTAAGTCGCCTTAAGTCGCCTAGCGAAGTCGCGCTGAAGTTGCGCTGAAGTCGAATCGCCCCTGTGTGAATGCAGCCTAACTGGTCGCTGTACAATGCAGTTTTGCTGAAGTGAACTGAAAGAGGAAATGAACTGAGAATGAACGCGTTGCATGTCATCTCACTGCTGCCCTTTGTGGGACGGACCCCTATCCCGTTGTCTTCTCCTCCTCCTCTCCATGTTTAACCACTTCCTTACTGGGCACTTAAACCCCCCTCCTGCCCGGACCAATTTTCAGTTTTCAGCGTTGTCGCTTTTTGAATGACAATTGCGCGGTCGTGCGACGTTGTATCCAAACAAAATTGGCGTCCTTTTTCTCCCACAAATAGAGCTTTCTTTTGGTGGTATTTGATCACCTCTGCGTCATTTCTGATCGGCGCTATAAACAAAAAAAAGCGACAATTTTGAAAAAAAAACAATATTTTTTACTTTTTGCTATAATAAATATCCAAAAATAAAAAATAAAAAAACAAATTTATTCATCAGTTTTGGCCGATATATATTCTTCTACATATTTTTGGTTAAAGAAATCGCAATCGGCGTTTATTGATTGGGTTGCGCAAAAGTTATAGTGCCTACAAACTATGGACATTGATTTATGGCGTTTTTTATTTATTTATTTTTTTTTACTGGCAATGGCGGCGATCTGCGATTTTTATCGGTACTGCGATATTGGGGCAGACAGATCGGATGTTTTTGACACTTTTTTGGGACCAATGACATTTATACAGCGATCAGAAATTTAAATGTCCACTGATTACTGTATAAATGTCATTGGCAGTGAAGGGGTTAACCTGCAGGGGGCAGTGAAGGGGTTAAAAATGTTCCCTGGGTGTGTTCTAACTGTGGGGGGGGGGGGATGGGTTGGCAGGGACATGACAGATCTAACTGATCCCAGTGACAGGGATCAGTAGATCTGTCATTGTCCCATTCACAGAACGGGGAACCGCCGTGTTTACTTCGGCGGTTCCCCGTTCCTCCTCTCTGTAAGGAGATTGCGGGTCTCCGTGCACATGCCGCTCGCGCCCGCGGGAGCGCGCCCAGCACAAGCCAAATGAGAGGACGTCTATTGACGTCCTCCCGGCATTTTAGAGCCGCGCTGTAGCCGTCATTCGGCTATAGCGCGGATAGGAGGTGGTTAACCACTTAAGGACCGGAAGGATTTACCCCCTTAAAGTGGTTTTAGGCCCCAAAATGTCATCTTTACCTACAGGTGAGCCTATAATAAGTCCTATAATACGGCTTACCTATAGGGACAATCTATAGAAATTCATCTAGAAAATGAATATCTCCTAAACCTGTACGGTTTAGGAGATATTCACCCTGCATGCGCAGTGATGTCCCGGCGAAGGCCCCGTGTATAGCGCTGGATCTTGAAAGAAGAGCTCCCGCGCGCATGAGCAGGAGTGACATCTTGTGGCTCCGGCCTCCCACAGCGCCGCAGCCACGAACCCGGAAGGGACCCCCGAGGGAAGATGTCAGCTCCCTCTGCGGGGACCGGGCAGCCCTGTTGGATCTTCGTTCTGAGGTAAGTATTTCATAATGAGCTAGTATGGTGCATACTAGCTCATTATGCCTTTGCCTTACAGGTTTTTTTTTGGAGCATACAACCGCGTCGCCTGACAATTGCGCGGTCGTGCGACGTTGTACCCAAACAAAATTGATGTCCTTTTTTTCCCACAAATAGAGCTTTCTTTTGCTGGTATTTGATCACCTCTGCGGTTTTTATTTTTTGTGCTATAAACAAAAAAAAGCATTTTTTTAAAACATTTTTCTATAATAAATATCCCCCCCAAAAAATGTACAAAAACTAATTTATTCATCAGTTTAGGCCGATATATATTCTTCTACATATTTTTGGTAAAAAAAAAAAAAAATTGCAATAGGCGTATATTGATTGGTTATTGCGTCTACAAACTACGGGATGGATTTATGGACTTTTATTTATAATTTTTATTTAACTTTTTGCTATAATAAATATCCAAAAAAAGTGTAAAAAAAATGTCTTCCTCAGTTTAGGCCGATATTTAACCAGTTCCGAAAGACGGCTACAGCGTGAATCGTCCATGGACGTCCGCCCTTGTGCACGCTCCCGGGGCGCACTCACAGGTGGCGGCGGCGCGCGGCCGCCGCATGCTGCATGGGCGTGCCCCCGTGTCGGGTGGGCTCGATGTCCACTCCTGACCCGCGATCGCCTGTCAGAGCTGCAGAACGGGGAACTGCTGATGTAAACACGGAGGTTCCCCGCTCTTTCAGGCGGCATATAAGAGATCTACCGATTCCTGTCACTGGGATCAGTTAGATCTCTTATGCCCCTGGCAGCCCAGCCCCCTCACAGTTAGAACACGCCTAGGGAACACAGTTAACCCCTAGATCTCCCCCTGCAGGTTAACCCCTTCACTGCCAATAACATTTACACAGTAATCAGTGGACATTTAAATTTCTGATCGCTGTATAAATGTCATTGGTCCCAAAAAAGTGTCAAAAATGTCCCACATGTCCGCCCCAATATCAAAATCCAGATAAAAATCACAGATCGCCGCCATTACTAGTAAAAAAAAAAAAAATAATAATAAAGACGCCATAAATCAATTCTCATAGTTCGTAGATGTGATAACTTTTGCGCAAACCAATCAATATACGCAGATTACGATTTTTTTACCAAAAATATGTAGAAGAATATATATTGGCCAAACCCGATGAATCATTTTTTTTATATATTTTTTTTTTGGATATTTATTAGAGCAAAAAGTAAAAAATATTTTTTTCAAAATCGGCGCTCTTTGTTTGTTTATAGCACAAAAAATAAAAACCGCAGAGGTGATCAAATACCACCAAAAGCAATCTCTATTTGTGGGGGAAAAAATGAAAAAAATGTTGTTTGGGTACAACGTCGCACGACCGCGCAATTGTCATTCAGAATGCGACAGCGTCGAAAGACGAAAATTGGTCTGGGCAGGAGGGGGGTTTAAGTGCCCAGTAAGCAAGTGGATATTCTTCTACATATTTTTGGTAAAAAAAAATAAATAAAAATGCAATCGGCGTATATTGATTGGTTTGCGCAAAAGTTATCGCGTCTACAAACCATGGGAAAGATTTATGTCCTTTTATTTATTTATTTATTTTTGCTGGTAATGGTGGCAATCTGCGATTTTTAGCGGGGCTGCGACATTGCGGCGGACATGTGTGACACCAAATGACACTTTTTGGGGACCGGTGACATTATTACATTAATCAGTGCTATTAAAATTCAGGGATCAATGTATAAATGTCACTGGCAGGGAAGGGGTTAACACTAGGGGGCGATCAAGGGGTTACCTGTGTTCCCTGGGTGTTCTAACCGTAGGGGGCTGCCAGGGACAACAAAGAGATCGCTTTTCCCGATCACTGGGAACAGAAGATCTCTGACATGTCCCCTGTCAGAACAGGGATCTGCCTTGTTTACAGGGGCAGATACCCGTTGTGTACAACGATCGAGGGAGGCCGGCTGGCATCGAGTCCGCCGGATTCGTGTGCACGCTCTTGCTGCACGCAGCGGGCATGCCCGCAATCTTACATGCATGGACCGACGAACGGGTGCGTCGGTTCGCGCAGGAGAGCCGACCTGCCGCAGTATAAGTGCGGGGACTGGTTGGCAAGTGGTTAATATGCCAACCTTGATGGTGAATCTACCAGGATGTGAGCCCCGTAATGTAAAGATATAGAGGGGGTCTGTTTATGAAACATTTGTTGGCCGAATGTGAGAAGCATTCATGCAAAGGTCCCCGTATTTTTTATAATAGATGAATTCATATATAATCATCGCCGTCTAGTGGAAAAATGTGGTATGACTTTCAGAAATACCTCCATGAGAAAATATACCTCCTTTTGGCCACTAGTTGGCGCTGACGATATTGGGATCCAATCTATTGGATAAAATACGGGGACGTTTCCACCAGGTTGTATGAACGCTCCTGACAATTGGCCAATGAATATTTAATAAATAGATCCCAGGTTTTAGAGGCTTCCTTGCAGTCCATACACAGCTTTGATTGGCAGTTTTTACTTTTCACAGAATCCTTTTTTTTTTGGGGGGGGGGGTCTTTTAACCACTTCAGCCCCGGAAGGATTTCCCACTGTAGGACCAGAGCACTTTTTGCGATTCGGCACTGCGTCGCTTTAACTGACAATTGCGCGATCGTGCGACGTTGTACCCAAACAAAATTTGCGTCCTTTTTTCCCCACAAATAGAGCTTTCTTTTGGTGGTATTTGATCACCGCTGCGTCATTTCTGATCGCCGCTATAAACAAATAAAAAACGACAATTTAAAAATATATATATTTATTTTTTACTTTTTCCAATAATAAATGTCAAAAAAAAAAAAAAAATATTCATCAGTTTTGGCCGATTTATATTCTTCCTCATATTTGTGGTAAAAAAAAATCGTAATTGGCGTTTATTGATTGGTTTGCGCAAAAGTTGACGCGTTTACAAACCATGAAAATTCATTCATGGCGTTTTTACCATTTTTTTTTTTTACTAGTAATGGCGGCGATCTGCGATTTTTATTGGGACTGCGATATTTCAGCGGAATTTCAGACATTTTTGACGCTTTTTTGGGACCATTGACATTTATACAGCGATCAGAAATTTAAATGTCCACTGATTACTGTATAAATGTCATTGGCAGTGAAGGGGTTAACCTGCAGGGGCGCTCTAGGGGGGTAACTGTGTTCCCTAGGCGTTCTAACTGTGAGGGGGCTGGGCTGCCAGGGGCACCAGAGATCTAACTGATGCCAGTGACAGGGATCAGTAGATCTCTGTCATGCCACCTGACAAAGCGGGGAACCGCCGTGTTTACATTGGCGGTTCCCCGTTTGGGTCTCGCGGGTCGCCAGCATACATTGAGTCCGCCCGACCCACCGTTCCGGTCAGGGAGCGTGCGTCGGGCACAAGGGCGCGCCAGCGGCGGCGTGCGTTCGCCCCCTAGCTGCGCGTGCGTGGATGGCCGTTTATAGATGGCGATTTGCGCTACGCTGCCAACTTGCAGCAGTAAATGTACGCGACGCGGTCGGGAAGCGGTTAAATTCCATCTCCTCCACCATTAATGCTGATCTCCAGCCTAACCTTTTCCCCTACAAAAACTTCAGCCATTCATCGATACCCTCTGCTCCCGAGCCATACTGTTGTTGCCCTCTCATATAGCTATTAGCTTTCTATGCCATCAGTCACCTTGTTCCTCAGCATTATATGAACATACACATCTCTGGCATCCCTTTAGATCTGCATGCTCAAGTAACTGATCAGCAGATTGCACAGCTTAAACCTGCAGCACCTGGTGCCCAGCAGGGAGGGCATGCACACCTAAAGGGATGCCTGGGTTGTGTTCTTTTATATAACGCTCTTGATAATAAAGCTGAACTTCAGCCTTACCTTTTTTACCCCACACAATGTATCAGTTCCTCTCCTGTATTGCTACTGATTATGATCCCCACACCTTGCATCTCCACAACCTAACAGTTTGAAGCCACAGCAGCTATCCAAAGCCAACCTTCATTTCCTTCTGAATTACTTCAATCATTCATCAATCTCTTCTTCTTCTGAACCGACCTTTATTGTTGTTGCCTGCCTCGTACAGCTATTAGCTTTCTTTGTCATCATTAACTTTGTTCCCAACCATAATATGAAAACAACACCCCTGGAATCCCTTTAGACCTGCATGCTCAAGCAAATGATCAGCAGATTGCACACTTTACATCTACAGCTCCCAGTGGCCAGCAGGGATGAACATGCACGTCTAAAGGGATTTCAAAGATGTGTTCTTCCATATAATGCTCTTGGTATTAAAGCTGAACTTCAGCCTTACCTTTTTTACCCCACATATGCAGGGCTGGTGCAATGATTTTTGACACCCTAGGCGAAACCTAATTTTGCCGCCCCATTGGCTCCTCCCCTGGCCCCACCCCCTTTGTCCTGCCCATGTGACAGGAGGTGGCGCTATACAGAAAGCATTAGCTCTGCTCCCACTAGTGCTCGAGTGCTGCGCCTCCAATTACACTACTGGTTGGACAGAGCAGCTGCCTGAGACTGAGTTAGTTACATGCTGCAGCCTGCAGAGCATGCAGATGCGGAGGGAAACCAGCAGCCGGGCGCCCCTAGGCAGCAGTGCGCCCTAGGCGGCTGCCTAGTTTGTCTGGTGGTAGCACCAGCCCTGCACACAATGTATCAGTTCCTCTCCTGTATTTTTACTGATTATGATCCCCACAACCTAACAGTTTGAAGCCACAGCAGCTATCCAGAGCCAACCTTCACTTACTGTCTGAATAGCTTCAATCTTTCATCAATCTTCTTCTGAACAAAGCTATACTGTTGTTGCCTGCCTTGTACAGCTGTTAGCTTTCTCTGTCATCAATATCTTTGTTCCCAAGCATAATATGAAAAAACACACCCCTGGGATCCCTTTAGACCTGCATGCTCAAGCAAATGATCAGCAGATTTCACACCTTACATCTGCAGCTCCCAGTCGCCAGCAGGGATGAGCATGCACGTCTAAAGGGATGCCAAAGATGTGTTCTTCCATATAATGCTCTTGGTATTAAAGCTGAATGTCAGCCTTACCTTTTTTACCCCACACATGTATCAGTTCCTCTCCTGTATTGTTACTGATTATGAACCCCACATCTTGCATCTCCACAACCTAACAGTTTGAAGCCACAGCAGTTATCTAGAGCCAACCTTCATTTCCTGTCTCAATGATTTCAATCATTCATCAATCTCCTCTTCTTCTGAACCGACCTTTACTGTTGTTGTCTGCCTCATACAGCTATTATCGCTCTCTGTCATCAATATCTTTATTCTCAAACATAATATGAAAAAAATGCACCCCTGGGATCCTGTTAGACCTGCATGCTCAAGCAAATGATCAGCAGATTGCACACCATAAATCTGCAGCTCCCAGTGGCCATCAGGGATGAGCATGCACGTCTAAAGGGATGCCAAAGATGTGTTCTTTCATCTAATGCTCTTGAACTAGGATATAAGGCAGGGTGATATCATGTTTACAGAAGGTTACCAGCTCATTCCACCAAACTCTGAGCAAAGAACAACAGGCAGACCCTTTCAAAATCGCATGTACAGACATTGGTGATGTACAGAGATTGATTTTACACCCAGTGTGGGGCTGCTGAAGGGTGAGACAAGGCTGTAGTGTGCTGTTCAGATACCTGCGTTTGTTGTCTTAGTACATAACAATGGAATGAAACATTTCTGTGTACTCGCTGTCACTGATACAGCGCCGCGCTGATACCGTTGTCCTGACAGCAGCGGAACGCCGACTCAATGGGTGACAAATTCAACCAACGCTCTAGAAAAGAACAAATTTCCTCATAGAGACAAGAAATACGCAGCTTCGGAGGTCCCCTTAAAGTTATCAATCATGGCCGATCCCCCATGGCCACGCATTCACCATCAATTGGTAAAGATGTTTCTTATATTTCTTATAAGATGTAAAAAATAGAAGAAAAAAGGCAATTTTATAAATATTATCGGTTTTCCAGGCTCACAATAAAAAATGAGAGAGATAATTAACCCCTTCACCCCCGGAAGGATTTTCCCCTTTAGGACCAGAGCACTTTTTGCGATTCGCCGCTGCGTCGCCTTAATTGACAATTGTGCGGTCGTGCGATGTTGTACCCAAACAAAATTTGCGTCCTTTTTTCCCTACAAATAGAGCTTTCTTTTTGTGGTATTTGATTGCCACTGCGTCATTTCTGATCACCGCTATAGACAAAAAAAGAGCGACAATTTTGAAAAAAAGAACAATATTTTTTACTTTTTGCTATAATAAATATTCAAAAAAAAAATGTATTTATCGGTTTTGGCCGATTTATATTCTTCCTCATAATTGTGGAAAGAAAAAAATTGTGATCGGCGTTTATTGATTGGTTTGCGCAAAAGTTGCCGCGTTTACAAACCATGAGAATTCATTTCTGGCATTTTTACGTTTTTTGTTTTTTTTACTAGTAATGGCGACGATCTGCGATTTTTATCGGGACTGCGATATTGGGGCGGACATATCGGACATTTTTGACACTTTTTTGGGGCCAATGACATTTATACAGCGATCAGAAATTTAAATATCCACTGATTACTGTGTAAATGTCATTGGCAGTGAAGGGGTTAACCTGCAGGGGGCGATCTAGGGGGTAACGGTGTTCCCTAGCTGTGTTCTAACTGTGAGGGGGCTGGGCTGCCAGGGGCACCAGAGATCTAACTGATCCCAGTGATAGGGATCAGTAGATCTCTGTCATGCCGCCTGACAGAGCGGGGAACCGATGTGCTTACAACGAATCAAAATCTGCCATTGCGTCACTACTATGGGACAACACCGATATACAGAAATTGGGGTCACACTTCAATACTGGGACAGAACTTTCTTTTCTCAATATACAGAAGCCTATGTGTTTTATATATCTCCACTACAGTGGGATTTTGTGTGTATCATTACACATGGATATGTACAGATTTGTATATGTATGTATGTATGGTTATGTCTACATACATTCTCTTAATTGAATGACTACCCTAATTATGTTATACACATATTTCAGCTCCTGTCCCAGTATGCAGAGCCGTCTTTAATATTGATTGGACCCTGGGCAAATATTTTCTTGGCCCCCCCCATGCAATTTCACTCTCCACCTGCTCTGAGACACACAATAAATAGCAACTAGACTCAAAATCAGTTTACTGAATCAGATCAGCAGTGATTTTGATTGGTTGCCAGAGGTTGCAGCATATCATTACCACTTCATGACTGGCTGCTAGAGGTTACAGCACACATTACAGCTCACTGATTGGTTGCTAGAGGTTACAGCACATGCTTTCTGCTTGTTTGGTTGCTATAGATTACTGTACATCAATACTGCTCACTGATTGGTTGCTTGAGGTTACAGCATATGATTTCTGCTTGTTTGGTTGCTATAGATTACTGTACATCAATACTGCTCACTGATTGGCTGCTAGAGGTTACAGCACACATTACAGCTCACTGATTGGTTGCTTGAGGTTACAGCACATGATTTCTGCTTGTTTGGTTGCTATAGATTACTGTACATCAATACTGCTCACTGATTGGTTGCTATAGATTACTGTACATCAATACTGCTCACTGATTGGTTGCTATAGATTACTGTACATCAATACTGCTCGCTGATTGGCTGCTAGAGGTTACAGCACACATTATGGCTCACTGATTAGTTGCTAGAGGTTACAGCACATGATTTCTGCTTGTTTGGTTGCTATAGATTACTGTACATAAATACTGCTCACTGATTGGTTGCTATAGATTACTGTACATCAATACTGCTCACTGATTGGTTGCTAGAGGTTACACAGCACATCATCTCCTCACTGCCTGCACACCATGGACTGGGGAGCGCAAAGTCAATTTCCCAACACCACAGAAATGTGCTGCCCTTTAGCAGATACACAGCAGTGGCATCAATTATTAATGACACCCTCATGCATCTGCTGACATTTGGAATTTCAAGCATGCCTTTGTCTCCCCAGTGGGCAGCATTCAGTATAGGTAATGGTGAATATGACCTGGGGTGGGGGGGCATGATATACATATGAATGCCACCTTTGTTTACATATCAGCACAGCTGGCTTCCGCTATTTACATATCAATGCCGGTTATTTACATGTAAACATAGGGTCTGCAGGTGAGTCATCTGTGCAGAACAATAGGGCAGAGTTGGGCAGCTTTAGTAGCAGCACTTAGATATCGGGACACAGCACAGGTCTACAACTTCAAGGGACAAGGGAATTTAAACCAGGATAGTTGGCAAGTATGAGGCAGCTGCTTTGGGCCCCACAACAATGACAGGGCCCAGGGCAGCTGCCCCTTTTGCCCTGCCTTAACCACTTGCCGACCCCCGATCGGCATCTGACGGCGACATGGTGGCTCTATTGCGCAAAACGCCGTCATCTGACGGCGGCTGCGGGATCGAGCCTAGTGAGTGCGCGCGCGCGTGCTCACTGTGTTCGGGGAGGGCCAGGGAGCGGGTGCGGTGGACTCGATCTCCGCCGGCCACCCGCGATGCCCCCCCCGGAGTGAAAGAACGGAGGTCCGTGTAAGTAAACACGGACCTCCGTTCTGTGAGGGGGGAAGGGCTGTGATCACAGCCTTCCTCTACACAGAAGCTGTGACCACTTCCCTTCCACAGCTAGGGCAGTCCCCCCATACAGTTAGAACACGCCCAGGGAACACAGTTAACCCTTAGAGCGCCCCCTGCAGGTTAACCCCTTCACTGCCAATGGCATTTACACAGTAATCAGTGCATTTTTATAGCACTGATCGCTGTATAAATGCCAATGGTCCCAAAAAAGTGTCAAAATGGTCCGACATGTCCGCCCCAATATCGCAGTACCGCAAAAAATCGCAGATCGCCGCCATTACTAGTAAAAAAAAAAATAAAAATAAAAACCCCAAAAATGAATTCTCATCATCCGTAAACGCGACCACTTTTGCGCAAACCAATCAATAATTGCCGATTGCGATGTTTTTTATCACAAATATGAGGAAGAATATAAATCGGCCAAAACCGATGAAAAAAATGCTTTTTTATATATTTTTTTTGGATTTGTATTGTAGCAAAAAGTAAGAAATTTGTTTTTTTTTTTCAAAATTGTCGCTCTTCTTTTGTTTATAGCGGCGATCAGAAATGACGCAGCAGTGATCAAATACCACCAAAAGAAAGCTCTATTTGTGGGAAAAAAACAACGCAAATTTCGTTTGGGTACAACGTCGCATGACCACACAATTGTCAGTTAAAAAGACGCAGTGCCGAATCGCAAAAAAGGGCTCCGGTCCTAAAGTGTCAAATCCTTCCGGGGCTGAAGTGGTTAAAGACGGCCCTGCCGGTATGTAATTGTCCATTGCCTCTTCTTTATACATGGATTTATACTTGGGTGTTGTACACTGTGGCAACTATAGGGTATATACATGTTGGTAATTTCAGCGTAGTTATCAAATAGTTTTTCTGTTTTTTCTTTCTGAAACTCTGAATCAATTGTTCAATACATAATATGCGAATGCATTTGATTCTGTACATTAATATCAACCTCATTGACTGAATTTTATATTTGTTATTTGCAAACAGTGGTTTTGTAAGACTTTTCTATGTAGATATGAGAACATATAGATATGATAATGTAATTTACTGTATAGTAATTGAGCTTTTCTGCCTGATAAATCACTAGGATCACCTGAAGAAGCACGTGGCGAAACACGTTGCGATTTTGGTGTTATAAGCATAAGGGCCTTGACCTGTTATCGGTTGCCTACCTGAAGACGACCTAGGACCAGGCCCACTTTCTTACACAATGACCACAATGTTCTCTATACATATTCTTGTCTCCATATGTTATGGATTTTTTTCAATCAAATGATGTAATAAATATTGATTTTATATTACCCACTGCTATCCTGCTTGGGATCTCTTAGTGACAGTTAAAGTCCCTTTCCTTTTTCTTTTTGGTCTTTTTGCGCAAGGGCCTGCCTGACTGCATACAAAATTGAAAGTGTTTAGGTTTGCCCTCATATTATATTGTTTTGGTAAATCTAAAGGAAAGTTGTAGAAGAAAATTGAACAATGTATGGCCAGCCTTATGGTAGTAACAAGAAATATACAACTATATTTAAAAAAAAAGATTTTTTTTTTTACCATTTTGGGCCAGTTTTCCTTTGATAATTAAAAAAATAAGGAGATATCCGTAACTATTTACTACCAAATGAAAGCTTAATTTGTCCTGAAAAAAACGCGGTATAATCCACCTGGATGCACCACGTAGTTGTGACGATATGTACGGTTTTACTAACGCATGTCAATATTGCAAAATTGAGCTTAGGCATTTAGATTTGTTTTACCCTCAGGTGTGAAGGGGTTAAAGTATAACTAAAGGAAAAACTTTTAGGCCTCATGCACACGGGCGTTTTTTTGACGCCACTTTTTTTAGGGTTTTTTTTTTGAAGCTCGTTATTCAATGACCCTATATAAACGCCAACGTTTTTGAGCTTTAGATGGCGTCGGCGTTAGTGAGCTGAATGTAGAACCCGCGGCCAGCATGTTCCGAGGCTAAAACGTTTTGGCATTTTTGACGCCAAGCCGGCAAAACGCTCACTAACGCGCATTAACACCGTACCGGCGTTAACCGGCGTTTTCAGGTTAAAAAATAGCAGAGAATTGTTTAAAAAAAAAAAAACGCCTATTGACGCCGACGCTCACTAACGCGCATTACCGCCGAAAAAAAACGCTGATTTTTCCCTGACGCCCGGGTGTATGAGGCCTTAGTTTTGGATAGAGCGGGGAGGGGATAGAACACCAATTAGGATTTTATTGCTCTCTGCGCCCTCATTAACCCACTTAAGGGCCGAGCCTCTTTCTGAGATTCGGTGTTTACAAGTTAAAATAATTTTTTTTTTTTTTGCTATGAAATTACTTAGAACCCCCAAATTTTTTTTTCTAACACCCTAGAGAATAAAATGGCAGCCGTTACAATACTTTATGTCACACCGTATTTGTGCAGCGGTCTTACAAGCGCAATTTAAAAAAAAAAAAAATTCCCTTTTTTGAGTTAAAAAATAAGTCAGCAGTAAAGTTAGCCCAATTCTTTTCCATATTGTGAAAGATGATGTTACGCCGAGGAAATTGATACCCAACATGTCATGCTTCAAAATTGAGCCCGCTCGTGGAATGGCGACAAACTTTGGCACTTAAAAATCTCCATTGGCAACGTTTAAAAATTTCTACAGATCACCAGTTTTGAGTTACAGAGGAGGTCTAGTGCTAGAATTATTGCTCTTGCTATAGCGATTGCGGGGATACCTCACATGTGTGGGTTGAACAGCGTTTTTATATGTGGACGGGACTTACGTATGCGTTCGTTTTCTGCGTGCGAGCGCGGCTGAACGGGGCGCGTTCAATTTTTTTTTTTTTTACGCTGTCCTTTAAAAAAAAAAAAAAAAAAAAATTATCACTTTTATTCCAATTACAAGAAATGTAAATTCCTTGCAATAGAAAAAAGCATGACAGGTCCTCTTAAATATGAGATCTGGGGGTCAGAAAGACCTCACACCTCATATTTACATTTCACTGCAATAGAAAACACTTGAAAAAAAAAAGTCTTCTTTTAAGAGCTTTGGGTGGAAGTGACGTTTGACGTCGCTTCCGCCCTGCATTGCTATGGAGCCGACGGGGGCCATCTTCCCCTCATTCGGCATCCAGGCATTGGGGCAGCAGGATCGGATCGTCTCCTTTGCTACCGGCGGGTCCGGTAAGTGGCAGATGACGAGATGACTGCAGCATGGCGGGACGGGGCCTCTCTCGCCCCCGATAAAGGTGATCTCCCAGCAAATCCTCCGCAGAGACCACTTTTATCCAAAAGAGGACCATCCACCATTTTCAAAAATGCAGAGGTTATGGTAGCTATCTGGTACCATAGCAAGGGTATTCAGCGGCAAAGTCATAGGTGTGCACACATAGGGTGGCAGGTGTGCCTGGGCACAGCCTAATCACCATGTACTGTGCAGATTCCCCCTGCTGCCTGGCTGCAGAGAAAAGGACAGGGGAATCTCTGTCCTCAGTCCCTTTCTCTGTCTCAAAAGTGAGACATCAGGGGTTTGTTTAGACCCCTAATATTTCATTAACCACTTCAGTCCCGGAAAGATTTCCCCCTTTAGGACCAGAGCACTTTTTGCGATTCGGCACTGCGTCGCTTTAACTGACAATTGCGCGGTCGTGCGATGTTGTACCCAAAACTAAATTTCCATCCTTTTTTGCCCACAAATAGAGCTTTCTTTTGGTGGTATTTGATCCCCTCTGCGTCATTTCTGATCGCCGCTAAAAACAAAAAAATTGCGACAATTTTGCAAAAAAAAACTATTTTTTCTTACTTTTTGCTAAAATACAAATCCCCCAAAAAAAATATAAAAAAATTTATTTTTTCATCGGTTTTATTTATATTCTTCCTCATATTTTTGGTAAAAAAAAATCATAATCGGCGTTTATCGATTGGTTTGCGCAAAAGTTGCCTCGTTTACGAATGATGAGAATTCATTTATTTTTTTTTAAATATTTTACTAGTAATGGCGGCGAGCTGCGATTTTTATCGGCGCTGCGACATTGCGGTTGGCATGTCAGACCATTTTGACACTTTTTTGGGACCATTGGCATTTTATACAGCAATCAGTGCTATGAAAATGCACTGATTACTGTGTAAATGCCATTGGCAGTGAAGGGGTTAACCTGGAGGGGGCGCTCTAAGGGTTAACTGTGTCCCCTCAGTGTGTTCTAACTGTATGGGGGCTGGGCTGGCAGGTGGAGGGGAGTGATTACGGCTCCCATATACAAGAAGCCTGTGATCACATCCCTTCCCCCCTCTGTCAGAACGGAGATTGGTGTTTACATACACGGACCTCTGTTCTTCACTGCGGGGGGAGCCATTGCGGGTAGCCAGCGGAGATCGAGTCCCCCCTCCCTGGCCCCCCCGGAACACAGTGAGTGCGCGAGCGCTTACAATACTCGTTTTCGCGGCCGCCGGTTTGGGATAACGAACCACTTTGCAGCCGCCAGGCGGTCGGCAAGTGGTTAAAGCCCCCAAGCGGGGCTCCCAAAAAAAAAGAAATTGTAAAAAAATAATAAAATATAATATTGTAAAAAATAATAAAATATAATATTGTAAAAGATAATAAAATATAATATTGTAAAAAATAATAAAATATAATATTGTAACAGATAAAATATAATATTGTAAAAAATAAAATATAATATTGTAAAAGATAATAAAATATAATATTGTAAAAAATAATAAAATATAATATTGTAAAAAATAATAAAAAAACAAAATTGGAAAAAACAAATAAAATAAAAATAAACTACAGGCATCGTCCTCTGCCCTTCTGACACATATATACACACACTTATCTTTGTTTGCGCTTTGCGGCGCACATCCTAATGCATTAGCCTGCGCACACCTATGGGCACCGCCATATAATGACGGCGGGCGGTCTGGAAGTGGTTCAGGAGATTCACCCTCTCTTTTTTTCCTATTTACCGTTATCATTGAAAAATGTGAAATGAAAAGAAAATACTGCATTTTGGGCTGTCCCCAGAAAAGTAATAGTAATACATAAAGACCGCTCAGTGCTGCCCTCTCTCCTAGTGCAGGGTGACCGGTCTTGTCTCCGCCCCCTCCCGTTGTTTCCTGCAGGCAGCCTTTTAGTGGGTGGAGCTTTCGGGGGCCCCTCCCACAGCTCTGCTCTCTGCACAGGCTTTGCACAGCACAGGGGATGAGGTCGCTGCTACTTTTATGAGGATTTGCAAAGGCATTTGGCGCCCACAAAGTGGATTTCTATTCTTTTTTCGGCTATTGAGGAATATATTTAAATGAAAAGGTTTATGTGCAGAGTTCAGCTTTAAAGTTCCTATTTTTGCTGTGTCAGATGCGGTGAGGGGGGGGGGGGGGGGGGCGGC
>BLSH010201251.1:324542-337691 GCA_018402905.1 Glandirana rugosa
GGGGAAGTGACGGTCCTAATTGGGGAAGTAGAGGCCGTAGTTGGTTAATCCTGGCAGTGAAGGGGTTGATGCCGGATATGAAGGGGTTAATCCTGGCAGTGAAGGGGTTAATCCTGGCAGTGAAGGGGTTGATGCCGGAGATGAAGGGGTTAATCCTGGCAGTGAAGGGGTTGATGCCGGAGATGAAGGGGTTAATCCTGGCAGTTGAAGGGGTTAATCCCGGCAGTTGAAGGGTTAATCCTGGCAGTGAAGGGGTTAATCCTGGCTGTGAAGGGGTTAATGCCGGAGATGAAGGGGTTAATCCTGGCAGTGAAGACGTTAATCCTGGCAGTGAAGGGGTTGATGCCAGAGATGAAGGGGTTAATCCTGGCAGTGAAGGGGTTGATCCTGGCAGTGAAGGGGTTAATCCTGGCAGTGAGGGGGTTGATCCTGGCAGTGAGGGGGTTGATTCCGGAGATGAAGGGGTTAATCCTGGCAGTGAACGGGTTAATCCTGGCGATGAAGGGGTTAATCCTGGCAGTGAAGGGGTTGATCCTGGCAGTGAAGGGGTTGATCCTGGCAGTGAAGGGGTTGATTCCGGAGATGAAGGGGTTAATCCTGGCAGTGAGGGGGTTGATTCCGGAGATGAAGGGGTTAATCCTGGCAGTGAACGGGTTGATGCCGGACATGAAGGGGTTGATCCTGGCAGTGAAGGGGTTGATGCCGGACATGAAGGGGTTGATGCCGGACATGAAGGGGTTGATCCTGGCAGTGAGGGGGTTGATGCCGGACATGAAGGGGTTAATCCTGGCAGTGAAGGGGTTGATCCTGGCAGTGAAGGGGTTGATGCCGGACATGAAGGGGTTAATCCTGGCAGTGAAGGGGTTAATCCTGGCAGTGAAGGGGTTGATCCTGGCAGTGAAGGGGTTGATCCTGGCAGTGAAGGGGTTGATCCTGGCAGTGAAGGGGTTAATGCCGGACATGAAGGGGTTAATCCTGGCAGTGAAGGGGTTAATCCTGGCAGTGAAGGGGTTGATGCCGGACATGAAGGGGTTAATCCTGGCAGTGTATTGGTTGGTGCCGGACATGAAGGGGTTAATCGTCACTTAGTTGAGCGGCACGCGCACTCTCCGGCGGAGGGGAGGGAGGGGCGGAGAGGGGCGGACCTGGGGGGCGGTCCCTGCAGAGCCTGAGCCCCGCCTCCGCCCAGCTGGGAAGTATAAGAGAGGAGGAGAGCCGGGACTCCGCCACTAAACACCGCACATCAACGAAATGCTCAGCCCGAGAGCCGCACCAAGATGCTGGATGGACGCCTCTCCCTGGGATGGCTGTCACTGGCGCTCCTAGTCCTCCTCTCCGGCGGACCCACCGCTGCCTACTTCGGGTAGGTGACCCCCCCGAGGAGCCCCGGGGGTCGGGATGATGATGGAGGTACCGGGGCCGTGCTGGAGATCAGTGAGACTTTGTTGCTGGTGGTTGATGATACTTTGTATTGGATGCACTGCTGAGACATCGCAGTGCTGGAGATAGACGACTGCCTTATGTCAGTGCTGGAGATCAGTGAGACTTTGTTGCTGGAGGTTGATACATTGTAACCGGCATTGTGATATCATGGGTCCCAGTAATATTGGAGACCGGCAATCCCTTCTATCAGTGTTGGAGATCAGGGATACATTGTGTCAGTGTTGGAGATCAGGGATACATTGTGTCAGTGTTGGTGATCAGGGATACATTGTGTCAGTGTTGGTGATCAGGGATACATTGTGTCAGTGCTGCAGATCAGGGATACATTGTGTCAGTGTTGGAGATCAGGGATACATTGTGTCAGTGCTGCAGATCAGGGATACATTGTGTCAGTGTTGGAGATCAGGGATACATTGTGTCAGTGCTGCAGATCAGGGATACATTGTGTCAGTGTTGGTGATCAGGGATACATTGTGTCAGTGTTGGTGATCAGGGATACATTGTGTCAGTGTTGGTGATCAGGGATACATTGTGTCAGTGTTGGAGATCAGGGATACATTGTGTCAGTGCTGGTGATCAGGGATACATTGTGTCAGTGTTGGTGATCAGGGATACATTGTGTCAGTGTTGGTGATCAGGGATACATTGTGTCAGTGTTGGAGATCAGGGATACATTGTGTCAGTGCTGGAGATCAGGGATACATTGTGTCAGTGCTGGAGATCAGGGATACATTGTGTCAGTGCTGGTGATCAGGGATACATTGTGTCAGTGTTGGTGATCAGGGATACATTGTGTCAGTGTTGGTGATCAGGGATACATTGTGTCAGTGTTGGAGATCAGGGATACATTGTGTCAGTGTTGGTGATCAGGGACAGTTTGTTACTTTGTATGAATATTGGATTATGATGTGTCCTGGTAATACACAGTAATGGAGATTATTTGTTTATTTACTAAATCTGGAGAATTGGTTGCAGCTCTGCATTGAAACCAATCAGATGCCAGGTTTTTTATTGTCAAAGCTTCATTGAACAAATTGAAGTTGGAAGCTGATTGGCTGCCATGCAGAGCTGCAGCAGAATTTGCACTCTCCGGTTTTAGTAAATCTCCCCCATTGCCATTATTGAAGACTAGGGAAACCATGTCAGTGCTGAGGGATCAGTGATTGGGGGATCAGTGATTGGGGGATCAGTGATTGGGGGATCAGTGATTGGGGGATCAGTGATTGGAGGATCAGTGATTGGAGGATCAGTGATTGGGGGATCAGTGATTGGAGGATCAGTGATTGGAGGATCAGTGATTGGAGGATCAGTGATTGGAGGATCAGTGATTGGAGGATCAGTGATTGGGGGATCAGTGATTGGGGGATCAGTGATGGAGGATCAGTGATTGGGGACACTTGGTGTATATGGTGTCCTGGTAATGCATAGTAACAATTCTAGACTAGTTGTGCTGGAGATCCGATGTTTCTGCAGTCTGGTGATACTTTGTTGCAGTGTTGGAATTTATTGTGTCCTCACAATACATGGTGGATGTGCTGGAGACTTCCTTGCAATGCTGTGCACAGAGAACAAGCCCCAGTCTGGGTGTAAGGGGTTAATAATGCCTTGCTGTGTTGGTGCTGCTCTGTGTCACTTTCTGTCCCTCACCCTGGGCTGGGCAGTGCCGTCTGCTCCTGGAGATCTGTGTCCTCTCTGTGGCAGGATAGTCATTCTGTCACTGTCCCGGCTCCTGGCCAGATACTATTACAGCAGATGCACGCCTGTCTGTGCCTGGCCACATCCAGAGAACTTTGCTGAGAGATGATGGGATGGAGCTGCACCGGGAAGCATTGCCTCGAGGCGAGGGTGACGCTGCCCAGGGTATTTTTTGCTGTGGTGTGAATGTGCTTTAGTTATGTCTAGGGAAGGGTGGAAGTGCCTTGCTGCAGCCCTGCCTGGGAAGATGGGGCAAAGGTTCCCTGGTATAGCCATGCTATGCCAGGTGTGGGATGAAGCGTTGCCTGTGGAACGGGGAATGAAGCTGCCCTGGGGCAGCTTTGCTTGCATGTAAAGCTGCCCTAGCATAGCCTTGCCCCAAAAGCGTGAAGCTGTCCCAGGGTAGCCTTGCCCCAAAGGGGTGAAACCGGTGAAGGTGCCCTGGTGTAGCCTTGCTTAGATGATGTGAAGCTGCCTCAGGGTAGCCTTGCCTCCCTAGGAGTGAAGCTGCCTCAGGGTAGCCTTGCCCCCCTAGGAGCGAAGTTGCCTCAGTGTAGCCTTGCCCCCTAGGAGTGAAGCTGCCTCAGGGTAGCCTTTCCCCCTATGAAGCGAGTGAAGGTGCCCTGTACCTTTGCTTGGATGTTGTTAAGCTGCCCCAGGGTGGTAGGCTTGCCCCCTAGGGGTGAAGCTGCACCAGGGTGGTAGCCTTGCCCCCTAGGGGTGAAGCTGCTCCAGGACAGCCTTGCCCCCTAGTGGGTCGCAGCAGCTGAGGGTGCCCTGGTGTAGCTTTGCCTGGGTGTTGCCCGAAGGTGGTAGCCTTGCCCCTAGGGGCAAAGCGGATGAAGGTGCTCTGGTGTAGCTTTGTTTGGGTGTTGTGAAGCTGCCCCAGGGTAGCCTTGCCCCAAAGGGGTGAAGTGGGCGAAGGTACCCTGGTGTAGCTTTGCTTGGATGTTGTGAAGCTACCCAGGGTAGCCTTGCCCCCTAGGGGTGAAGTGGGTGAAGGTGCCTTGGTGTAGCCTTGCTTGGATGTTGTGAACCTGCCTCAAGGTGGTAGCCTTGCCCCCTAGGGGTGAAGCTGCCATGGGGTAGCCTTACCCCAAAGGGGTAAAGTGGGTGAAGATGCCCTGGTGTAACTTTGCATGAATGTTGTGAAACTGCCCCGGAGTAGCCTTGCCCCCAAGGGGTGAAGCTGCCATGGGGTAGCCTTACCCCAAAGGGGTTAAGTGGGTGAAGATGCCCTGGTGTAACTTTGCTTGAATGTTGTGAAACTGCCCCGGGGTAGCCTTGCCCCCAAGGGGTGAAGCAGGTAAAGGTGCCCTGGTGTAGCTTTGCTTGGATGCTGTGAACCTGCCTCAGGGTGGTAGCCTTGCCCCCAAGGGGTGAAGCAGGTGAAGGTGCCCTGGTGTAGCTTTGCTTGGATGCTGTGAACCTGCCTCAGGGTGGTAGCCTTGCCCCCTAGGGGTGAAGCTGCCTCAGGTCACCTGTACTATGACGTCCCGTGTAACAGGTTGTAACCGATCCTCTGTGCACAGCTTGTTGTTGCTTGGATCCAGCCCGTGTTTATTTAGTGTGTGTGTTTTATTCTATTATCCGACCCCATGTAATCCTCCCTCCGCACTCAGCGGTTGTAAAACAAGCCCAGGGATTCAGATGCTGCACTGTATTAACTTGCACAATGACAGACCCTGCGAAGATCAGATCTTTCCATTACAAGGCATTCTGATGTTGTGTTGCAATATTATGGCTGTGATACATTGTTACATTCACTTCCCGGCTCCTGGGAGTCCTGCTTGAACTCGCTGGACCTCAGACAATGGTTAGTGATCTGCTCGCTCCGTGTCCTTTTGCTGGCCATTGATAAATGCCAAAAAGTCCAGCTGTTGGTCATATTCTGCATTACAATGGATTATGAGCACAGCGAGCTAAAACCTGCCTGAGCTTCATTCCCATTGTGTTATCCCAGAAAATGGCTTCTATGATATTAAAATCAGTTACTTGTGTAGAGAACAAAAGAGCGTTGATTAGGGTCGTCATTTGAGTTGTTGATTGCTGTCATTCTTTCCCATCCTCCAGTTGCCGTCTTCTGTAAGTCAGCGCAGTGAATGAACGTTCTCCAAACAGCCCTCCTTCCAGATGTTCGCACCGCCTGAGTCTTCCAAAGTCGCATAACTTTGGCTTTTTAAGAATTTATTTTGCTTTGGTTGTTTTACCTCAACGGGAAGTGCTGGGTTATCCTAGATAGTAGATACCTCCATGAAAGTGTTTATGGGGGGAAACTGGAAATACGTTGTGGACAGAGTGAAATTAAAAGGCGTCTTGTTTCCCGATGGCCGTGGTGTTTTTGTGGCAAGGTGCTCCGGCTTATTGTGGCCTACAAGGAAACATGACTATATATATTTTTTTACATTGTTTGGGAAAGGGAAACTTCAGTATTGACTTTTGCACCACATGCTTCAGCCATAGATGGGTTAACAAATGGGATTTGATTTGGCCTCTCTGATTTTGGAACAGTAGCCCCTCTGAGGTTCTGATGAAGCTGCAGCCTGACAATAGAATCTGGGGGGGAGGTCTGATGAAGGTCAAGTGTTGAAAAACTGATTTGTTGACCGAACAATGAAGGTCGAGAAAAGGTTGATGTTCAGAGATGGCAACATGCGGCTCTGGGGGCCGTAATATCCTCTCCTTGGCTTCCTCTGTCCGAATTGTGATGACGGCGTCATTTTAGAGATTACCTTGTTGCATGTTTTTAAGTCGGAAACGTATTATTTTTTTTATTTTTATTTATTTTTTTAACCATGTCAGACTAGTCTTATAAATCCAAGATCTATTGGCAATGTTCCCAGGGGCCACAGTAGAACAGCAATATTTAAAGGCCAGGTCCCCCCCCCCAACACTAATAGCTCTTGTGGTTTCTGGCAAGCTGAATCATATGCTGGTTTCTTGTATCTCTGGGTATCCGTTGGTGAGGTGGCTGGCATAGAATTTCAACATCTGCCCAACCACAAAGACCAATCCCAAGCCAACTGAGGCACCACTTCTCGATGAATTCTCCATCGGGTAGAATAAACAAATCAGGGTTCCATCTGAGAACATAACAATCATTATGGTCTGAATGGGTAGAAAAAGATACAAACTGCTACAAGGGAAATGAAAGCGTATGCCCTGTCAAAACTTTCATTTTTGAAAGTGTAGGACGGCCTTTCTTAACCTTTTCAACACAGAGGAACCCTTGAAATCATTTTCTGATCTGAGAACCCCTGCTAAAATTTACTATATCTACAACTCGTGATACATTAGTGTGATGGTCGGTGGGAAGGATGCTCCTTACACTTATGGCCATTGGGAAGAATTACCCCTTACAGATAGCTAAAAAGATCACTGGTTGTCATTGGGAATTTATCTGAGAGGCAGAAATTGCTCATTGCTCGAGGAACCCCTAGCAACCTCTGGAGAAACCCTGGTGTAGTATAAGAACCTCTGAGTTCTACAGCTATGTGGTGCTAATAGGTTGTCCTTCACCTACTGTCCAGCCTTCTCCAACTTGCCATCGCATCCGTGAGGGGATTGAAAGTGTATACCCAGTCAAAACGTTATTTTGGATAGTGTGGCAGAATAAGATTGGTTGGGTGTTGGGTCTATCTGGTGCTCGGGTGGGGTGTTGGGTCTATCTGGTGCTCAGGTGGGGTGTTGGGTCTATCTGGTGCTCAGGTGGGGTGTTGGGGCTATCTGGTGCTCGGGTGTGGTGTTGGGTCTATCTGGTGCTCGGGTGGGGTGTTGGGGCTATCTGGTGCTCGGGTGGGGTGTTGGCGCTATCTGGTGCTCAGGTGGGGTGTTGGGTCTATCTGGTGCTCAGGTGGGGTGTTGGGGCTATCTGGTGCTCAGGTGGGGTGTTGGGGCTATCTGGTGCTCGGGTGGGGTGTTGGGTCTATCTGGTGCTCGGGTGGGGTGTTGGGTCTATCTGGTGCTCGGGTGGGGTGTTGGGGCTATCTGGTGCTCGGGTGGGGTGTTGGGGCTATCTGGTGCTCGGTTAGAGGATGTCCCCTCATGGTCATGACCATGGTTTCACCAGACAGGGGGTCCAACTTTCCCCTACTCTACACAACTAAAAGGGCTTTAAAAGTGTATACCAGCCAAAACTTTAGTTTTGAGTGTGGAAGGGTAAGAACCCTTGTTGTGGTTTCTCAATGGCTATCTGGTGTTCAATTAGGGTAGTTGTCCCTCATTTATGGGTCATGAAGGGTTTCCCCCTGTGGGTTTCAGACTTCCCCCACATGACAAAATTGCTACAAGAAAATCTTTGGTTTTGGGTAGTGTGTAAAAAAAAAAAAAAAAAAAAAAAAACCTGTGTTGGATTTTAGGTCTATCTGGTGCTCAGTTAAAGAGTTTGTCCCCTCTTCAGTCATGACCATGATTTCACCAGACAGGGGGTCCAGCCATTCCCTACTTGAGGACAAAGTTCTTTCTGTGTCCCCATTGCAGGTTTTTCATAACTTCCTGTCTGACACTCATCACCAAGAGTAGCTTTAACTAAGCCCTGGATAGCAGCAGTACTGGACAGGTCCATCTATGAGAAGGCGGCATAGTCATTATGGGCTTGAGGGTGAAAGAGGGTGAGGGTGAAAGAAGCTCAAGTTGCTGCAAGAAAATTTGACATGTTCTTTTATTTGGATTGAAAGTGTCTGTGGGGTTGATTTACTAAATCTGGAGAGTGCGAAATCTGGTGCAGAATAGCCAATCTGCTATCTTCAGCTTGTTCAATTAAGATTTGACAATAAAACCTGATCGCTAATTGGCTTCTATGCAGAGCTGCACCAGATTTTGCGCTCTCCAGTTTTAGTAAATCAACCCCTGTGGCACTTACATTTTAAAAGGAATATCTGCTTAACTCCAGAATCCAGATGTAATTCTCCTTGTTCTATCACCTGTTACAAAGACGCAAAAAAAATCTGCAGACATTTTTCTGGCAGTGCCACCTTGTGACCAGTAGGGGGTCCCATTAACCCATTAATAAAGCCCCGTTCTCTCCAGTTTAGGGATAATAGAAGTCTGCAGGTGTATCCTGTTCTCAAAGAAAATACAAAACTTTCATGGGAAAGTCTCTTTTGTGTTATTCTTCTCTCACTTTTACTATTCAGTCTTCAGTGTATACTTTATGTCCTCCCGGGAAGAGGGCAGCGCGTTCGCACGTGACCGCCGTGATATTGAAATGCTTAGAATGCGCTTTTTCCAGCAAGTGTTTCGCATTTCATTTTTTTTTTTTTGACGTCTGCAGAATTTCTCGTGTTTGGGAAATCGAGCCTCTAACTGTTCAATTAATCACAATCAGTGTGCCAAAAAAAGAATGGACTGTTCTACCCGATGTGGATGGACTTTTTGAAAAAGCCAAAATACAAGAATGAATTTCGGAAAAATATCTGAAGCTTAGAAAGTAGTTTTGTTTAAGGAATGCAAAGAGCCAATCAGATCTTTATCTGCCAGAGATGATTTAGTAAATCACTTGATTTAATAATCTAAATTCTTGAATGTTTCCTAGCCTAGTTTAGGGGGTACTGGCAGCCCAGAGCTGGACACTTTGGACACTATTGCCTGCACCCCCTACCCCTCAACTGTCACCCCCCCCCCCTCAATATATCCATAACTGAAATAGTTTATCTCTATGTATAATGGGGAAAATAATTATTTGATCCCCTGCAGATTTTGTAAGTTTGCCAACTTACAAAAAAATTAAGGGTCTGTAATTTTTATCATAGGTCTATTTTAAATGATGGAGACAGAATATCAACCAAAAATCCAGAAAAACCATAATACAAATGTTATAAATTAAGTTGCAGTTCAGTGAATAAAATAAGTATTTGATCCCCAAGCAACACATGACTTAGTAGTTGGTGGAGAAACCCTTGTTGGCAATCACAGAGGTCAGACGCTTCTTGTAGTTGGTGACCAGGTTTGCACATCTCAGGAGGGATTTTGGTCGACTCTTCTCTACAGATCTTCTCCTAATCCTTAAGGTTTCTTGGCTGTCACTTGGCAACTCAAAGTTCCAGTTCCCTCCATACATTTTCTATAGGATTAATGTCTGGAGACAGGCTAGGCCACTCCATGACCTTAATGTGCTTCTTGGCGGTATGCTTTGGATCATTGTCATGCTGGAAGACCCACCCACGTTCCATCTTCAGTGTTCTGGCTGAGAGAAGAAGGTTCTCATCCAAGATTTTACAATACATGGTCCCATCCATTGGCCCCCCAATGTGGCAAAGTCGGCCTGTACCTTTAGCAGAGAAACAGCCCCAAAACATAATGTTTCCACCTCCATGTGTGATTGTAGGGATGGTGTTCTAAGGGTCATAGACAGCATTTTTCTTCCTTCAAACATGGCGAGTCAAGTTAATGCCAAAGAGCTCAACTTAGGTCTCATCTGACCACAGCACTTTCTCCCAATCCTTCTCTGAAGCATTTAAATGTTTATTGGCATGACTGTACATGTTCCCTCTTGAGGAGAGGGACTCGCTGTGTTTGGAGCAAGAAAAATGCTGACTATGACCCTAAGAACCCCATCCCTACAGTCACACATGGAGCTGGAAACATTATATTTTGGGGCTGTTTCTCTGCTAAAGGTACAGGCCGACTTTGCTGCATTGAGGGGCCAATGGACGGGGCTAATCTTGGATGAGAACCTTCTTCCCTCAGCCAGAACACTGAAGATGGGTCGTGGTTGGGTATTTCAGCATGAAAATGACCCAAAACATTCCACCATGGCAACAAAGGAGTGGCTCAAGAAGAAGCACATTAAGTTCATGGAGTGGCCTAGGCAGTCTCCAGACCTTAATCCTATAGAAAATGTATGGAGGGAGCTGAAGCTTAGAGTTGCCAAGAAACAGCCAAAAATCATTAAGGATTTAGAGAAGATCTGTAAAGAAGTGTGGACCAAAATCCCTCCTGAGATGTGTGAAAACCTGGTCACCAGCTACGTCTTACCTCTGTACTTGGAGAAACCCTTGTTGGCAAGCACAAATCAAGTTTTGCTTGGGGATCAAATGCTCATTTTACTCACTGAACTGCAACTCCATTTATAACATTTGTATCAAACTTATGATAAAAATTTATAGACCCTTCATTTCCCCCCACTGCATCATCTCTCTGTATCCTCTCTCTATGCATCATCTCTCTATGTATCATCTCTCTATGAATCCTCTCTCTATGTATCCTCTCTCTATGTATCCTCTCTCTATGTATCCTCTCTCTATGTATCATCTCTATATGTATCATCTCTCTATGTATCATCTCTCTATGTATCCTCTCTCTATGTATCCTCTCTCTATGTATCATCTCTCTATGTATCATCTCTCTATGTATCATC
The DNA here is from genome assembly GCA_018402905.1 of Glandirana rugosa. Lineage (NCBI taxonomy): Eukaryota > Metazoa > Chordata > Amphibia > Anura > Ranidae > Glandirana > Glandirana rugosa. The sequence continues at coordinate 335,038 of BLSH010201251.1, forward strand.
TCTCTATGTGTCCTCTCTCTATGTGTCCTCTCTCTATGTGTCCTCTCTCTATGTATCCTCTCTCTATGTATCCTCTCTCTATGTATCATCTCTCTATGTGTCCTCTCTCTATGTATCCTCTCTCTATGTATCCTCTCTCTATGTATCCTCTCTCTATGTATCCTCTCTCTCTATGTATCCTCTCTCTATGTGTCCTCTCTCTATGAGTCCTCTCTCTATGTATCATCTCTCTATGTGTCCTCTCTCTATGAGTCCTCTCTCTATGTATCATCTCTCTATGTATCCTCTCTCTCTATGTATCCTCTCTCTCTATGTATCCTCTCTCTCTATGTATCCTCTCTCTATGTGTCATCTCTCTATGTGTCATCTCTCTATGTATCATCTCTCTATGTATCCTCTCTCTATGTATCCTCTCTCTATGTATCCTCTCTCTCTATGTATCCTCTCTCTCTATGTATCCTCTCTCTATGTATCATCTCTCTATGTATCATCTCTCTATGTATCATCTCTCTATGTATCCTCTCTCTATGTATCCTCTCTCTATGTATCATCTCTCTATATATCATCTCTCTATGTATCATCTCTCTATGTATCATCTCTCTATGTATCATCTCTCTATGTATCATCTCTCTATCTATCCTCTCTCTATGTATCATCTCTCTATCTATCCTCTCTCTATGTGTCATCTCTCTATGTGTCATCTCTCTATGTATCCTCTCTCTATGTATCATCTCTCTATGTATCCTCTCTCTATGTATCATCTCTCTATGTGTCATCTCTCTATGAATCCTCTCTCTATGTATCATCTCTCTATGTATCCTCTCTCTATGTATCCTCTCTCTATGTATCCTCTCTCTATGTATCATCTCTCTATGTATCATCTCTCTATGTATCCTCTCTCTATGTATCCTCTCTCTATGTATCCTCTCTCTATGTATCATCTCTATTTCCCCTCACCTCTTTAGCTAAGTTTAGACGTGCGCTTAAACCTGCTGCTGCTCTGAAGAGCATTCTGCATTTGGATTGCTTTTCAGAGGCGACTGACAGACAGTGAGGAGGTGCTTTTTTTTAACCCCATTTTACCCCCAAAAATTGCCTGTGGTTGCGGTTCTTCCTTATACACTTGGAAGGGTTGTGTTTGGCGGCAAGGCCGCCCACCGATTGCCAACATGTTGCATAGTTTTTGCCACACTCATAGTGACCATGGAATGTGAGCACCCCCTATTAGCTGCTATTGCAATTTACGAGGGTAATAAAATGTGGCCCAGCTGTGCCTTGACGCTCCCCTAATCGCTTTTTGAAAACGTTAAGTGTTTGGGGTGTTAAAACACACGGTTGATCTGTGGTTTTCACCACCCCCTTTAAGGTGTAATGGCAGTTGGCAGGGATGTTTCATGGTCCTGATGCTTTGCGCCCGTGGCAAAAACCCCATGAACAGACCCACTCAAGTGAACGGGAAGTGCCACAAATGCCCCAGTCACATGAATGCATGAGGCGCATTTGCAAAAATGGGGTTAACAGGCACTTAGGAGGCATCCTATTGCCTCCTCACTGCTTGTCAGTTGGCTCTGAAAAGTGATCCGAACATGGCTTGCTCTTCAGAGGAACGGCTGATTTAGATTCATGTCTAAACCTAGCCTTACACCCCATTCACACTTGCGCAAGTTATCATGCGACTTTGGACATCAAAGCCACATGACAAGTTGCACCGCATCTTAGTCCACATACATGGTCATCATTTCCAATGATGACCATGTATGTGCGACTTAAAGTTGCAGCAACTTCAAAAGTAGTTCCTGCATTACTTTTGGTCCGACTGTCATGCAATTTGAGGGCCATAGATTTTAACGTTGGCCCTCAAAAGTTGCATGAAAGTCCTACCTGAAGGTTTTACATGCAGCAGTGGGTCCGACTTTGCAGAGGGACCACAAGTTGTACTCCAAAGCTGCTTGACTTTGGAGTCTTAGGCTCCATTCATACTTGTGCGACTTGCCATGCTACCTTGGTCATCAAAGTCGCATGACAAGTCATTTCCCATGATAACCATTCAAAAATGTGCTTATAGTTGCAGCAAATTCAGTTCATGCACTACATTGGTCTGACTTCCATGCAACTTGAGGGCCATAGACTTCAATGTTAACCCTCAAAAGTTGCAGGAAAGTTGCACCTTAATGTTATACAATGCAAGGGTTGTTCATTATCGCCGGTCAAAGCCAAAGTTGTGTCCAAGTTGCACCCATCCAAGGTTGCATTCCAATCGGCGCAACTTTGGTGTTGCACAACTGTAAACGGAGCCTTAAAGTGAACCTAGCACCAGGTCCAACGTTCGTGTGAAGTGATGAGTAGCCCCCCTTCCCCCTCCCAGAACAAGAGCGATGAAAATATTATCAGCATTTAGGGTCTCGTTCTTCAGCACGGAGTGTTTATTTGGGCTCCTCTCTCTCGGCTCACGGAATGTCAGAGATAGCTTACACCCTGCAAGTCCGGGCTCGACCGCCTAGCCAGGGGCCAGAATGACAGACCTTTTCTGTGAAATATCCCACCAATGTGTGTTGGGTGTCCATTACGATTCCAGGCCTGAGAATAAGTGAAGAGAACGAGATATGAGATTTAAATGGAGATGTGCTTGCAGTGCGCTTATCATTAACCAGCCC
>BLSH010201251.1:357720-369731 GCA_018402905.1 Glandirana rugosa
ATAGATAGATAGATAGATAGATAGATAGATAGATAGATAGAGATAGGCAGACAATAGATAGATAGATAGATAGATAGATAGATAGAGATACGAAGACACCCTTACGTTCAGCCATTTTTTTTTTTCCAATTACTCAAAAAAAACCCTCTGTTTGACTGTATCGCGGCGGGATACCCACTGTACACCTTAGTGTCCGTTTTAGACCTCGCCATTGCGCACTTACTTCGGATTGCGTGTCCCGCGTCTCACGTTTTAACGTTGGTCTTCACGTTTTGACTACGTTTAACATTGTTTACTAGTTAATCCAGCGTCACCGGCGTCAAATCTTCCGCGGGACGGGGCGGGTGGGGGGACCGTGTGTTACAAGAGTAAGTTACATTGGAAAAGTGACTACGGTGGGTTTAGCGTTGTAAAGACGACGGGATCCGTTTTGATTTCAGTCCACGGATAGATAGATAGATAGATAGATAGATAGAGATACGAAGACACCCTTACGTTCAGCCATTTACCTGACTTTAGTTTTGCCTAGGGCAGCAGAAATGTTGCGATTTGGGTGGCATCAGTGAAAAGGTTACATTGAATGAGAACATTGTGTGCCAGGGGGGTGGGCGGGGCAGGGCGCCTTCTAAACTGCGGCCACTGCGACCTAATTGATCATTTGTTACAATTTGCATCAGTTTTGCACTTCTGGTTGCAATTTTGCACTCTGCGCCCTGTGCGTTAGGCTTCATTCACGCGTTACCGCTCCAGATTTTGCCTGTGATTCCACATGTCACCCATAGGGCGGCGCTATGTCAGTTTGTCTCACAAAAAAAGCTCATTAACCTTTTTTTTTTTTTACCGACTTGCATTCCCACAGAAGCATAGAGATAGATAGATAGATAGATAGATAGATAGATAGATAGATAGAGAGATTTTTTTTAATGCATTTTTTAGTTGCTATAATCTGCTAGTCAATCTAATTGTGTTTATATGCGTATATTTCCAAGCACCTATAAATGTGCATAATTCTGCACCAAAATAAATATATATATTTTTTACCTTCTTTTGGACTTCCCTGCCAGCTAGCGGAAGGATACGGCGTATGTCGGAGTATTTGAACCCACCTGCCCGCATGAAGTCTTGAAGGTCTATGTAACGCTACGCACTGCGTATTGTAACGCATGTATGTGTGCTACAAGAAATGCCTTGTGACTACATTTTTCATCCCCCCACACACAATGCTTTTGGTGGGAACCACGCAAGTGAACGGCGATGGTATTTGCTGCGTTGAGCCTGCAGTTGAATAACACAGAAGGTGTGAATGAGCCCCCCGTTCTGCAGCCTGTTGTCACTTGAACTCCGGTGACACTCGGTGAGAGGACCGCTCTGCGCCACACTCGGCTCGCGTTTTACTAATCCGTCCAATGAGCTCATTTCCTGTGCTTGGCCACAGCGAGTGTTGAAATAACGGTTGGCGGGTTACGCTTTTTTTTTTTTAGGGTGACATGCGTCTCGTTATATTGTCCCTGTGTTTCCAGGATTCGTACCATGAGTCACATGGTTGTATGAGTCACCTTCCTGACCGCGTCCGCTCCGAGGAAACTGACATTTTTCTTGGGATTTAAAGAACCCCACCGCACGGTCTGCATTAAAACGGTCACAAATTTGGGTTCTCTAAAAGTCTGCAAATCTGTTAGTTGTACGCATGTTTTAAAGTTTACTGACTGAAAGCTGCATATGATACATAGATTAAAAAAAAATGTAAAAGTTATTATTTTTGCTATATTTTTTTTCTCTTTATGTTTTTATGAAAAAATAAAGGGAAATAATAAATAAAATACTTTTTTTTTCCCCCCTTTTATTTTTATTTCTTCCTGGTACCCATCAGTGACTTTTTTTTTTTCATTTATAGCTGGGCATAGTAAATTGTTTACTATGCTTCAGTTTGTGAATGAGCAGGAAGCTATTCCTGTTTGTTTATTTTGCGTAGCTGAGGCTGCAGAGAAAGGAACCGTCCTCAGTCCCTTTCTGTCTCAAGTGAGACATCAAGGGTCTGTTTAGATCCTTGATATTTCACCAAAGCCCCCCCCCCACGGTGGTCCTAAAAAAAAAAAAATGGATAGAATAAAAAAAAAAAATACTTTTTATTTATCTCCCTTTATTTTTTAATGAAAAGATAGAGAGGAAAAAGTAGTAAAAAAAAGATTAAAAAAAGTTAAATGGTAAAAAATTATTAAAAAATAAAAAAAAACTACTGAGACCGGTGGCAGAACTACCAGGTTTGCAATTAAGACTGGGCTCTGGCGCTCCGCCGCCGTGGTGGGGGGGGCTAAGACAGCAGGAGGGTGGCCCCCGCTGCAGGACCATAATATAGGGCCCCAGGATCAGTGGGAAGGGGGCCCCTCATGATTTCTTGCACCGGGGTCCTGAAGGTTCTACTTCTGCCTCTGGTAGGTACCAGGATTTTTCATTGCTGAGAGCCAAGAACTATGTGTCCTAATTTATTTAATTTTTTTAATATTGCGGGGATGTGTGCGTTAAAGCAACGCCTAATACATATGTTGATGCATTGCAGCACTATTCAGTTTGAATGGCACCCAAACGTCCTAAACAATGCACCTGCTTTGCAACCAATGAGTGTTGAGGCAAAAAAAAAAAACTGGTCCAATTTTTGGGATTGTGTTTTCGGAAGGCCATTGGTTTCACTGAACAGGCCTAAACGCATGCACATTAACGCACTACACAAATGTAAATGGACAGTGAGCGTTTTCAGATATGAACTTTTTGTGGTTGAGCGGACCATCCGGAGAAAGGAGCCGGTCACTCTGTAGTTTTGGCTGCCATGCTCACATAACGCCTATAGGTGGCAGTATTCTTTCTGAAGGTCCTAAATACTGAGCCATAAAGGGTTCCCTGGTTCTCAGCGCTGCCCCCTGCAGGTTCTAAGAAGGGCGAGTTTACCCAGCAGTCCTGTGAGGAGACCGCAGTACCACTCTTATGGACTGTGGAAAGCTTGCTGGATTGGATTTAATAGAAACTCAGGAGACCTGTGTTTGGGGCAATTGACGGTCTCTGTTGGATATTGTGGCGCAGATACTGGTGAAGTGCGGCAAAATCCTACGTTTTCTTCTGCAGCTCAATGTGAACTGGTGATGTGATGCCGTATAATAATCTACAGACAGAAGCAGTTTCCATCTCTTGAGCTTCTAGCCCATCTTATACTGTAAAAGTTTCCTACAAATCTCCATATTTATAGAATACTTTACAGATATTGGTGTAGAGAGCAACCTCCATTATGAGGAGCTTCCACCATCCCTGTGCTGAGGTCTACACAACTGTTGTGCCCGTTTTTTATAAGAGGTTCCCACCATGTAGTTCCAAGCTCTCTACCTACTTATGAGGGCTTCCCACCATTCTTGTGCTGATTTCATGGGTCTGTACATCTGCTTTGCCCATTATGAGGGCTTCCCACCACCCCTGTGCTGAGTTCTCAGGTCTACACAACTGTTGTGCCCATTTAACAAGAGGTTCCCACCATATAGATCCAAGCTCTCCACCTACTTATGAGGGGTTCCCACCACCCATGTGCTGAGTTCCCAGGTCTGCACACCTGCTGTGCCCATTATGAGGGGTTCCACCATCCCTGTGCTGAGTTCCTGGGTCTACACAACTGTTGTGCCCATTAAATAAGAGGTTCCCACCATAGAAATGCTCCTTACATTGGTGGTCAGTGGGAAGAATGCGCCTTACATTGGTGGTCAGTGGGAAGAATGTTCCTAACATTGGTGATCAGTGGGAAGAATGCTCCTTACATTGGTGATCAGTGGGAAGAATGTTCCTTACATTGGTGATCAGTGGGAAGAATGCTCCTTACATTGGTGATCAATGGGAAGAATGTTTCTTACATTGGTGATCAGTGGGAAGAATGCTCCTTACATTGGTGGTCAGTGAGAAGAATGCTCCTTACATTGGTGGTCAGTGGGAAGAATGCTCCTTACATTGGTGGCCAGTGAGAAGAATGCTCCTTACATTGGTGGTCAGGGGGAAGAATGCTCCTTACATTGGTGATCAGTGGGAAGAATGCTCCTTACATTGGTGATCAGTGAGAAGAATGCTCCTTACATTGGTGATCAGTGGGAAGAATGTTCCTTACATTGGTGATCAGTGGGAAGAATGCTCCTTACATTGGTGATCAGTGGGAAGAATGTTCCTTACATTGGTGGTCAGGGGGAAGAATGCTCCTTACATTGGTGGTCAGCGGGAAGAATGCTCCTTACATTGGTGGTCAGTGGGAAGAATGTTCCTTACATTGGTGGTCAGTGGGAAGAATGTTCCTTACATTGGTGATCAGTGGGAAGAATGCTCCTTACATTGGTGATCAGTGGGAAGAATGCTCCTTACATTGGTGATCAGTGAGAAGAATGCTCCTTACATTGGTGGTCAGTGAGAAGAATGGCTCTTACATTGGTGATCAGTGGGAAGAATGCTCCTTACATTGGTGGTGGTCAAGAATACAGCGTGTGGTGTGTACGCGCATATTAGTAATAAAAAATAATTTTGTACGCAAGTAGATTTATATCTTTGATGGCTATTTTTGTGCCCGGAGTGGATTAAAAAGCAGAGACCATTCCTTGCATTCAGTACAGATTACTGGACAGAGCGGAGTTCCTCTTTAACTATCTGGCCTAATCTACACTTTGTAACACTTGGGCGGCCCGGCGTTGGCTCTTTATAACGTGGCAGTCCTATCAGTCCTCACTTAATTACAATCTAAATATTTGTGAAGACCAAACAACGTGTTGGCATCTGTGCCATGCTGCTTTCATCCGGAGAGTGGGAGGAATTCCTCTGCTGGAAACGGGACGGAGAAGGCACGGACTCCCCCCGAGGGGCCGCCAGCGGCGCTACAACTGCCCAGCATGCCTTGTTGGCGGGGGCTTTTCTGGGATCACGATCCACAGCAGTGACAGGCCGTCTGTCTGCGCAGGAGAGAGTCGGCAGCAATGTTTTTCTGTCCACAGATCTCTACATGAGTTGATTAAGTCTTGCCGGCTGCTTGAATTTTGGAATTGCTTAACACTTTTTTTTTATATCCCTTGGCCAAAGAAATGTTGAGTTTCTTCTAATTAACTCTAGAAGCTTCTGTTGGAAGTTCACCTTTTTATATTGTCATTCTGCTAAGGCTAGGTTCATGCTTGAGCTTCTCTGGGTGTCTTTAGGGCTCATTCACATGTGCAACAGAGGCTGATGCTACTCTGAAAAGCAATCCATGCTCAGATTGCTTTTCAGAGGTGCTCGACGGGCTGCCAGGAGGCAATGTTGCCTACCACCTGATTTAACTCCTCTAATTGCTGTTCTACTGTACTGTAAGTGCAGGCAAGAACTCTAGCCAATGGGAAAGCTTGTTATTGGAGAAGGCAGGAACCCTTAGCTGGTGGGAAAGCCAGCTACTGGAGAAGGCAAAAACTCTAGCCAAATGGGAAAGCTAATTACTGGAGAAGGTGAGAACTCTAGCCAATGGGAAAGCTAGTTACTCTAAAAGGCAGGGAGCTCTTCGCCAGTGGGAAAGCTAGCTACTGGAGAAGGCAGGAACTCTTCGCCAGTGGGAAAGCTTAGCTACTGGAGAAGGCAGGAACTCTTCGCCAGTGGGAAAGCTTAGCTACTGGAGAAGGCAGGAACTCTTCGCCGGTGGGAAAGCTTAGCTACTGGAGAAGGCAGGACGTCTTCGCCAGTGGGAAAGCCAGCTACTGGAGAAGGCAGGAACTCTTCACCAGTGGGAAAGCTTAGCTACTGGAGAAGGCAGGAACTCTTCGCCAGTGGGAAAGCCAGCTACTGGAGAAGGCAGGACCTCTTCGCCAGTGGGAAAGCTTAGCTACTGGAGAAGGCAGGAACTCTTCGCCGGTGGGAAAGCTTAGCTACTGGAGAAGGCAGGACGTCTTCGCCAGTGGGAAAGCCAGCTACTGGAGAAGGCAGGAACTCTTCACCAGTGGGAAAGCTTAGCTACTGGAGAAGGCAGGAACTCTTCGCCAGTGGGAAAGCCAGCTACTGGAGAAGGCAGGACCTCTTCGCCAGTGGGAAAGCCAGCTACTGGAGAAGGCAGGAACTCTTCGCCAGTGGGAAAGCTTAGCTACTGGAGAAGGCAGGAACTCTTCGCCAGTGGGAAAGCTTAGCTACTGGAGAAGGCAGGAACCCTTCGCCAGTGGGAAAGCTTAGCTACTGGAGAAGACAGGACCTCTTCGCCAGTGGGAAAGCTTAGCTACTGGAGAAGGCAGGACCTCTTCGCCAGTGGGAAAGCTTAGCTACTGGAGAAGGCAGGAACTCTTCGCCGGTGGGAAAGCTAGCTACTGGAGAAGGCAGGACCTCTTCGCCAGTGGGAAAGCTTAGCTACTGGAGAAGGCAGGAACTCTTCGCCGGTGGGAAAGCTAGCTACTGGAGAAGGCAGGACCTCTTTGCCAGTGGGAAAGCTTAGCTACTGGAGAAGGCAGGACCTCTTTGCCAGTGGGAAAGCCAGCTACTGGAGAAGGCAGGACCTCTTCGCCAGTGGGAAAGCTTAGCTACTGGAGAAGGCAAGAACTCTAGCCAATGGGAAAGCTGTTACTGGAGAAGGCAAGAAAAGTTGTGCTAGTTTTCAACTACTCCCAATGGGAGTCAACAGGACCAAAAATGTGCAACTCTACCCCAGAGAAACTCGTGTAGTATTTCAGGTTTCAAACAACTTTATCAGAAGCCTGGGTGACCATGCAGAAGCACAACTAGGAGACAAGGACAGAGCGTTGTTGCTCTAGAACTGAAAGCCAGGACTGGGATGATGGGTAGGCAGAATAAGTGGCTGCCTTGAGCTCTTTGGTAGGATGGGGGTGCTAAAAGTTAAGGACCTGCAACATTTTCTTCTGAAGCAATTCAGGGCTTATGGGAGGAGACGGGAGAGTGGCTTGGCCTTTTGCTGTGGGTGCTCAAGGACCTTATCCTGACATTGAAAGTGCCTGAAGGATGTTCGTGGCAGGATCGCCAGGGATCTTTTTAATAGAATTGAAACACTGAAAGACTTTTAAAGGGACAATATCAGGCTAAAAATGTGACACTTTAATATTTGTGTTTACATACACTTAAAAGTATTTTCGACTCATAAGCTGGCTTATTTTTATCTGTGACATCTGATGGGTTCAGCCATAAATTGTGTACATCTTGGTGACATCATTTATTGAGCTGTCTCTGTGCTCTGCTTAGAGGTGCTCCTGCCACTTTGGGGTTCCTACATCTTGCTCCATTTTAATCATTTTTCTAGATGTTGTGGTCCATCAGAAGTGGTGGCATTCACCTGGAATGGCTTTGTCAGTTTTGCAGTGTCAGAACCTCCAACATGGCCAACTCTGTTCTGAAGGCATCAAGAGGCACAGGAAAACACTTGGCTGGTTTAAACTCCAACATCTGCCAAAAACCAGAATACCTGTTTTGGGTGGACTGAAAAAATGTAAAATTTCCGTTACAGAGATTGAAGCCCCCTCATAATGGCCTCAGCTGTTTGTAGACCTGCTAACTCAGGCTCGAATGTCACTACTTAGGAATGAGCAAATTGATTTGCATGCTTCAGAATGTAAAGCAAATTCAGCTGGAACATTGAAACTTACCTTGGCTTTCAGTTTGTGATTTTGTAACATAGTCAGATAACTTTCATATTACCCCCAAAGCAAAGGGCACACTTAGAACCTTAGCGATTTGAGAGAGATGTTGGTTATTATAAGGGTACCACCAATTAAGGAAGACTGCTTCCTTATCAAAACAATGTAGGTGCAGGGCACAAGTTTTCTGTTTCAATTTTGTATTTGCCTTTGGTCCATTTTTGCTACCTCACTTATAAATGGCATTAGCTCTGCTGAATCATTGGAGGGTCAGATTTACATTCACTTATCATTGGTCTCCCATACAGTGACAAAGAGTTTGTTTTGGTTCTACCAAAAGGTGGGACAGGGCCTTGTTGGGTGGACGTGGCCCAAAAAGACCTTATTCCATCGGTGGATAAGGCATGAAAAGGCCTTATTCCATGGGTGGACAGGGCCCAAAAAGACCTTATTCCATCGGTGGACAGGGCATAAAAAGGCCTTATTCCATTGGTGGACAAGGTCTTGTTGGGTGGACAGTGCCCAAAAAGATCTTATTCCATCAGTGGACAGGGCCCGAAAAGACCTTATTCCATTGGTGGACAGGGCCCAAAAAGACCTTTTTCCATTGGTGGATAGGACCCAAAAAGACCTTATTCCATTGGTGGACAGGGCCCAAAAAGACCTTATGCCATCGGTGGACAGTTCCCAAAAAGACCTTATTCCATTGGTGGACAGGGCCCAAAAAGACCTTATTTCATTGGTGGACAGGGCCCAAAAAGACCTTATGCCATTGGTGGACAGGGCTCAAAAAGACCTTATGCCATCGGTGGACAGTTCCCAAAACGACCTTATTCCATCTGTGGTCAAGGGGCCCCCTCCTGTAGGGTGGACAGGGGCCCTCCTACACTTTTGTCAAACAGAAAATTTAACAAAGTTGGGATAAACCATCTCTCCTCACTGTGGATTTACTACCGGAGACAATTGTCTGATTAATAGTTTGTACAAAATCTCTGCAGGTCTATTTTTTACTCTTTACGGCCATTGAAGCTTCAATGTTCTGTGAACTGTCTGGTAGAACACAGCATGCAGATTGCACGAGAGAACTTAATTTCACTTGTAAGTCTGGAGAAAACTAGTTTGCCTCCAAAACGAAGGAAGAAAAAAAAATCAAAGTATTTGCCTGAACGAGTGTTAAACAGCCCGACCAAGTCATTAAACCGGTTCCATTCCATATAGACTTATTGTCATTATGAACATTTTGGGGATTCCGTTACAGCACAGTGGAAGTAGCACAGATTGTAAAAACACGGGAGGGGGGTTCTGATGTGGTTTTTGTAGAGGCCTGGAATGTGACAATTTTTGTAGGGTGTGAAATCCTCCAAACTGAGGATCACTCTAGTGAAGAGCAGTCTTTTTTTTGTTGTTTTTTATTTTAATATGAAACTGATTTCTAAGGAATTGGTGACCGTCGCCAGACTTATGCAGCAAAAACCATACATCTGATTATACTCTTTGCATTTAGCGTATCCTGTAAAACCCTTCCTTGTGTAGACTTCCAAGAGACCTGAGACTGCTGCTGGGTGTCGCCATCTTGGATGCAATGTCGGCAGCTCCAGCAGATGCTGGGTGCCGCCATCTTTGATGCAATGTCGGCAGCTCCAGCAGATGCTGGGTGCTGCCATCTTGGATGCAATGTCTGCAGCTCCAGCAGATGCAATGTTGGCAGCTCCAGCAGATGCTGGGTGCCACCATCTTGGATGCAATGTTGGCAGCTCCAGCAGATGCAATGTTGGCAGCTCCAGCAGATGCTGGGTGCCACCATCTTGGATACAATGTCGACAGCACCAGCAGGCTCAACACTATCACCTCGCAGTACTCCCCTTCCTTCCTCTCCTGGCAGCTACATAAAGGTCATGGAGCTGGTGGTGGTGGTGGTGGTGGGGGTTGGGGGGGGGGGTGGGGCTGGATCAGCACAGATAGTAGTTACACCCCCGGATGTGTACCAAAGGATTTTCATTCAGGGGTCCACTTAACATTGGGGGGGGGGGGGGGTCAGTTATATTGATGCAATTGTCTTCTTTTAACAAAAGTTGGGAGGTCAAAGGGGGTCCAATATTTGATGAGGGGCGGGATGCTAATGCAGGGGGTTTGGGGGGAGTGTAAAGGATTGCATGGATTCACTTTAACATGGAGTGGTCTAAACTATTTTGATGCAGAAATCTAATTTTAACATATGGGGGAGCTTTTACTTGCAGGTGGCCAATTAACATGGGTGGGGGGGATAACTATTTGGAGCAGGGGTTTACTCTTACAGTGCAGACAACTAGCCCTTTTAATGTTTTGCTGGCCCCTTTTTTATCTGGCCCAATAACCCCCCCAGTAGAGAAGCCTGTGTTGGTAATCCCATGCCGCAGGGCATTGCTACAAGTGGGCAGTGCCCAAGTTAGGCCGCCATTGTAAATATGGAAATTCCTGTGGCAGAGGAGTTGTTGACTTTGGAGCGGATCATGGTGGATTGGAGCAGTGCTGTGTAACAGATGTATTTCTATGTAGTAAAATAATTCTCCTCTAAATGTTGTAGTATGTTTGTCCTAGAGGAAACATGGCATGAGCCTGGCACAGCGTCTGGTGCCAAGAGTGAGGAAGCAGCTGGGAGAGCTGCAGAGGCAGATGACTCGGAACTGTCTGGGCACATAACGTCTGTCACTACCGAGGTACAAGAATGTGAATCTGTGGGATGCACAGTTATTAAACTCTGATTTGGTGATGCTTAAAGCCCAGTTTATCTTTCAGTTTAAATCCACTAAATATATTCCAGGTGTAAAAAAACAAAAGACGTGGAAAGATTAGGCTGTGGCTGTTTTTATATACAGAAAATGAACTGGGTAGCAAAGCCTGTGTGAATTCGGTGGTCTCTTTGGCTTTGTGTGAATTCGGTGGTCTCTGTGGGCTTTGTGTGAAATCGGTGGTCTCTGTGGGCTTTGTGTGAAAGCGGTGGTCTCTGTGGGCTTTGTGTGAAAGCGGTGGTCTCTGTGGGCTTTGTGTGAAAGCGGTGGTCTCTGTGGGCTTTGTGTGAAAGCGGTGATCTCTGTGGACTTTGTGTGGAAGCGGTGGTCTCTGTGCACTTTGTGTGGAAGTGGTGGGCTTTGTGTGGAAGCGGTGGTCTCTGTGGGCTTTGTTTGGAAGTGGTGGTGTCTCTTTGGCTTTCTGTGTGGATGTGGTGTTGTCTCTTTGACTTTTTGTGTGGAAGCGGTGGTCTCTGTGGGCTTTGTGTGGAAGCGGTGGTCTCTGTGGGCTTTGTGTGGAAGAGGTAGCAGTGGTGTCTCTTTGGCTTTCTGTGTGGAAGCGGTGGTCTCTGTGGGCTTTGTGTGGAAGCGATGGTCTCTGTGGGCTTTGTGTGGAAGCGGTGGTGTCTCTTTGGCCTTCTGTGTGGACGCTGTGGTCTCTGTGGGCTTTGTGTGGAAGCAGTGGTCTCTGTGGGCATTGTGTGGAAGCGGTGGTGTCTCTTTGGCTTTCTGTGTGGAAGCGGTGGTCTCTGTGGGCTGTGTGTGGAAGCGGTGGTGTCTCTTTGGCTTTCTGTGTGGAAGCGATGGTCTCTGTGGGCTTTGTGTGGAAGCGGTGGTCTCTGTGGGCTTTGTGTGGAAGTGGTGGTGTCTCTGTGGCTTTCTGTGTGGAAGCGGTGGTCTCTGTGGGCTTTGTGTGGAAGTGGTGGTGTCTTTGTGGCTTTCTGTGTGTCTCTTTGCTGTGAATTTGGCAGCTGGTGACAACAGCCAAATATTCACTGTTCTCTGCAGGTGAATCCTACCAAGGCATGACAGTGGTTCACCATGCATGTATATATTGCTTTACAAGTAAACCTATTGGAGTCGGTTGCTTCAGCAGTTCATTGTCCTCATTTTTATTTTTATTTTTTAACTTAAAATTTTGCAAAAATGTAAGATCTACATAAATTTTCTTGCTGCTTTGAGATGAAAACTCTGATTTTATTCTGCCAATCGCAAAGCAACATCATGTTTATACTTCTGGCTGATATGTAACCTTGGCGCTGTAGCCTATGCTCACCAGCGGGACCAGTAAACGCCAACCAGGTGGCCCCTTGTGCCAGGCTCGCTGGGCTCGCACACTCTTGCAGCTCCACTCCCTGATGGGGGGCAAAATGCTCATTCATGGAATGTTACGAGGTTCCTATTGATATGAGATCAGCGGATATTTTATTTTTACTGGCCCTTTAACCGTGTTGCTCCGGTCAGCGCCTGGGTTAATGCAATGTAAATTATCTGGTGACAGATTTGCTGTGTGGCAGTGCCTGACTATAAGTGTAGGGGGTCTTGTTCTTAAGGGGGGCTTGCAGCAAGCATTGTAGCAGTGGAGGGGAGGCCTTGCAGCAAGCTTTTTGGGAGGGGTTGATAAAGGGGGCTAGCATCAAGT
>BLSH010201251.1:372007-384952 GCA_018402905.1 Glandirana rugosa
GGAGGGGGGGTGTGATGTCACAGCGTTTCCCCTGCCAGCGCAGATGGCTTCAGATCCTGACAGTCCAGCGCTGGAGGAGAGCAATAGAAGTATGAATCAGATCTGACGGAGTATTGTAAAGGCCCCACCACTTCCAACCAGACAGGAAACATTGTAACAAGCTATAAATTTCATACCCTGCAATTTCTTTTTTTTCTTCCAACTTTAATTTATAGACGTGTTGCTGAGCAATAAATACATAGAGAAAAAAAAAAAACACTCACAGCTACGCAAACACTCCCCGCTTTTATGCATGCGCATTGATTTTATACCAGAGGTGGGCGCTTTTTTTAAAAAAAATATATATTTTTTTTTTTTTATATTTACATTTTTTGGATGCATTTAAAAGTGCATATTGGTGGACTGATTTTCTTTATAGTAGATGCAAAAAATTCAAATAACATGAAAATAAATCCCGGCGATCCTGTTCAGGTACTTCCTGTTATAGGATGACCTTTTTTTAAAAAAAATTTTTTTCTGGTTTCCCGATTTTGCTGTCACACGGTTTATCTGTATACCTCTGTATTGATTAGAGGTCATGCACACAGTCCATTTTTTTTTTTTATCCACTTAACGTGTTTCTCCTTTAAAGAACACCGCTTAAAGGCGCCTAAAAGTCATGGTTTTCACGTGTTTGAGAGTTCATGGATTCCTTTGGCCAGAATTTTTTATATCTTTCTGGGCATTGGAATGAATGAACTCTCAAGTGATAAATGTGTTTAGGAACGTTGGTCGTGGGGTTTATTTTGTTTTTTTTTTTATTTATTCTTTATGGCTTAGTTAACTGCTTAAGGACCCAGCCTTGTTGCTTAAAAGTAAACAGTAATTTTTGCCAGAAAATTAATTAGAACCCCCAAATATGTGTGTTTTTTTTTCTTTTTTTTTTTTTTTTTTTGCAGAGACCCTAGAGAATAAAGTGGCCATGGTCGTTGCAATTTTTTGACACATGGCAGCGGTTTTTCAATTGCAATGGGAAAAAAAAAAAAAAAAAATATATATATATATATATATATATATATATATATATATATATATATATATATATTATAATTATTATTATTATTTTTTTTTTTTTACAATTTTAATGTAATAAAAAATATGTAACACAACCTTTATGTAAAATATAAAATGTCACGTCGAGTAAATGGATACCAAACCTGACATGCTTTAAATTATCGCACGCTCGCGCCGCGGCGACAGACGTAAACTTTGCCATCCATAGGCAACGATTTAAAAGCCTTTATAGGTTACAACTTTATATATCCAGAGGAGGTCTGGTGCTAGAAATACTGCCCATGATCTGACGTTTGCGGCAATACCTCACATGTGTGGGTCGATCGCTGTGTGCACGCGGGGCCGATGCACGCGTTAGCATTTGTGTGCTAGCATGGGGGAGGGGTGGGCATTTTAAACTTTTTTTTTTTTATATATTGAGAATTTATTTGATTTGATTATTACACTGTTGCATTACATTTTGATCACTTTTATTGCTGTCACAAAGAATGTAAACATCCCTTGTGACAGCAAGAGGGACTTGACGGGTGCTCTTTATGCAGGGATCTGGGGTCAAGAAAACCCCATATGCCTCCTTTGCCACGTGAAGGCATTCAAACCTCCAAGATGGGCATTTTTTAATACTTTCTTTGAAAAAATGCCACCGATAACAGCCAGGTACACTGGAAGTGATGCTATTGATTGCTTTCGGGTTACCATAGAAGAGATCCGATTTCGGTCTCCGGCCAGCCGGTGGACTCTCAGGTCCCCCTGTGGCACGGAAGAGCCATGTGTGTGTGTGTGGGGGGGGGGGCATCCAAAATTAGCCTCCCCGACAGGAGGAGAAGCTGGCAGCATTGCAGTGGGAGGCAGAAGATGATCAGTGTCTGCAATAAGACAGTACAGCTCAGCAGGTGCCCCCAATTTGAACTGATGGTGCCCGGGCCCAGTACAGGAGGGCTGGTTGTACTGCCTTATCAGCGGCACTGGTTGTTGCTGTCAGTTGTATTTGGATCATTGGGCTTTCAGTTGAAATGTGTAATATTTTTTTTTTTTTTTGTCTGAGCGAATTTCAAGTTTTTTTTGATTCCCAATAAAAGCTTCCATATTTTGCCCCTTGGGTAGGAGGTAGGGAAGGTTGCCTAACCGAGTGGAGCAATCGTAACACCAATTACCCCTCAGGATCTCTCTGATCCAATACACCTTTGTTCATCAGAGCCCTTATGAAAGGGGCACCCCTTGAACACCCCGAATTGTGTTGGGTTTCAATTTTGAGTGGTGGGCGGAGGGAGGCCTAGACCTAGAAACAGGCGATTTACTAGACATGCACTTTTTGTTCATTTTTGCTTCATTCCTTTTTTTTTTTTTCTTTCATTTCTCAGGTCATTCGTTCTGATCGCAATTCGTACCTTCATAAATTTGCAAATTCGAAATCCGAAAAGAAGAAAGGAAAATCTGAAAATTTTAAATAACTATTTATCCGAAGTTACGAATTTTCCAAAATAACGAATGCCGCATCTAAACAAATGGAACGGAAGGAAATAATATTAATTAAAAATAATAATAATAATAATAAAACATTTTTATTAATTTGTTATGTTCAATTCATTTAGATGCGGCTTTCGTTATTTCGGATAATTAGTAATTTTGGATAAATTCGTATTCGTTACTTTCACTAACAGCCAAATTTGAAAGGAAATTCCAATGCCTATTATTTAATAATTTGTTTGTTTTTCGGATTTTCGGTCTTTTGAATTTTCGCTCATATTTTCGGATTTTCAAATTGTGAATTTACGAATTTTCTAATATTCGTAAAAATTTGTTAAATGGGTTTTCATTAATTTGGATTCGGATATTTTCAAATGAACGAATTTGACTTTCGTTAAAGGAATTCGGTACGAAACAAATTGCACATGTCTACTATTTACCAGTTTGTCGCTGCACTGCGGGCGGGCAGTCCGGTAGTGGGTTAAAGTATAGGCCCAAATTTCCCGCCAAGGCGAGAATGATGTACCCAGCCTCAGCATGTGTAGGAAGGGGGGGCGGGTCACTCTGGGGTCCATTGCATTTCTGCGCATGCGCGCGGTCCCGTAGACTGCTTCTTGGGATTTCTCTTAACTCCTCCCCGGAGGTAGATCAAGGAATCTTACACAGGAATGGCATTAATGTCTGCCAGCTTACTGGTAGGGGGTCAGTGTACCTGTGTATGCGTAGGGGGTGTGTGGCACATGCATGGTCCTGCAGACCTGGCAAAGATCCCTGTGGCGTGTCTGCACATGCGCTGCAAATGAATTGAAGATGATGCCGCCTGTAAGGGACAAGTTGTACTTCATGGACTACCAAGTGTTTATTTTTATTTTTTTTTCGATACAGGGACATTTTTGTTACTAAACCCACAACAGTAAAATCAGTCTTTATGTGCAGTAAAGCATGCTTGTTATACTCACTGTGGAACAGGGTTGCCAACCGCCAGTAAATTTACTGACAGTTTGTAAAAATCTGTGATTTTTACAACTGTCTATAAATATCAGGATCTGATAATTTGTCACGCTGTGCTGACTTTTTAAGTGTAAACCAAGCAAATTACTTGATATGGGTATTGTCAGTGTTTCCATGTTATGTTTAAATATCAATTGTCTGAATTTTTAATAAGAGTGCAGTTTTTTTCAGGTTGCCAGTAAAAAAAAATGTGCTCCGCCAGTAAATTTTCCATGTTTTGCCAGTAAAAAACGATGCAAGTGGTTGGCAACCCTGCTGTGGAACCTAAGGGGTTAATCCTCCGGATAGTGTAAAAAGGCTTTTTGATCCTGTCTTCTCTGATTCTCCCCTTCGCCCACTGTCCCCAATCCTTCTCCTGGTAAAACCGAGCCTTTGGAGGCACTCTGCACATGCTCAGTTTGGTGTGTATTGCTAGGGAGGTTTTTCTTTTCTTGTGAGGGTGCATGTGATCAGCACAGGGCCAATCAGTACTGTCCAGACAGAGGGTCAGGGGTCCTTCAGTCTCATAGGACAATCAGAGGAGAATTAAAACTCCTTCTACAAGCTTTAACCGGACACGGATAGGAGTCACAAGACTGCTATATACTGCTGATGAGAAAAGGTATTTAGCAGTTTATATTTACTAAAATAACTGCATTTCCATGCTCTGTGTAGGGGATCGGATGTAGTGACTGCAAGCTCCTGGGTTTAGTGACATTTTATTTTGTTTTATATGGCTGGGGTGGAGTTTCATTAATTTTAAAAGGAGAGCTTGGTGGACTTGTGCAATTGGTAGCATTCTCATCCGTATGTTTTGTAGCATTCTTCATGTCCAGCAATCTGTAGGAGCGTTTAGTGAGGGAATAATACTAATAATGACAGCAGATGCTCGGCGTCCTCTCTCATAGGGTTACTCAGTGTCCGGGCTCTGGGAAAATATTTGCTGTAGTAAAACGTGCCTCTAGGATCATCCAGGGCAAAGGAATGGAGGGCAGTTGGGACGAGCTGAGGGATTTATATTCTCCAGGAAACCAAACTTCAGGAACGAACCATACATCTGTCAACGTGTGCCCTTTTTGACTTCACATATGGCCTTCTAAAAATCCATGTGCACGAGGGGTTAAATGCGACCTCTGGCCTCCCCTTCAGTCTTGCACGGTTGTAACGGCTCCTCTTCTGGACTGAAATTACTTACGGTTAGGCCTTCACGGCACACTTTGAGCTTCTTACACTGTGTATTAGAAGTTGTAGCAAGTTGGAGCCCACCTCATTTCCTGCCCGAAGGATGCCCAACCCTTCCCTCCCAGCCTGGCTCTCCTAGCCACCCCTTTCATTGGATTGCAGTTCTTTCAATTTGAGGCTCAGCCTTGCATGTGTGTTGCATGGGCTGCATGTAGCGCCCCCTAGCATTTGTTAAAGCCGAGTTCCACCCAAAGTGGTACTTCCGCTTTAAGGGAAGGTAACCCCCTGACATGCCACAATTGGCATGTAATTATTTTTTGGGGGGGGCGGATACCCCATGGGCCCCCAGGTCCCACTTCCTCCTCTGGCACTGTGGAACCGGACGGAAGTTCACCTTGCTCCCCTCCCACCCGGCGATCTTCTGGGACACGTCACAGGTCACCAGAAGATTCACAGCTCACAGTGCGACTCGCGCATGCACAGTGCGTGCCCAGGCTTGGAAGCCAAAGCCAGGTGCCCACACTTGTGATGCCGTCGTCGCCGAAGGGAGGGGGAGAAGAGCGAGCCTTCGAGCGGCCGCATCGCTGGAGCCTGGGACAGGTGAGTGTCTGATTTGTTAAAAGTCAGCAGCTACACTTTTTGTAGCTGCTGACTTTTAGCTGGGTGGCACTCCGCTTTAAGTCAGTTCTATACTAAGGGCTCCTACGGTGAAGAATTTCAGCAAGATCTGTTGAAAACCTACTATAGGCATTAAACAGCCCAAAGGTCTTGTTGGAAGTTGTGCAACACAACTAGTTAAGTCAGGTCCATCGGGCGTCAGGACAAATACCAGCCCAAATTGCTCCAGTTTTGCAGGGTAGAAGGCAAGTGGTCAAGATGGGGAACCTTCTTCCCCATCATTACTGCCAAGGTGGTTGACCCTCCTGACAACCACCAGTTCCCTAACCAAGCCACTTTCCATACTTTCCTAGGTATAAGCCACCATACCTTCCACTGGAACAAAAGTATTCACTCTGCTTCTGTCAAACTTTTTTTTTTGGTTGTACAAAGGTGCATTTCAACGGTCGCATAGTCTTCAGTAGCTTATCATGACATGGTTCTCTGAGAGCAATCATACTGCTGATGTAGCCCTTGATGGAACCGTATGACACACCTGCTCTAGG
This sequence comes from Glandirana rugosa, assembly GCA_018402905.1. Lineage (NCBI taxonomy): Eukaryota > Metazoa > Chordata > Amphibia > Anura > Ranidae > Glandirana > Glandirana rugosa. Next base: position 377,863 of record BLSH010201251.1, read on the forward strand.
GGAAAGGAACGGGCAGAATTCCTTGGTTGACAGGGATACATTTTTGTTGTGTATACTATAGGCTTCGTGTCACACAAGGCCCCAAGTATCTCTTGAGACCACCAACTTTCTCTCGTGATTGCTCTCGTTCTAGACTCCATCGCTCCCTCTTGCTTATAGGTGCAACTAGCATGGTGGGGAGCCAGAGGCATAACTAGAACCTTCAGGGCCCGGGTGCAAGAAACCATGAAGGGCCCCCCTGACACCCCCCACCTCTATCCGAGCCCTGGGGTTCCAGTTCTAAGAGGGCATCCATGGACTTCCTCCCAGAACCCTGCTTCCCTGCGTGCCCCCTGGGGCTCACATCCAGCACGCTCTGTGACTGCAGTCCTTTTGGATTTCCCGTGTCCTTTTAGACTTCCCCACTCCCCCAATCATGCTTTAATTTCCTTGTATGGTCATATTAAGTAACTCTTCACCATTTCTAGAGTAGAAGACTCCTTACTGCTTTCTTTTACTCTTGGTTTTACTGAATATGCCAAAAACGTTTACCGTTGCCTTTGACTCGGCAACCTGAATTAGAAGGCATGGATGTGCCCTATGTGATAGATTTTGTCCCAAAATGTATTGCCCAAATAAGCTTCACAATCGTATGCATGCAAATGTTGATGCAAATGTTTACATGTGTAAAGTGTAAATGGACATGATCATATGTGCCACCCAGCTTTCAGGACCGGAGGTGGAAATGTAACCAACAATGTTTAGGCAGTAGGCAGTAGGGCAGAATGACTTTAGCTTTCCGTTATTCAGTGTGGCTGAAGGCCGAGGTCATTCTGTGCTGCTTCCACTTCTAGTGTCTCATTCAGGGACCAAGTGAGATGTAACCATACACATTGTGTAGGCATTACAGAATGACATCTCCCATAACATGTACATTGTTACCATCTTGAGTCATACGCCATGTCCGTGTGGGTTGAGATGCACTATGGACCATTTTCAGAGAGGTCTGTATGGGTGTAGATGTATGTATGGGGTGAGTTGCTACTATGGGCCAGTTTTGGAGATATCTGGGTTGAGGTGCACTACTATGGGCCAGTTTTGGAGATATCTGGGTTGAGGTGCACTACTATGGGCCATTTTGAGATGTCTGTATGGGTTGAGGTGCTCTATGGGTAGGGTTGTCACCTTAACCCTTTAAACCCAAACACATGAATTACACAGGTTCTGGGGATAATTTAATGCAGGCAAGGCACTAAGTGAGTTTAATTACCACCTTAATCAGTCACAGGGCCTTTGTAATTTTTGTGTTTGGTTGGTTAAACGGATGAGGTGGCAACCCTAACTATGGGCCACTTTTGGAGAGGTCTGTATGGGTTGAGGTGCACTACTGTGGGACACTTTTGGAGATGTCTGTATGGGTTGAGGTTCTCCATTATGGGCCACTTTTGGAGATGCCTGTATGGGTTTGCAGTGCACTACTATGGGACCGTTTTTCATGCAGCTTCTTGCTACCAGCACACTTGTATGCTTGTGTGCACGAGTCCTTGCGAAAAAAGGCAGTAAAAGAATTCCCAGAACAAACAAAATAGCTTGAAGTGGGTTGGTACGGTACAGCAAGGCCTGTAATAAAATTGAAGCTTTCACCACCTAGGTTGTGTTTTTATATGCATTTTTAAGGCTTCGTTTACAGTTTTCTTTGTTTGGAATTAAGAAGTTTTAGTGACCACAAGTGGACCTTACATAGTTGGTAAGGTTGAATAAAGACACCAGTCCATGCAGTTCAACGTGTGTGTTTGTAATGACCATTAAGTGATGCAAGTCTACATGAATCCTTTCCTGACATGCCAACATACGGCAACAGTATTGTGTTTCCATAAATGCTCCATCTTTATTAAATATTCATTCAGCCCAGTGACTTTGCCCAGGCTTACATCAGTCTGCTGCAGGCAGGAGGAGGCATTTTTTCAGTCTCTAGCGGTCAGACTGCAATATTATGACTTTGGAGCAACACACATGGTGAGAAGCTGCAGCAGAGGCTGATCTTTGTCAGACATTTGTAACACAGCCAAGAACCACAAAAGTTATGGGATTTTCTTGATTGTCCTCTTTTTTTTTGAGCTGACAACTCCTCTGCTGCTAAAGCTACTTGATAATGTGAAAAAGCATATACTGACAACCCAAGCAGTTCACTTAATCGGCATTATTTCAGGCATGACTTTCCATATGAATGAAATGTCCGTCTCTGCTGGAAAGATTAATCTAGAATGGAGGGATTGTTGGTTGTTTCACTTGTGTAAGCGAGGATGACGGAGCCCCAATATCTAATTCATCCTCCTGACCTCCTCCAGCTGCCTGTCCTATAGAGGAGGCCAATAAAAACAGCAGGCCCCCGCTGCAAACCTCGCTAATATGTTACAGGGCAGATCTAGGTCTACCTGCCGGCAAAACTAGAGGAACCGCAGGAAGCTGGAACACACACAGTGATCTCTTCTCCTCCGTTCATTAGCGGAGCTCTGTGGAACGATTTCACGCCTGTTTTATGGCTTCCCGGGCTATAACCTGGAGCCGAGGACTTTTTATGTTTCACTTTACTGTGCATGGGGTCAACTCTTGGCTCTTTATGGCAAAGTTAAAGAAGCAGGTTCATGTTCCTATGGTTGGGGTGATGGGCTTAAAATTAAAGGCAGGGTCTTCATCAAATGAGGGCCGAAAGATTGGAGAGTGCTCATAAGAGACCAAGTCAGACCATTCAACAAAAATCTTCCTTTTTATACATGTAGCCCGGGCCCTGACCTCCACAGGCCTGATGGTGACCTTGTGAGTCAGGGAGGACTGACATCCATTTTCAGTGTGGGTTACTAGGCATAGTGGATGCAGATAGAAGAATTGAGTTGGGTGCCAGACACGTCGATGATGCAGAACAAAATACATTTATTTTTCTCTTCAAGAACTGGGGAGAGAGGGTTAGGGCCAGGACACCCTTTGAATAGCTGTAACACTCTGAGACTTTCTGAATAAGACTCTTGATGTAGCAATAAAGTCCAACAGGCTTTCCAGCTGACTTTGCCTGACTAGAACTGTTTCCTTGGACTTTGAACTTTAACTTTGGACTTCAACATAGATTGATGCACATACCAACTTGGTATCCCCGTTGTGCAGATCTAGCCTCCATCTCACAGCCTCCTGTTGTAGTTTTCATAAGTTTACACTCAGTCTCCCAACAAGACTTCCTGGACTCCCACTGCCACTGAGTCCCTTGTGCTTCACACAGCCAACTGCTGTATCTACCGAGTGTCCCCACGCCGACTTGTTGGGTCCCTTCCTCAGCTCTTCAGCCCAACTGCTGAACTCTCTTGCAAGCGTCACCCCCGCTGGGTTCCTAGCTCGACTTCTGCTGAGACTTTCCCAACTTTTCCACTGTCCCCCAGCTAGTGAAAAAGGCTGCTCTGGTACTCTCGGACTTCAACTCTGGCCTCTTATAACAAGAGCGTTGTCCCATGTAGGCGACAGTTTCCCCTTTACCTCTGACCCTGGTTCACACTGCCTCTGGCGTCAAGAACAATTGTCTTCTGTGAGAGCTCTTTCCCTTCACCTCCGGCAGAACTGGATTCTCCTGCCGGCAGAACCCCTGCAACGATCCGGTTCCCCTTCAGCAGAACCTCGATCACGATCAGGCTCTCCTCTGGCTGAGCCTCTACACACGTGGCTAGGCCTCAGGCTTCAGGCCTAACCTTCAGCTGCTGCAATGCACATGTCCCCAGGCCTTACCCTGGGGCTTAAGAATGCTGATCACCTGACTCCTTCCCCTTAAATAGACTGTCCCAGCATGCAAAGTAGTTACTCTGGCTCTGGAGAAAATATGTCTATTTGTAACCTGAACTCACTGTGATCTTGTCATTCTAATGCCAAGGGCAGCAGTGCCACCTATTGACAGAATAGAGAGATGCACCAAATCCAGGTTTTGCGGCAAAAGCCAGTAAATCAGCCTAACAATTAGTTACCACCTAGCAGAACCAAATTTGATAGCAGCCCTGTTTAAGACCGGGGTGCTACATACACTTAAGTTATTACAGGAATGTGGTTTTGTTTCTTTTTTTTTTTCTCTCTGTAAAAACCTCTTATGTAGACAGCCAAAAGCCCTGAGCATGCTGCCAGGTGCCACCATCTTGGATATGAAATCAGCAGCCCCAGCAGACTTGGAGCTGGCACTCAAGTGACTATAGTATTCCCCTTCACTCCCCTCCTCATCAGCTACATGAAGTTAAGAGGGGAGGGGCAAAAGAGCTGGAGCAGTACAGACAGAAATTGCACACTCCCAGAAGAGAAGGGCTAGGCTGGTGGCAGGGCCTCCAAGTATGAACTTGAATTGGTAAGGAATTGAGTGTCCTAGCTCAGCTCCAGGTACTCAGCCAATGCAAGCTCCAGATTTCAGAACAAAATGCACAGGTGATTATGAATATATCTACTGTATAACCTAAGGAGCAAGCACATGTGGTGTAAAGTGGAGTCAATTTTTCTAGATCTGGTTTGGGTATGTTTGGACCTTGAAAGGATGAGTTGGATTGCTGGCTGTTGAGCATGTTCTACTTGAGTTTTTTTTTACTGATACCATAACATAACGTTGGTTGGCCAGCGGCATCCTACCATTGTATATGTACTGGTGATGGCATGTAATATAAAATGGGTCAATGTCTGTTTTGGAGAAGTGGAATCAACTGTTGCATAAATTGGTGTAGAAGTGTTCAAGATGGAATATGGCATGGTCAGTGAAGAAATCTGACTTATTGGGCCTGGCCTCCTATAAAACATTTGATTGGAAAAGCTGGCAAGTACACCAACCTATTATAAGCTGTAATTCCCCAGTATTGTTGGTCTTCCTACAGCTTATGCTTTCCCGTTACTGACTTATCCTGCACTGTGTGCATGAGGCGCCCATCTTGGTAGAGGAAAGGCTTTGCTTTCTGATGTTGGAACTGCCTCCCTGATGTTAATTTGATCATTGGTGGGCAACACTGGAATAAGGAGTGGGCAGGAGGGGAAAACTTCCTTGGGCGCAATACTGTAGTTTCACGTTGGGGGGAGGGGGGTTGCAACTCAAACCCCCTGATGCACATCTTCCTTCAGTTGCCATTGCCTTATGAGTGACAGCAGGTTCCCTTTTCCTGTAAGCCTGGACAAACTTCAGTGATTGGATGGCAAGGTAGACCCGGAACAGAGCCCAGGACATGCAAGGGGGGTGCTACCACCCCAGAACTGCTGTTGAATACAGCGGGCGGGAGGAGTCTGAGCAATGGTTTGGAAGGCAGTAGGAGACCTGAACACCACCTGACAAGTGAGCAGGGCTGTCTGTTGTGCTATTACTGGATCGGTCTCTCCAGGGAAAATGATCTACGCCCCTGCCAAATACACCCGCCTAAGTCAGGCACTAACATCTGCATCATGAGTGTGTGTGTGAGTGGGGGGGGGGGGTAATTGGCTTCCTTTGCCTGGTACACAGCCCCGTCTCCACCCATAATGCACTGTTTGCCCTGGGCACTGGATGACCTTGTCCTGGCACTGCTGGTGGGGTAATAATGAAGCAGTGGGACAGGTGGCGAAAGCAGATTTACAGAATGAATAAACCAGATGCAGATCCAGATCCTGGCACTGCAGGTCCTTCCAGGTAAGACTTCCTCTCCAGCAAGGAGAACAGGGAACAGCACAGTAGTGGCATCACCAAATCTGAGACTACAGTCAGCAGAAGTGGTGATCTCACAGATATACAGGGTGGGCCATTTATATGGATACACCTTAATAAAATGGGAATGGTTGGTGATATTAACTTCCTGTTTGTGGCACATTAGTATATGTGAGGGGGGGGGAAACTTTTCAAGATGGGTGGTGACCATGGCGGCCATTTTGAAGTCAGCCATTTTGAATCCAACTTTTGTGTTTTCAATAGGAAGAAGGTCAAGTGGCACATAATGTGCCACAAACAAGAAGTTAATATCACCAACCATTCCCATTTTATTAAGCTGTATCCATATAAATGGCCCACCCTGTACAGCTAGGAGGGTTAAGGTGCAGGAGGGGCCCGGCAACCTTTTTTTTTAAAGGGGTATTTAAGACAAAAGTTAAACATTTCAAGCTACTATTTTGACCACATTAACATTTTCCAGAGGTCTTTAGAAGATGGCAAAGGTTAACTTTGCTTTTGAAGTCTTCAGATTCCACAATTCCAAACAGAAAAACATTTTATTATAAAGGGTCAATTAACCCCTTACAATAAAGTAAAACTAAATGTTCTTGGTTAGGTAGATCATGACCTCACTAGTTTTATTATAAATTGTTACTTTTCTCCATTGTTGGAGAATGGTACGATGGTATCAACCCCCTCCCCGTCCATTCCCAGCAAACATGGCCACACCTAAAACCACAGTCTGGTGCTCTGAAGTGTCACGTTCAAAGTTATAGCGGACTGTAGAAAGAACAGAGGGATGAGTGCAGGACTGGATAGGAAGGGGGATCTAAAACTGAACCAACAAAGAGTCTAGACATCTTAATTTGTAGGTACGGAGAATGCATTTAACATCTTGCTTTCTGTGTGGGAAGCAACAAATTCAAACTTTACATTGATGTGCAAAAGTGGAACACTGGCCAAAGCCTCGTTCAGATAGTGGAGAAGGTTTGAACTTTTCCATAACCTATCTGCCTGTCTCCTCCGTTGACCATTCTTTTTTACAGGAAGTGAGGGGAAACCTTCCCAATGAAACCATAGTGTAGAAATCAAAATTCCCATCTAATTTGATTGCCGTTTGCATCCATCGAATGTCCAAGGTTCATGTTTGCTTGATTTATTATCTGGCCGAACAGCTGACATCTGTCTCGCTTACTGTGTGAAAATTGTATATCCCCCCTCTTGTTACCTCTTAGCATCCCCCCCTTATCAGAGATCTTGGAAACCCCCCTTCCCTCCTCCCGGACATGTTGTATTCAAATCCTAGTGGGATTTTTATTGCATTGAGTAACCTAACCCAATGCCAGGACTGCTTTCCAAACTTAGAAACTGATAGGGTTTCCTGCTGCAGACTGTGAATGCAGGACAGCGGCGCTCAGCCTGCGTACAAATTAT
>BLSH010201251.1:394437-415897 GCA_018402905.1 Glandirana rugosa
AAAAAAATGGTAAAGTAAAATAAAGAAAATGTTAAAAGTAAAATGTTAAAAAAATGTTAAAAAATGAAAATTGTAAAAGAAATAAAATGAAATGGTAAAAAAATAATAGAATTAAAAACTACTGACACCAGTGAGGGAATTATCAGGATTGCAAAGGTTGCAATTGTGACCGGGCCCTGGCATTTCACCACCATGGGGAGGCCCGAAGATAGCAGAAAGGGGGCCCCGCTGCAGAACTTGTGAAAGGGCCCCGCTGCGGTACAGTAATAAAGGGACCCGTGATGGTAGTAAAGGGCCCCAGGATCAGTGGGAAGAGTAGAAGATGAGTCATGATGGAGAGATGGGAATGGGTCAGTAAATTTGTAATTTACTGGCTCCTTTTCTGAATGAACAGAGTCAGTGATTGGTACCAATTGGTTCATAACTGAAGCATAGTAAACTGTTTTTCTATACTTCTATTTCTGAATGTATGGGAGGCTTGATGCACAGCTGTTCCTGTCCATTCATTCTGTGCAGCTGAGGTTACACAGATGGAAATTGAGAGCTGAGGCTTGTTTAGACCCCTGATATCTCATCAAAGCCCCCCCAACAGAGCTCCTAAATAAATTTGTAAAATAATTAAAATTAAACTACTGACACCAATGAGGGAACCTAGGATTGCACCATCACCATGGGGAGGCCCGAAGATCTCAGAAAGGGGGCCCGTTGCAGAACATGTGAACGGGCCCCCGCTGCGCTACCGTAATAAAGGGACCCGTGATGGGAGTAAAGGGCCCCAAGATCAGTGGGAAGAGGGAAGGGCCCTGGCCAGGGGTCAGGGAGCCCTTCATAATTTCTTGCACCAGGGCCCTGAAGGTTCTAGTTACACCTCTGATAGCATTTACCCCACTCCACCAGCACAGCCCATCATGCCACCACTCTGTGACACCACGAGACTTCTCCCTACACCAGATCTTTTCACATGTTCCTGAGCTTCTTTAACCCCCAAGACCGCACTCTTCTCTGCCATGACCACTCAGGCTAGGTACCTTGGAAACCATGTGCCATGATATTTGTCCCTGTATGTGGGGAACCAGTTGCTAGGGAGGGGGGTAAGCTCACAAAACCCCCACTACCAGGGCCCTATGTCACATGTGCCATGTCACCATGACTCCTGTTGGCTGCTTAAGCACCTGACATTACTCCAGTTGCCCGTAGCAATGACCACATAGTCTCTTATCCTTCACTGCAGGTTAGACCTTTGCAATATTTTCTTACTGACTCCTTTTCATACCCCTTCCAAGCCCTCTTCTTTCAAAATGGCAGGCATGCACCCGTTTAGTGATTTCAGACCAAGCAGACTGGCTTAACAATAAAGTTTGCTACTGAAGCAGAACAGGTGAACAGTTAAGTGCCCTTTAGTGTGTCCCATGAGGTGGCCATACCTTAAATAGTTGACATAGTCCATTAGTTCATTTAGCAACATGGTCCATATCCCTTGGAACCCCGACTGGGCCCCCATAAGGGGTGGTGAGGTTAGCAAAGTAGAGATTACATCTTCATCAGCACTCCTTTTCCCATGCAGAGAGCAAAGGCAAGACCCTGACCTAGATACAGCTTCCCTTTATATAGGTTTTGTCCAGCAAAGGATTGTGATCCTCAGAAAAGCCTGGGAAAACCTGGCCAGCAGAATTAACCCTTGCCTACCAAACAGCACCACTTCCAATTAACATTAACAAACCATGCAGCTCACACAGTAGAAAATGCATTTAACCTAGAAAACAATGAGCATCGCAACACAATATTTCAGCAAGCACATGCTTGCATACCTTTTTTAAAGCAGAAAAAAAATCATATGTAATGTAAAGCAGCAGTGCTTTGTATAACTGCAGGAGCACACTGACATGAAGGAAACTTAGTAGTTGCTAAAGCGCACACTTGCCGTGTATTGCGTGTTTTTTTTTAAACGTTTTTTTGTTTTTCTTGTTTTCATATACTGTAAAATGCTTCTGATCATGACTGGGTGCAATGGAAAGTAGGAGACGTGTACATAGCATTGATGTCCTGTAATGCACTTTGAAAGGCCTTCTAGTAAAGATAGCAGTTACATGTATATGTAAATATGTATGTGCAAAAACCAGTTGGATCCCCATGAAAGCTGGAATTATTCTCAATAAATGCAAGACATTCTCTGGATGAGGTGGAAAGGCAAGGTGGTGGCAGAATGATCTCCACCTTGTCCAATTAGAAGACTTTGCATTCATTGGGCATGAAAAGCATTCCTTGAATGGCTCCCGTGTAGAGTTGAGCGAACCCGTGCATGTTCGGGTTCGGTGGGCTCGGCCGAACTTTGGAAAAAAGTCCGGTTTCGGTACCGAACTTGACCCGAACTTCGGCACAAAAATGACTGTAAAATAGTCCCGGAAAGTGCTAGAGGGCTGCAAAATGCTTTTAGAACAATAATCTGTCCCTTACAGCAACAGCAGGAACCTGACCCTATAGAACTAGGAGATGATTTTAGAACAATAATCTGTCCCTCTAAGCAGTAGACTCTGCCTAGTCCAGTCAGATCTTTCTGTAATGCAGGATGAGATCTGCAATCTGTCCCTAAAAGCAGTGGTAGTAGTAATCTCTACCTATCTATCTATCTGCAATCTGTCCCTCACAGCACCGGCAGCATCCTCTCCCTACACTACCCAGAGAGCATGTGACATGCAGCACTACGTGACTCCAGCCTCATATAGAGGCTGGGTCACATGACGCACTGGCCAATCACAGCCATGCCATTAGTAGGCATGGCTCTGATGGCTTCTAGGGAAAACCAGTGAAACGCTTGTTGATTGGCTGCACTGCAGCTATTCAACATGCGTGATCAAATACCCGAACCCAGAACCCAAACTTTTTTTCAAATGTCCGGGTTCGGGTCACGGACACCCCAAAGTTCGGTACGAACCCGAACTTTACAGTTTGGGTTCGCTCAACTCTACTGTCGAGCGAGTGACTTCCTGGTCACAATGCAGCAAGGGCAACCACTAGACATGGCACCCAGAAGCTAGTGGAGATCACTGGAGTAGCAGTGTAGTAGGTGTCTACTGCAGTGGTAATTTCCAATTTCCACAGAGGCTCCACAGATATTACACAATCATACGTATGTTGGTCCAAGCTGAACCAATGTAACTCTGTAAAAATTGCCTAAACTTCAGCTATCATGCACACAGGCAGTTTAGTTGGTCCATCGTTACAAAAAAGGGTCTTTGGGTACCTGAGAGGCAGATGTGCAATGTGCAGCCCAGTGCAACGGCTGTATGTGGTTCTAATCAGGTCCCTTTGTTCACTGATGCAGTCCCTGAACATGGAATTCTCCATTTAGGACATACACCACCTAGCAGAGGCATAACTAGAACCTTCAGGGCCCCGGTGCAAGAAACCATGCTCATCAGTGCCGCCTCAGCAGAACTCGGAGCTGAGATTGTCATACAGCCCAGAAACCGCACTGACAGTTCCCCCTTCCCTCACATGGATGGGAGAGAGGCAATCTGCCCCTCCTCCTCCCACCCCTCTCCTTTTGTGTGCACCACGGGAAGTGTGAAGAAGAGGGGCGGGAGGAGGAGGGGCAGATCGGCTCTCTCCCATCCATGCGAGGGAAGGGAAGCGGGTTCTGGGCTGTATGATGCTCTCAGCTCCGAGTTCTGCTGAGGCGGCACCAATGAGCATGGTTTCTTGCACCAGGGCCCTGAAGGTTCTAGTTACGCCTCGGCTCTCCGTGCGAAGGAGAAGGAACTGACAGTGCAGGCTCTGGGTTTTATAAGAGGCGCTCTTGGCTTTGACTTGCAACCCTGCTGTGCCCCCCCCCCAACAGTGGCTGAACGCCACTTGCAAGTGCGGCCTTGGTATTTCACCACTGCCACCTAATAGTGCCTGGAAGAGTGTCCAGCAGCTGCATATTTTAGCCAGTCGGATTTTGACAGGTTGCTGCCACTGGGCTGTATACCCTGTGCCTCCCAGTTACTCAAACACCCAGTTTTAATGCTGTAGGATCCAAACTGCCCATATGCATTAGGTCCAAGTAGAAAATGCGTTTTACATGCAACAGTTTTATAACTGATGTTGAAATAAATGTTGACCTTAAACACACAAACCCTGAAGATGATTACGGTGTACAGAGGACTTGTAATGCCCCCTTATTAGGGAGCCACATGGCTCAGCAATCCAGTTGAGAATGACCGGTTCCCTTGAAGTCTGAACACACCAAAGTTATTTTCAGGATATGATTCATCCTAGTCCACATTCTGATCACACAGATGCTCAGAGCGTTTTTTTCCAGAAAGCGGATATGTCAATGTAAGTGGTGAAACCGCAGAGACCACAGGTCAAGTGTACGAGGCGCTCCTCAAATGTTCTTCACGTGAGATGGAGAGTCTTACCAGACAAAAGGCAGGACTGGAGCCACGGCAGGTAGATCACCAATTGCACACTTAATAGACATACTGGATTTAGCCGTAATTGATTTTCATTGGGAAGATCTCCAGTGACCTCCTGATCCCATGGGGTCATTAGCTGGGTGGAGTCATGGTGGCACAGCGAGGTCAACAGATGCCAAATGAACTCAAGTGGTCCAGAAGTACTGCTATTTCTGGATGGAGAATTCAGTGAAAAGAGTGGGTGCTGCATATTTCCACCATCGACTGCCGGAGGTGATGGAGATAATTAGGAAGATCATTAACTCCCTGATAAATGGCTCCCAGGTGCCAAGAATTAGATTGCAGCTTCCATCTGAAGTGTAGAAGTAATCTAGATCAATGTTATAGTGGGCATCATTATATTTTATCCCCTGCCCCATAAAGAGATGGATGAAGGCCAACTTTTTTTTTTTTTTTTTTTATTTCTTTTTAGCCCACCCAAGAGCTGGAAGTAAGGGTGGTTGTAGGGTTAGGGGTTGTTTGAGGGGATCACTTTGCCTGAAAAAAAGAATGCCCAGTGTAATTCCCCAAGGGAGCGAGCAGCCCGTGCGCTGGCTTGTGGTGTCTTCCTTATACCAGAATACAACATGGAAAAGTGACAAACCCTATGTACCAAAAGTAGCAGTTTTATTGTTGCAGGTGGAGTACAGATAATGCAAGGGCTCATGCGTTTTTGGCGTATAGTTGCAGAGCTGCATTAAAGGATACGTTCACTTTTTTGCAGGTAAAGAAATGTGCATGTATTTTTTTGTTGCAGAAGCCTGTAAAGCAGGGGTGTCAAACTTTATTTCCTTGGGGGCCACATCAGCATTATGGTTGCCCTCAAAGGAAGTAGCGGCTGGTGCTGTATATTTTGGGGGGGAGGGGGCGGCAAACAAGACACCCCGCTGACACCCCTGGTTGGCCCCCTGTACTTATCCAATCTAAGTTGCCGGCAGCTTCCGCTCCTTCCAGCGTAACCTCCTCCTCATCTGCGTCTCGGGCTTCATGGCGGCTTCCTCTTCGGCGGCTTTCCTCGACATGGCGGTCAATACGATCACTTCTCCTCCTGGCCAAACGAGTCTCAGGACCCGCTTCCAGATTGGCCGAGAGGAGAATCAGGAAGACGATAGCAAATATGAATTCACTATTGTCACACAACTGGGTGGGCTCAGGGCGCAGTGCTTTGCGCACCCAAGCCCATCCTTTTTTCAAGCCAATTAGAGCCTCCGGCTCTAATCACGTGCTCCTAAAAGGGAAAAAAAAAACATTGCAATCCATGTGTCCAGCGCCCTGCATGTAGATGGGGCCAGATGCAAACGGGGATGGGGGGGGGGCGCAACGCCCCTGCACCCCGTATGGAGGGGTTGTCACTGCTCAAAGGGCTGGTTGTATCAGCACCGCACCCCCCTTCCATCGGATGTCAAGAGCCCCCCCACCATCCCGTACCTCAGTGCAACCCGTTGCCTTGTGCTGCTGCCAGGAAAAAACTGGGGGGGGGGGGCTGGGAAGCAGAAAATGCAGGGTCTTGAGGATGACCAGGGAAGGGCTGTACATGGCTGAATGGAGAAGCGCAGGATCTGGTGGAGGAGTCCGGTCCTCTCTGCAGCTGACTGCTGAGACAAGGTGGGGGCGGATGAGGGGGGTGCCACAGCTGCAGGAGAGGTGTGAGGGACCACATGAAATGGCCTGGAGGGCCAAATTTGACCCGCGGGCCTTGTTTGACGCATGTGCTGTAAAGCGTTGCACCATCGATCAGCAGATTTCATGCAGGCCTGTCGGAGCATCTGCTTGCTCGTACTTCCGAAAAGGAAGCCGATACATTCTGACAGTAAGAATCAATGAACTACCACATTGCTCACAGCACTGTGGTAGTTCATTGAAAACTACAAGCTGACAGCCGCAAAGGATGTTGGGAATTGTAGTTAATTTACGCACAGAGCTGTCTGTACGAATGACACAGCCGCGTCATTTGTTTTCAAAAGGTGACAGCTAATATGGGGAGCTTTTCCCGGTGCTGCTGCCACAGAGAACGAGCAGCTGCAGCACTGGGAACATGTTCCATCAGTGGCAGCTGGTGGGTGTTTTTTTTTTGGGGGGGGGGGGTTGGCAAGGAACCCCCCCAGGGGGACTGGCAGCGTGGCACTACCACCCAACAGGCAGCAGGCAGTGGCTCCTGCTGTGTCCTCTCCTCTATTGTGGTGGCTTCCATGCATCTCCTCCTCCTAGGCGCTAGTCGTCCGGTAGGATCGCCTGTCCTTTCAGGTGACGGGTCTTGTACCCGCTTCCTGTTTGGCCAGGAGGTTCATCAGTGTTACAGTAGTCAATGAATATTCACTATTCTAGCACACCTGAGTGGGCTGAGAGCGCACTCTCTGTGCCCCGAGCCCACCCAATTTTGAACACCCCGACATTGTAATTCATGCGCTCGGCATCCTGAAAGGGGCCGGACGCATGGATAGGGGAGGCGGCTGCATGGATTGGGGAGGCAGCGCCCGTGCACCCTCAATGGACGGGCCGCCACTGTGTTCCACCCTAATAACGGGTGAAACATGTAACCTGTTCCCAAAGGTGAAATTATACTTTAAAGCAGACTTTTCCCTCCCTATACTAAAATCCCCAGATGCATGCAGCTGTGCATACACCTTCTAAAGCATATGCAAGTGAATTTGTAAATCCGTTATTTTATTTCAACCAAGTGCAATCCACTTCCTGCCCTGTAGAGGCACTGGTGACACATCCAGGTCCTCACAAATGTACCCTGAAAAGGCTTCATCACCAGTCCTATGGTGCAAGATTGCCGTAAAATGTTCTGGAGAAAGCAAGCCACACCAGATCTCAAAGGGCATGTGCTGCCAGATCTGGTGCAGATGCCCTTTGTGGAGCAGGCAAAGAATATGGAAGAAGCCAGTTGACTTTTTTTTTTTTTTTATGTTGGAGTGGGGCATGGGCAGAGGACATCCTTTTTTGGAATGTGGCAAAAGATGAAAAATAAAGGCATGTTGATATATGAAAGTGGACATGTTTCACATAAATACTTTAAGATGGCGTTGGCAGTTTAAAAAGGGGAGGGGTAAACCTGTTCTTTATATATATAAAAAATGTAAAAATCAAATGTTGGATTGGTGGACAAGCAGAGTCCTCTCCAAAAAGAAGTTGAACATCAGAACTCAAGTTCCTGAGATTGCAGGCAACCGACACTGACGTTCAAGCCTCCATTTTACCTGTTAGTCATCTTTGCTCCACCTCCAAAGCCTTCCTGTTGGTCAAGTAATGCGATGGATAGCCTTGTTGACCAATAGGGAAGATGTGGTAGGGGCCAGGGCCAACTTTTTTCTAGGAAATGTATTTTTATACAACCCCAGCTGCCTGTAGCTCTGGGTCTTCTGGTTGCGGTTTTCTCTGAAGGAACCACTGCTATTTTCTTCTGCTTTGTTTAAGTTGCCCAAGTTTTTGTGATGGGTTTTTTTAGAAGAAAGCAAGTAGGATTAACGAAAAACGTGATTGAACATGTCCTCTGCTATGCTTTGTGTAGGTGAAGACAAAGAATGTTCTACATAGTATGTCTTAAGAAAAAAAAAATGGAATACTTTCGACTAGATTGACACATTTTTTTACTGGCTCGCCAAGCTTCCATGTAAAAGCTTTCATTTTTTTTTTCCTTAGCAGTTGGGTGAAAGTGGCTTATGTTTTTTTGTAAACTGCTCCATCCCATCCCATCTGCCAAAATATAGGTTTGTTGTGATGTATCCCTTGGTATCCTTGGCCACCTCCCGCATCCAACCGCTGTAGTGCGGCTGTCAGCAGAAGTGAAAATGAGGTGTACGTATTGGGTGGTCTTCCCAGGAGTTGGCACGGAGAGGAGTACCTACAGACCTACAAAGTCAATGGGGCATTTGTACGGCGTTTTCACAGCCACTTGCCATCACGGTTGAGGCTGCGAATTGCGCAGTTCACGGCCCTGCGTCCCTCCCTCCCCTTCTTCTCCTCGGTCTGCTGTCCTAGAAAGGGAAGGAAGATTATTTTTGCAACCCTAAACCGTTGAAATCTCTTCGTAGACGGTATTAAGCCACATGTGGTATTCTCGTTTGTGGGCAGGAGAATTCTTGAGTAATAAGTCAAGGTTTTCTTCAGCGTGTGCTTCTGCAGAGGAACCTTCCCAGCTCGCTCACGCCAAATGTTCCTCTATAGCTTTCCTTACACTTTTTTTTTTTTCCCCTCTCACCATTTGACCCTCATTCTTCTACGTTCTTTGGACGTCTTTCTGCTTGAGAGGTAACACAACGGGCTTGGAGTGTGAGCCAAGGGCTGGCCATGCGCACACACACCACTTTGAGTTGTCTTATGGCATTCTCTGCTCACCACATCCTCTGCGCTTTTTTACTGCTCGTGTTTTCAGCCTCTCGGAGAGCTATTCTGGTTCTTCTGTGTATTGCGGAGATCGGTGCCAAATTTTTACACTGTAGGAGAGGCAGAAATTAAATTGGGAGCGTTCAGAGTCAGACAAACAGAAGTCCTCAGCATTAGGTCTCATGCTAATGTTTTAGAAATGTAGTTCAACTGGAGTTCTTTCTTGGTTCTTCAAAAGAATGACTTTGCTGTGTTTAAAGTGTGAGATTTGGATAGAGAGAGTGAAGAGGGATTAGAGCACCTGTCAGGTTTTTATTGCAATTCGTGTCCCCTGTTCAGGAGATTCAATCCCTCGTGGTTATGTGTGTTGTGATCACTGAAAGTGAGAGAAAATCCTAGATTTTGGGTTGTCATCAGAACAGTGGAGAAATCTTCCAATGGGGACATTCGTTCCTGGTGACAACCTGGGATTCCCTCACTTTGGAGGAATCTACTCACTTCCTGTTTTTTCCTGGGGGGGGCAGGAAATGGCTTACGGGTTATAACCCTCCCTTAGTGCATCCAATATGAAGAAGAAAATTCTGCCCATGGTTATACCTAAAACCCAACTCTGGGCATGTTTTTGCCCACGCCACATGGGTTAAAGTGTGAGCTCACCTTTACAGAAAATTTGTAAGGTGACCTTATACTAGACCCCCTCCCCATCCCCTCAGTCCCGCTATACCAGTGTCCCGAGATCCCCCGCTTTCAGGCACCGGAATGCCACTTTACCGGTCTGGGAATTTGAAATCCCTCCTCGACCTAATCTCCTATCCATACCTCTCAGCATGTACGGACAAGAGACATTCTAATTGGTCAGCACCGTCAAATGGATGGCGGTTTAGCCAATCCTGTCAGCACCCTGGTGAAGCTTTGTTTTCCGGTCCCTGACAAAGCAGGACTAGAGTACAGCGGGACTGGGGTGTCTAGTTTAAGGTTGCCTTACAGTTTTTCTGTAAAGGTGAACTTACCCTTTATCTGCTAATTTTCTCTAGGGGTGAACAGTGTGCCTATACTCACCCAATCTTTTGGTCACCCAGAAAACGGCACTCCCCCACGTCCAGTGGTGGACTGTTCCTGATGTCTTCACGTCCAGAGCCGGCCTACGGGTGTCATGACGTCAAACAGGCCACCACGCTAGACCTTGGAGGGGGGTTGCAGGAGCTGCCAGGACCGGTCTTGCGCTGGGAGGATCAGACCATTAGGTGAGTATCTTGTCTTTCCAATCTCTTAGACAAATAACGAGCAGGTAAACTATGCAGTATAGGCACAGCCCCACTGCATGGGGGAAAAAAATTTGCCCGAGTTCAGATTTAAGGGCTCATTCACACTTGTGGTGCTCTCTGAAGGGCAATCCATGTTCTGATAGCCCTTCAGAGATTATTTGACAGGCAGTGAGGAGGCATATTGCCTCCTCATCACCTGCTTTAACCCCTAGATAACCACACTTGCACGGCACATTTACTTGCAAGCACAAGGGGGTAGAATTCCTGCCATGGTATATGTACACTCCTGGCCTCTGCAGCTAAAGGGGGTAGAGATTGTGGGTCACCTGCAGAGTTTTAGCACCCCCCCCCCCCAACCCCGCATGTGAATGAGGCCCAATGCCAGCCATAAGGCTTTATTCACATCTGCATGTTCCATAAATGTGTGAAAAATTTGATCTCTTATGTTGCCTTAAATGGCATCCCAAATACAGCCAGCAGATGCACATTTTTGCAAGCGGCCCCAAGCCCAACAAAGTGCAGTAACTTATTTGGCCCATTGGGCAGCCCATTCAAATGAATGGGCTGCCTTATCTGTTTCACGTGTTACATCACACGAAGGTGTAAGTAGGGCCTAAATGTAACTTTTGGTGCCTGACTTCACATTCTACAAATCCTTTATTACGCTCCTTTTAAAAATTACTTGTTTTTTTTTTTAATTCTATTTTATGAATGATCAGGGGGGAGAACAAAATCTAAAGACAAAGCAAGGACGGCACTGAAAAATTTAAAATAGTGTGAAAAGAAAATTAAACCAAGCCATAACCTACTAGAAGATAGTCTTGTGTATAGTTTACTTTTAGAAAGCGCCAAACCCGACCCCTGTCTGCAGGGGCTCTAAGGGCTGCCTAGTAGGTGCCATAGGGCCACATGTGACCCCCCCAAGGCCACAAATTGTCCACTTTGGGGCTAAACTATTCTCACTGAACTAGAAAAATTTTGTATCGCAGCCATTCTTGCACATTGGGGATGGAGTCCTCAGGGACAACTCTGCTGCTGGACTGGTCAACCACCGATCATAAGTGTGGTCACATGGAAGGAAGAGGTAGGGAGTTGCACCAGCAAGTATCCAGTATTTTGCATGGCTAATGGCAGAGGAATCACAAACTAAAAACAGATTGCACAACCTGATATTTTGTGCCTGTATTTGCGATACTGTTCATTGGCTTTAGACTAAAGTGGAACTCAACCCAAGACTTGTTTGTATTTTGGATAGGGTTAAGGAGGGTGATTACCCTCAAGTGTTTTTGCCATCTGTGTTCTATTGGAGATTTCCCTTCACTTCCTGTCCCATAGCCAATGGCGGCTGGTAGTTTTTTTTTGGGGGGGGGGCGCAAACAATCCAAGCCGCATTACACTCCCCCTGTTGAGCCGGCCGGTTCACGGGGGGGTCATGGGCAGCATCCCCCCGTTAGTCAATCAGGGGCAGCACTTACCCCATCTTGTGGGTAGCGCTCGGCTGCAGCGGCTTCTCTCCAGGCTGGGGGTGAGTCTTAGTTCTGCAGCATCTCCTCCCTCCTCCTCCTGGTGGCCAATTGGATCTCCTTTCTGTCAATCAGGTGACGGGTCTCATGACCTGCTTCCTGATTGGCCGGGAGGTTGATCAGTGTGAGAATGCAAATATTCATTCGCTATTGTCACACAACTGGGGTGGGCTCACTGCGCCCGAGACCACCCGTTTTTGCAGCCCCTGGCTCTAATCACGTGCTTCAAAAAAACACACCCCCGCCATTGGAATCCATGCATGGATAGGGGGGGCGGCGCCTGTGCTCCCCTAATGGCCGGGTGAACACTGCCCATAGCCAAAACAGGAAATGAGAGGGAATCCTTCCAAAGTGAGGGAATCTCTGGTTACCACCAGAACTGGTGTCCCCATTGGAAGATTTTCCCTGTTCAGGTGACAACCAAAAGCTTGGGATGTTCCATCACCTTTAGTGCAACTGTTACCAGGACAAATAGAGGGTGGATCTCCCCAGTGGAGGGGGGTGGGGGGGGGGTGTAGAGTGATACCAATCCCTCCCCTCTATCCAAAGGTTTAAAAGCTTTGCCCTAAGGCTCAGTTGTTACCATAAAGGTGCAACTGGCCGTGTTTCCCTGTGTCCCATGTAGGACAGCCAATTTTAGTGGCCGACCCTTTGCGCTGGGAATGCAGAAAAGACTTTCAAGAATGCACGGCATTGAATCACATGGTGCTGTGGCAACATGCGATTTGTCATGCCTATTTGCAGATGCATGGTGGTCTCATTAATAATGGCATAGCCATGCATTCGCTGAAGAGCAACGCGTTTCTGTGCATTCGGGAAAGCTTGCAACTTTGCTTGAGTTACCGACATGCAAATGTGAAAATAGCCCTGATGATCAGCTGTTTTGTTTTTGCCAAAATGCCAAACAGGTGAGGTATGCTGGGGTTTGTAGTCCTACTTTGTGGTGTTGAAACTTTTCACCCTCCCCGATTTTTCTAGTAGGAATTTTAGAACTGATTTTATTATGGCACAGAGGACCTGTTTTGCCCATGGAGGTCACAGTCCCTCCCTTCTCACATATTATTATTGGCAGCGCTCCTCGTCTGGGATAAATGAAAGGTCGAATAAATATTTGAGGAGAAAACTCTTCTCTCTTCAATGCTGGGGATGGAATATTAGCATCAAAGTGATACATTGTGTCTTGTTTAATACAGCGAGGAGCCGAGTGCAGAACCAACAGCAACTGATGGGCTCCACTTGTCACTGATTGACGTTAATGACTTCATGTCTGATGGGTTGGTATGGACTATTGCTGCACCTCACTGCATGTTGTGCCGTGACTTTATCAAAAGTGTGCAAATCTACGCTTTAAGTTATAGGGATTATTAAATTCTCATGTTTGCTGTACATGGCAGTTATTCCTGATCGCTTTAGATCTGTAGATATCGAGCATCAATCTAGCCATACAACGCATTTCTAAAAATGGGCACCAAGTGGGACATTGCTCTCGAAAAAAGACTACCATCCGAAAGTTTGTGTTATTTATTTGTGCAGCAAGTGAAGAAGACCTTACATTGGGGGGGTCAGTGGGACTGGGAGATATGGGGGGAGCCCTTACATTGGGGGTCAGTGGAAAAAGACAAATGGCTCACTGCTAAGGAACCCCCAGCAACCTCTGGAGGAACCTTGGATGAGATTGCCATATATCACACCACACTCTCTTAGTAGGTGTAGTTTGAAGAAGAAACTTGCATTTTATTAGCTGGAACTCGGCTGTTGGCAATTATAAAGGCATTGCAAAATGGTCTTTTAAGACTTTGTGTTTATAAATTGTAACAAATCCTGAATCTAATTCATATATAAACTGCCTTTATGGGATGTCTATAACATTGGCCAGAAAGGGATGGAAGATGCTCTGATGTGGTGATCAGACAATATAGGTCTAAGGCAAAATGTTACCTGTGGATATGCCTTGCAAGTTGCCCTAGATGGTGGGAATAGTTATAGGGTTGTCAGCCCCCAGCTCTGCCTTTTTGGACTCTTGGCCATCAGCCCCCACTCTGCCTTTTTGGCCTTCCAGCCCCTCATTCAGCCTTTTTTTGGCTTCTTGGCCTCCGGCCCCCAGCTCTGCCTTTTTGGCCTCTTGGCCCCCCCATTCAGCCTTTTTGGCCGCCCGGCCCCCCCAGATATGCCTTATGGCCACTTGCCCCCCCATAATGCCTTTTTGGCCTCTTCCCCCCCCCCCATCATACCTTTTTCGCCTCTTGCCCACCCGGCCCCCAGCTCTGCCTTTTGCCCCCCCCCATCCTGCTTTTTTAACCTCTTGGTCGTCCGGCCCCCAGCCCTGCCTTTTGGCCTCTCGGGGCTCCCCATTCAGCCTTTTTGGCCTCTTGGCACCCCGTCTGGCCTTTTCCACCTCTTGGCTGTCAGCCCCGATCTGTCTTTTAGCCCCCATCTGGCCTTTTTCGCCTCTTGGCCGCCGGCCCCTAGCTCTGCCTTTTTGTCCTCTTGGCCCCCCAACCTCATAGCACTGCATTTTGGCCTCTTGGCCCCCCTAGAATTTTTGGTGGCAAAAAGCCATTGAGATCTGAAAATAAGTCACATGGCCAAACCGGGCCCCCTAGCTCTGCCTTTTGGCTCCCCCATCCAGCTTCTTTGGCTTCTTGGCTGCCAGCCCCCTAGCTCTGCCTTTTGGTAGCAAAAAGCCAGTGAGATCTGAAAATAAGTCCCATGGCCAAACCGGCCCCCTAGCTCTCTCTTGGCTCCACCCTTTTTGGCCACCTGGCCCCCAGCTCTGCCTTTTGGTCTCTTGGCCCCCGTCCGGCCTCTTGGCCGCCAGACCCCAGCTCTGCCTTTTGGCCCTCCATCTGGCCTTTTTGGCCTCTTGGCCGCTGCCCCCCAGCTCTGCCTTTTGGCCCCCATCCAGCCTTTTTGGCCTCTTGCCTGCAGGCCCACAAGCTGCCTATTTGGCTTCTTGGTGCCCCCCGATATGGCCTAGAGTTAATGTACTACACTTAACATTTGCCAACGCTGATGCCATCTGAAAATAAGTCACATGGCAAAGGGGCAGTTTTGGTTAATAACTTGCCTTAAAATGTGTCTACTTTTTTTCCCTTTTTTCACATGCGTTGAGTTGGGTAGGTGTGACCTGCCATGACCTCGTGTGCCTTCTGAATCATGTTCCAAACTTCTTTCCTTTTTAAAACCAAATACTAAAAGTTTGACGCCACCGATGAACTTCAGAGTATGATTTCAGACTGACGGCATGGGAGCAGCCGGGCCGTCCTCATCCATGACACACGGCATACTTCCACTGTGTCAACAAAAAAACGGACAGCAACAGGCGCGAGACTGCGGCATGAGCTCCTCGCCTGAGAACCAATTCGTATTTTGACCAGAATTAAAGATAAGCGAACGACGTGGCGTGAAGGAATATTCTTCGCTGGGAAGGGCACTTTATAAGACGCAAGCGAACTGAGGACAAGTGACGTCTGTCTGCGCTGGGTCAATAAACCGGGTTATTTATAAAAAGGGACCAACGTCCTGAGTGATGTCTTATCTGGCGATCTCCAGGAGGCATGTCGTGGTTCTCGGTCGGGTAAGCGTCTTGTGAAAACATTAATTGTCAGACGTGTACAGTGACATTGCTGCTGTTTCTGAACAAAGGTGTTGACAGAAAATATTCACATAAACTTATCCTGAAAAATACGTAGGCTGGGACGGTTGACCTGATAAAAAAAAATGTTGGTTGCCTGGCTGTCTCTGGCTTCAATACTTGAGTCACAGGCCAAGAACAATGAAAATCAGAGCAAAGTCAGGATTCCTTTATGCATTTCACCATGTTGGTGACTCCAGCATTAGCATGAATGCCAGGCAACCAGAATTTCAGAAGGGTTCCGGAGAGCTCGAACAACTTTATACTAGCAACCTAGCGTTTATATACACTCACCGACCACTTTATTAGGTCCAACTTGCTAGTATCGGGTTGGACCTTGACTTTTTCCTTCAGAACTGCCTTCAATCCTCGAGGCATAGATTCAACAATTTCTCAGAGATTTTGGTCCATACTGACATGATGGCATCCATCCTAAAGGGGCTCTATTGGATGAGATGTGGGGAGTGTGGAGGCCATTGGAGTGCAGGGACCTCATTGTCCAGCGGTGAGATGATTGGATGAGATGTGGGGAGTGTGGAGGCCATTGGAGTGCAGGGACCTCATTGTCCAGCGGTGAGATGATTGGATGAGATGTGGGGAGTGTGGAGGCCATTGGAGTACAGGGACCTCATTGTCCAGTGGTGAGATGATTGGATGAGATGTGGGGAGTGTGGAGGCCATTGGAGTGCAGGGACCTCATTGTCCAGTGGTGAGATGATTGGAGCTTTGTGCCATGGTGCATTATCCTGCTGGAAGGAGCCATCAGAAGATGGGGACACTGCAGTCATAAAAGGATGGACATGGTCAGCAACAATACTCAGGGAGGCCGTGGAGTTTATACGACGCTCAGTTGGTACTAAGGGGCCCAAAGTGTGCCAAGAAAATATCCCCCTCACCATTACACCACCACCACCACCAGCCTGAACCAGTGATACAAGGCAGGATGGATCCATGCGCCAAATTCTGACCCCCACCATCTGAATGTCGCAGCTGAAATCCAGATTCATCAGACCAGGCAACTTTTTTCCAATCTTCTATTATTCAATTTTGGTGATCCTGTGCCAATTGTAGCCTCAGTTTCCTGTTCTTAGCTGACAGGAGTGGCACCCAGTGTGGTCTTCTGCTGCTGTAGCCCATCTGCTTCAATGTTCAATGCGTTCACAGGTGGTATTCTGAATACCTTGGTTGTAATGAGTGGTTATTTTGAGTTACTGTTGCCTTTCTATCATCTGGAACCAGTCTGCCCATTCTCCTCTGACATCAACAAGGCATTTTCTTCCACACAACTGCCGCTCACTGGATATTTTCTTTTTCCCAGCATTCTATGTAAACCTGAGAGATGATTGTGTGCAAAACCCCACTAGATCAGCAGTTTTTGAAATATTCAGACCAGCCCGTCTGGCACCAACAACCATGCCACGTTCAAAGTCGCTTAAATTTCCTCTTCCCCCATTCTGATGCTCGGTTTGAGCTTCAGCAAGTCGTCTCCACCATGTCTAGATGCCTAAATCCATTGAGTTGCTGCCACATGATTGTAATTTTGTGTTGCCAAGCAATTGGAACAGGTGTACCTAATAAAGTGGACACTGTGTATATTTTATAATACAAACCAGAATAAAAATGATTTGATCCACTGCGGTTTGCTTTTTCAGAGTGCCAGTAGGGACCACTGCCCATGTGAATGAGTCCTAAACACCACCCCGATTTGACCTTCGATCTTTCTGAAGCCCTCTTCCCTCCAATTAGTGCTCCCCTTCCTCTTATGTGATTGGACTGATTGTTTGTAGACACTGGAGGTGCTTACACACGGTTCACATCGATCACGTGGTACAGAGCCGCTCTGATAGGCTCTGTACATTGACTGATCTGAGCTGTTTCTGCAGCACTTTGTGTGGTTTTCTTTTTGTATGTTTACAGCGTGACCTGAGGTGGTTAAAGGAAATTGTCCAATAGCTGGACTTAGACCTTTAACACATGTTAATGTGTGTTTGGGTATGCAGATAGGAATTTTAGATTTTCTTTGTAACATTTTTGTTATGGATCAGGTTTTCTTTCAGTATGAACAGTGGGAACAGCCAGGCGAATGGCTTTGGAAGTCCTCTCACTTCTGTCCTATAACCTCACATTGAGTCCTCGGTCTCAGAGAAATTCACTTGAAAGCGCACTGGATCAAAAATGGGGTGACTAGGTTCTGCCACCAACATATAAGTAGTTGTACATCATAATAAAAGTTCTGACATAAAGTCCATAAAGGCCGATGGATGTCTTGTGTACCGAAGGGCTGCACCTTTAAGAAGTAAACCGATCTTCTAAAGTAAAGGGAAACACAAGAAAAGGTGCGCCTCTAAGTGTACCCATAAAAAATAACAATTTATTGAGAGATTAAAAACTACTCACAAAGGTTGTAAGTAAAGAAGCATTGCAGTAATAAGCCACTGCGGGCTGTGCATCCACCATCTGTGGGTTCTGCTGGGCTCTGGATGGCATCAGTGGAGAGGATCGGATGGGGACGGTCTAGCGATTCAAAGGACCCGTCGGCGTTTCCTCATACACATTCAGCCTTCCGCTCCATCACTTCTGGTTCCAGCGCCGTGGAGATGCAATGACGGCGACGCGTTTGCAAGGCCCACGCCACTTCTTCATGGCCGTGCCATACTTAAGATGAAGCAGACACGGCCTGAAGAAGGGGCGTAGGCTTTGCAAACGCGTCGCCGTCATCGCATCTCCATGGCGCCGGAACCGAAAGTGATGGAGCGGAAGGCTGAATGTGTATGAGGAAACGCCGGGAGCCACCAACGGGTCCTTTGAATCGCTAGACAGTCCCCATCCGATCCTCTCCACTGATACCATCTGGAGCCCAGCAGAACCCACAGATGGTGGATGCACAGCCAGCAGTGGCTTATTACTGCAATGCTTCTTTACTTACAACCTTTGTGAGTAGTTTTTAATCTCTCAATAAATTGTTATTTTTTATGGGTACACTTGGAGGCGCACCTTTTCTTGTGTTTCCCTGGAGAACATAACTGAATCTCTATTCTGCCTTCTGTGCCTTCACTTGCTGCATGCTTATTGAAGCCAGAAACGGGCGGTCAACAATGCTAGGATGTCGGTAATGGCAGCCCCAGTGCTTATTTCTTTAACTCCACTTTTAAGTATTTCCAGTCACATTTAAGCCATGAAAATAAAAGGTAAAGTCCTTGTGTTTTCCCATCTTGTGATCCTGGTCCTTCAATAAGGAATCCCATTCAGCTAATAAAATATAAATAAAGACGTGGATTAGCATAATTACCCGACTGGAAGTGGTGAGACCTGCAGCTTCTTCTGGCCACATTGATGCTTTGTGTGAAATTCTCTCCTCCACAATCCTCCCCTTTCATATTTCGGAATATTCGGAATATTGCTGTGTCATCTCCCAATTTTCACTGTTTTTGGTTTCAGGGATTTATTTTGAATTTGCTGAAAGAATGTGTAGGATAATATTTGACTTATCTGCCTGGACTGATGGTGGGGGGGACAATTGCGCTTCACATATTGGAGTCACAGGTTTTCTGGTGGAAATTTTCCAGCGGTTTCCTTTTGGATTTAGTGGGGTCCAGGAGATATCGTGCGTTCCTTGCATGGAAGGGCTAGTGTGCGGCCCAATCCAGAATTGTTGGCAAGACTGGGAGTGAGAAGGTCTACACAGCTTATAGAATGTATAGAAATGGATCTGCAAATTTGACCAAATTATATCAAGCCAGGTGTATCTGAGGGCCCGAGACTCCATATAGAGAATCTTAAATGTTGGAGAACCCAGGCTTGGTAAT
The DNA here is from genome assembly GCA_018402905.1 of Glandirana rugosa. Classification (NCBI taxonomy): domain Eukaryota; kingdom Metazoa; phylum Chordata; class Amphibia; order Anura; family Ranidae; genus Glandirana; species Glandirana rugosa. Next base: position 413,434 of record BLSH010201251.1, read on the forward strand.
TCTGTGGGTAAATGACTTGGATCCATTTTTTGCCAAACTTGCTTTTGGAAAGCCAACTGTACAACTCTGGCTTGGGTACACAATATAGGGCATTATACATTTTGGAAAAATCATTGGTGGGAATGATTTGGGTCCATTGTACCAAATATACTTTTCTCAACTGTAGAAGGCATTGTTTCCAGTATCCTGGTCTAGATCTAGGATAGAAGACCCCTCAGGGGAGTGGAGTTTGTCAAGCCCAATATATTGATGTGAACTATCAAACTCTGGATGGGTAAACAATATGGGGCTTCCTACATTCTGGAAAAATCTGCCTTTTTTAGTGGTGGGAAAATGTATTTGGGTCCATTGTGCCAAATGTGCTTTTTTCAAACTGTAGAAGTCGCTGGTGACTAGTATCTCTGTCCAGATCTAGGATAGAAGACCTTCTCTGGTGACATTTTGCCAAGGCCACTATATTGTCCTTGTAGCCAACTGTACCACTGAGGGCCAGGGACACAAGATAGGGAATCCTAAATGTTGGAAAGCCCAGGCTTGCTTGTTTTGTGGGAAAAGGGCTTGGATCCATTATGCCAAATGTTTGCTTTCTCAACAACTGTGGAGGTCACTGGTGGCCAGTGTGTCAGTCCAGATCTAGGATAGACTCTGGTGACACAATATTGCCTAGCCCAATATTGGTCTTAATGCCAACTGCTGATGGCTAGGGACCACATATAGGGCATCATACATTTTAGTTAAGTCAGCCTTTTTGTGGTGGGGAAAACGATTTGGGTCTATTTTGAAAAATGTACCCTTACCATGAACTGTAAAAGTCAGCAGATGCCAGTATCACATCCAGATCTGGGATAGACTTCTTTGGTGGCCTGATTTTGCCAAGACCACTATATTGACCTTACTGCCAACTGTACTATTCCGAGGGGTGGGTATACAATATAGGGCATTATAAATGTTTGCAAAATCAGGCTTGCTTATTTTGTGGTGGGGAAAATAACAGAGTCCATTTTGCCAAATGTACTTTTTGGCAAGAAATGTAGAAGTCATTGGTGGCCAGTATCTCTTCTAGACCTCTTATAGAAGACCTCTCTGCTGACCTAATTTTGCCAAGCCCAATATATTGGTCTTGCTGCAGGCTGTACCACTCTGAGGTGACAGGGCTGGGACAAGGGGTGGGCAGGAGGGGCGGTAAGGGGTAAGAATTGTTCTAGGAGGGCAAATTTGGGAGATGTGCTAGGAGAGCGGATTTGGGGGATTTGTGCTATAAAAGTAATATGGTAGATTGGAAATATATTTTTGGGGGATGGGGTGCCATTTGGCAGGTTGGGCTTTTGACGACCTTGTCCTGCCACTGTGGCCAGAGACACAATATAGGGAATCCTAAATGTTGGAAAGCCCAGGTGTATTTTGTGGTGGGGAATATAACTTGGATGCATTTGACAAATACTCTTTTCTCAAGAGCGGTAGAGGCCACTGGTGGTCAGTATCTCATTCCAAGGCTCATTATCTTGGCCCTACTGCCAACTGTAGTGCTCTGAAGACTGGTGACCTGATAAATTCTGGAAAAATCAGGCTTGCTTATTTTGTGGTGGGAACATGACTTGAATCCATTATTTGCCAAATTTACTTTTCTTGAACTGTAGAAGTTACAGGTTGCCAGTCTCAGTCCAAATCTAGAATAAGACCTCTCTGGTGACCCAATTTTTCCAAGCCTGATATATATCTGAGTGGTTTGGGTACAATATAGGGCATTCTAAATGTTTGACAAATCAGGCTTGCTTATTTTGTGGTGGGGAAAATGATTTTGGGTCCATTTTGCCAAATTTGCTTTCTCAAGAACTGTAGAGGTTACTGATGGCCAGTTCTAGGACAGATGACTGGCCTTCTTGTAGCACCCAATGCTTCCCCCGTGATGGAAGATAGAGCAGGTAAAGGATACTGTTTCTGATGGAATGTTGGGAATTTATTCATGGAGACTTGTAGAGTCACTGAAAGGTCCACCTCATTTAAACTTGAAAGAAGAGGCCACGTGGTCTCTACTAGAGTTGAGCGAACACCTGGAAGTTCGGGTTCTGCTGGTCCGTCCGAACTTCGTGACAAAGTCCGGGTCCGGGTCCGGACGGAACCCGAACGATCGCACGGACAACGAACCCCATTGAAATCAATGGGGACCCGAACTTTTAGGCACAAAAATGGCTGTAGGAAAGTCCTGGAAAGCCCCAGAGGGCTGCAAAAGGAAGTAAAATGGGGGTAAGGGTAGGGCAAGTGCCCTACAAAAAAATGGGGACAGGGAAATAACTGTAAATATTTTTAAAAAAATAAAAACATAAAAAAAGCAAAAATGGAGGTGAATGTGGATCATCTTCAAACTGTGTCTGAAAAGTATTAATTAACGGTAGAAGCCATATAACTGTTCTAAAATCATCTTCAAACTAGGGCAAGTGCCCTACAAATAAATGGGGATAGGGAA
>BLSH010201251.1:429566-442299 GCA_018402905.1 Glandirana rugosa
AAATGAATTCTCATCATCCGTAAACGCGGCCACTTTTGCGCAAACCAATCAATAAACGCCAATTGCAATTTTTTTATCACAAATATGAGGAAGAATATAAATCGGCCAAAAACGGTGAAAAAAAAATGTTTTTTATATATTTTTTTGGATTTGAATTTTAGCAAAAAGTAAGAAATTTGGGTTTTTTTGCAAAATGGTCGCCCTTCTTTTGTTTATAGCGGCGAACAGAAATGACGCAGAGGCGATCAAATACCACCAAAAGAAAGCTCTATTTGTGGGAAAAAAAGGACGCAAATTTTGTTTGGGTGCAACGCCGCACGGCCGCGCAATTGTCAGTTAAAGCGACGCAGCGCCGAATCGCAAAAAGTGCTCTGGTCCTAAAGCTGGAAAACCTTCCGGTTGGTAAGTGGTTAAATTCATTTTTCATTTTTGTTTCACTTTTAAGCATTAAAATCGCTGCTCCTATAAAAACAATCTCTTTTTTTTTTTAAGTTTTTGCATTGATGCATGTCCCCCAGGGCAGTACCCCAGGCCCCATACCCTTTTTATAGCCAATAACTTGTATATAAGCCTTCAAAATGGGGACTTTTTTATTGATTTCAGGTCCCATACTCTTTAATAGGGTTTGCGGCTCGGGTCCAAACCCTTTACATGTTCATGAGTCCTGATGCGTACTGAACGGGGGCGGGGGGTTGTTTGGCCCATAACTAGGACTTTTCCAAGGTAATATCAAGGCACTTAGTGCATGCAAAGTGGATTTATATCCTTTATGGTTATGATATATATATATTTTTTTTTTGTCGGAGTTCAGCTTTAAGCATTGGGCGGTTGTTGTGTGGTCACAGCTCCAGTTTTGCTCTTGGCGAGCTTCTCTTGCACCTGGCTGCCGGTGCCGGCTAAATCCCTGCATTTGTTTACTTGTATCGCTATGCGAGTTATTTTGATATGAAACAAAGTTTCTTTTTATAGCTTTTTTTTCCTAGAGATTTGTCAGAGCGCCACAAAGCAGAAAGTTCCCCCCTTGTCAGAAGTTGGTAAACACTGAATTCCATTTGGCTCATCACCTCATTTATTGCCAAAGTTAAACAAAAACATATTTCCGAATCTCGGGATGAATTATACTCCATTTCTCGGGAACGGTGTAGAGCTCCCAGCGTAAGCGGATGTTTCCGCGGTATAAAATCCATCCATCAAACCCGGTCTACACACGACCGACCCCATGTACATCTGATGCACACATGTGAGCAGTGTGCTCCTGGTTATGGCGTAATCCCAGCAGGCTTTGCAGAATGCGCTTTTTTATTTTCTGGAATTTCAGCTTTAAATCTGATCGCCAAATCCTTTCCATATTCGCAGCTGTCCATCTTCCACTCCGAGCCCCCGGTCCCTTTTTTTTTTTCCCCTCCTTGAGCCTCTCTATGGGGATCTATGCAGCAAAACCTACTTAATAGTGGATGTGAACCTGATCATTGACATCTTAGAAGCTAAAATATATGTAAGGATATATGTAAAGACAAAATGAAGAACAGTGGTCAACTTTCAGGATATAGGGTGCCTTAGGTGTGGACCTTGATGTCCCCATAGGGCAGCACATAATAATCAGTGAATGTAAAGCCACGGTTGAGTTGGCCAGGGGCGGCCTCTGGGCCACAGTTGGGTTGGCCAGGGGCGGCCGCCGGGCCACGGTTGGGTTGGCCAGGGGCGGCTGCTGAGCCATGGTTGGGTTCGGCCAGCGGCGGCCGCCAGGCTGTGGTTGGGTTGGCCAAGGGCGGCCACCGGGCCACGGTTGTGTTGGCCAGGGGCGGCCGCCGGGCCACGGTTGTGTTGGCCAGGGGCGGCCGCCGGGCCAAGGTTGTGTTGGCCAGGGGCAGCCGCTGGGCCACGGTTGGGCAGGTCAGGGGCGGCCGCCGGACCACAGTTGGGCAGGTCAAGGATGGCCGCTGGGCCACGGTTGGGTTTGCCAGGGGCAGACGCCAGGCCACCAGTAAATTCATAAGAAGTTTTCACTCTTTGTAAATCTGCAGGTTTCATTTAAAATAATCCCAGCTGACCCTGCTATAAGGATCCTTGTTTAGACAATTTGGTTCTGGGGTGAAAACGCTCCATTCCGGTTTACCAAGACTTCAAAAAGAGGGTGCAAGTGATCACTTTAACACACATAATGCAGGCATGGTTATCAGGACCTGCTGAGAAACGCCATACAGTAGTTGTTTGAGTGCATGTAAACATGAAGAGGCTGCAGAAGAACTAAAGATGGAAAAAATGTGTGGGGTGTACTTTTTTGCTAAGAGTATTAACTGAAAGTCCTCAAATGCATTAAAAGGTCTATTCTGTGGTGGTGTCTCTATGGGCTCAATGCTTTATGGTGGTGTCTTTATGGGCTTATGATGTATTTATTGTGCATATGTCAAACACAAGGCCTGCGGGCTGAATCCAGCCCACAAGGCCTTGTCACGTGGCCCTCGCACCCAGTTTTGCAGCCAGAACGTAGTGGAACTCCATTCCGCCACCTCTGCCCTCTGCTCCCTGCTGTCAGTTGTATACACAGAAGCGCACCCCTGAACTCTGCACTCTATAAACGGTGCACCCCTGCACTCTGTACATAGTGCACCCCAGATACAACCTGCCCTTTGAGGGCAACCGTACTGCTGATGTGGCCCACGATGAAATGGAGTCTAACACCCCTACTCTATGGCATGGCTCCCAACTGTCCCTGATTTAGAGGGACTGTCCTCGATTTGCAACAAAGTCCCTCTTTCCTCATTTGTCCCTCATTTTGGTCTGATCTTTAAAGGTTCTATATAAAATGCACTTTTTATCTTTCAAAAAGGGGATATCCAGTGCTAGACCTTTCGTCTACTTTCTAAAGTGCTGCATTTGAAAATTTCAGAATCCAGTATAAAGGAATAGTGGTGGGGAAAAAAACACTTGTGGGTTTAACTAAGGGGGTGGCAGGGAGGTGTGTCATATGCCTACATACTTTTGCTAATAGGTGTTCTCTTCTCAAGAAGTTGGGAGGTATGCTATGGGCTTATGGTTTATGGTGGTATCACCATGGGCTAAATGGTTATGGAAGGTTCTCATAGTTTCCTTCTGAGGTCTCTGGGCACAGGTCTTTTGGCTGGGTCTCTGTGGGCACAGGGCTCAAGGCAGAGGTCTCAATGGGTTTATGGGTTTCTAAAAGGGACACAATTTCTTAGTCATCAAGTGATTGTAAATGGTGAGCCAAGATTAAATGCTTGGTACAGGAGCACTTGGCAAAGCTTTCTGGTTGCAATCTAGATCAGAGTAGTCTATAGCAGTGGGCTACACCTAATACCTATAGCTGCTCCCCATGGTGTTGCTGCCACACCAACCTCCTTCCCTCTTCCATCCCCTGCTTGGAGAGCAGGAACATGGCCAGAAGCTCCTCTGGTACCCGGCGTGCTTCAGAATCCAAACCTTTAATTTAAAACATTGAGAAATTCTTGCACAGACTTGGCCAGTTCTCCTGCAATGATTTTCAAAGGGCCAACCGTTCAGCTTTATTTTCAGATGAAATCCCCCGGTGTATTTTCATCTGCTTCACGCAAGTGATTTATTCTCGGCTTCCTGACAGGCACAAGCCCAAACACAGTGGCGCGCACTCAGAAAGCTCAGCGTGATGAACGAGTGTGCAAATACAGACATTGTGCTTCATAATAGAGCGTGACCGCTCAAGGATGACAGCTCCTCGACTGATGTCATTCTGGTTTAATCTTCATTGATAAAATAGACACTTTTCTGATGTGACCCCAGTGCTCTATTGACATTCCAGGTAGTAGAACAATGGAAGGTATGCTTGGTGCTTTGTGTGGAGTTCACGGGAAGCCTCTACACTCGTGCCTCCAGGGCTGAAGTTTGGCCAACTTGCCTGTTTTGTCTCAGACATTTTTTTTTTTCAGTTTTGATCAATGGTCCAAAGAGGCCGCCTGAGGTGATGCGTAATCTCCTAAATCTGATTGTAAATGGTGAGATTTCTCATTGACAGTTTGGGCCTTCAGGTAACTCCATGCTTTTTGAAAGAAAAGCCGCGCTCAATTGTTAAGGCCTCAGGGCCTGTAGATGCAGCCTCGTGTTACTAACCTGAAACGTGATGACCACACTTGTGGAATCATGCAAGTTTGCTCCCATACAGAAATGGTGCTCTAACTTTCTTTTGGATGGCATGGGGAGTCGGTTGGAACAATGCAGCCCTTAGTATTTGTCAGAATGCCACCTTTCACTAAGAACAGAATTGGTGTCATGCTGCTTGCTTTACCAAGTGGTGTTGGCCCTCGAACTATCCAGACACCATTAAATGGGAGGTCAATCAGTCACCATTCAAGGAGCCCCTAGCATGTTCTGGGGAAACCCTAGTGTTCCACAGAACTCCAGTTGAAAATAGGTGCGCTTTAGCTCCCATTTATCTTTCCATTGTGGTAATGTATGGTAATGCAACACATTATGTGCAATGCAGTGGCATTCATTTTGAAGGCAGTGCACAGATGGGTGTTTTTAGATATTTTGCGCATCGGCGCAAGCGAATATAGTGTATATCTCCTAAGCCATACATGTTTAGGAGCTATTCACGGTACCTATAGGTAAGCCTTATTATAGGCTTACCTGTAGGTTAAAGTGGTTGTAAAGGCTATACAACCACTTTAAGTCTACCATTGGGTCAATACTCTCTGGTCTGTTAATAATGTGAAAAGCCCACAATGCACCTGGTAGCCACAAGCCATGTGATCTAGATTGCCTAGATCCATTGACTCTACAATGTTTTTCAGCATTGAGTAGCCGAGTCCCAACTTCAGAAGGAAAGAGGACAAAGTAAGGATTATTTCTAGTCAGTGAAAGGAACAATGGAAGCCTATTAACCTTAAATTAAAATGAAAACATAAAGGTAACATTTGATTTTGGAAGACAAATGTTACAAGTAATCTTGTTTCACTCTTGTAATTTCTAATTACAGCAGATCTAATCTATAATCTTTTTTTCTTGGTTTGCTACCAACTAGATGAAAGTTGAAGTTGGATTTCCTGCTCTGGATGTTAACGGAAGGGGAGCAAAACTTTGGGTTATTCAATGTTTTAGGCTTGGTTTAGACATGCTGTGGCTGCTGCTCACAGCCAGGGGTTCGGTGCGTCCCTATTCTCTGATTCTGGTGCAAATTGGGTCCGAAATTCTGTCTCAATTCGCGCCTGATTCGGAGCCAAAGATGCCATCTTGCCAACTTGGGCTTCAATAGAAATAGTTCAATTCTTGTGTATTTGAATGTCTGCATTGCCCCTATATCCATTGTTGCAGGGACACACAAGCGGTGGTGGTGAGCACAAAGTGGTGGTAGTCAGCACAAAATTATGTACTGTATGTTGATGTTCCAATCCCCTGGCATGTATAGAAGGTCTAGATGGCAAAATCTGTATCTGAAGTCTTCCTTTATCTTTGTCCTTGTCAGTGTCAGCCTGCCCATAGGGGGCGACGCCCCCCTAATCCATGTGCCCAGCCCCTAATCTACATGCAAGGCACCGGACGCATAAATTCCAATGGGGGTTTTTTTAGCACATGGTTAGAGCCTGAGGCTCTAACTGGCTTAAAAAAAGGGTGGGCTCGGGACGCAGAGCACTGCACCCTGATCCCATCTAGTTGTGTGACAATAGCAAATTAATATTCACTATTGTCTTCCTGATTCTCCCACCGGCCAATCGGACAGCGGGTCCTGAGACCCGATTGGCCAGGACGGTGAATGACACGCTGGTGGTGACCCTGAGCTGCGGAGAGGAGTCATACGGCGGGATCCTCCTGGACTGCTGAGAGAAGGAAGTACCCCCGCCCATACACTGTACAACCTCATTGATTTCCGCATTCCCATCTGTCTCCTGTGGGGGGGTGTGGTGGTAGTTTGCGCCCCCCCCCCAAAAAAAAAAGAATTAACCATCGGCCGCCACTGGTCCTTGTGTATTTTTTTTTTATCTTCAAATGGTTTATTGGAATTTTACATACAGATTGTAGAACATGCAAAGTAGCACAACCGATGTTCCATCTGGAGCATACTAATATATTCAACACAGGGAACACAGTACAAGAGAGAGAGCGTTAAATCAATGTGAAGCAGAACAAACTTTTAATCATGAAGGTAGGACCATGTCCCCTTTTGGATTTGGAGGGGTTAGGGATGGCTCCAGCTGGGGTAGATGGGATGGAGGGGAGAGGGGGAAGAATGGGAAGGTACCAGTGACTTTTATTTGACATAAGAATATAGAGAAGGTGTGTGGTAGCAGTGGGTGTTAGAGTTGTATCGAGCATTTCGGGTGTGATAGCCAGGTGGACCAGTTTTTTAGAAATCTATCCACAACCAGGTTTTTCCTGGCCAACATTCGCTCCATGGTCCTTGTGCATTTTAAGCAGAATTTTTTTTTTATGGATTGGGGGAACTGGTGGCAGGTCATCTTGTCTGGGCTTCCACTTGGGTGTTTGCCATCACTTTTTGTCCTGTTCACTTCACCAAATCCAAAAATGTAACGTGGTGGTCTACTGAACAGGAAGGGAAGGGAAATTCCTCCAATGGGGAAACCTGTTTTCAGTGACTGTGGTCTAAGAGGGCATTTCCCCTCACTTTGGAGAGCTGCCCTCTAACATCCTGTGGTCTACAGAACAGGAAAGAAGGAAATTCTTGCAGCCAGGGTTACAGGCAGCAACATTCTAAGCCTTCCTACTCGGAAAAAAAAAAATGGCTAGAGATGGCATTTAAGGGACCCCCAATCCACATCTTTATAACTGAAGGCCAGGCTCAGCTGGCCTGGCTTGTAGATTTCTCAGCTGTTTTTATGAGCAGAGCAGATGGGAACATTTTTTTTTTTCCCTGTGTCCGAACAATTCTCAAAACTGAGCTGTATACGCTTCCAACACCTTGCTGTAATCTTTCTGAGAAATTAACAATGCGCATATAATGGGCTCTGGGATGATTCATATTTCACGCCTTTCTCCAACTACATCCACGGGGAGAGCTCATTGGCTTCTTTTTTTTAAGAATGTGTTTGTAAGAATGTCATTAAAGTGAATCATTAGTGCTTCTAAATATTGGTATTGGACTCTCTATCCTCCCACACCAATATGGTCATGGTTGTAGTGACATCTGGGAAATGATAGTTTATACAGGACCACAACCTGCATAAAAAAAATAACTTACATTGGTCCCCTCTACAGTGATTGCAAGCTTGTTGTGCCAGTGAGCAATATTTGGCACTGAAGAGACCACCCCAGGGCCAGGCTTCACGGTGCAAAGGGTCAGACATCTTAACTCTTATGTTCCACTGCTTAGCAGGGCCGTCTTAATAGCATCATGGGCCTCTGGGCCAAGTAATGCACTGGGACCCCTACCAGCCTGCCAAAATTTACGCACCTACACTCAAAAATTTTAAATATAAAGAGTGGATAGAATTATACATATATTCATTAGTACTTTTCAATAAAATCGATTTTAAACAATAAGAAAACATGTCATAAATCAAAGACTAATTAACACAAAGGGCACGGTACAAGGGGAAAGCAGGAGGGCACAGTACACGGGGAAAGTAGGAGGGCACAGTACAGGGGTCAGGAGGGCACAGTAAAGGGGTCAGGAGGGCAGAGTATAGGGGTCAGGAGGGCACAGTACAGCTTCTGGGGTGCTTCCTGGGACACAGCCATCCTGGGACAGTTTAGTAAAAAGGATGACTGTCCTGGCAAATCCGGGGCAGCTGGCAAGTATGATGCAATGCAAGATCATGGGGCCCCCATGCACCTTGGGCCCCTGGGCAGTGCCCAGGGGTACCCAGGCATTAAGACAGCCCTGCTGCTTAGGACTTCCAATGGCAGTTTCTGTATTGGCAACACATTTCAGGTACGACTCAGGGCAAGTTCTTAATGGCCACCGGCTAGGGTTAAAGACAAAAAATACTCTGAAAGCAAAAATTCTCCCAGTGCTGTCCAACGCAGTCCTTTATCACCAATAGATCTCCAACTTGAATGACACCTAGCAGCATTCCACCCAAAGATGTCCTGTGAGTGCAGGCCGTCATGAACCCACCTCCTTAAAGGGGTATTGCCACAGTGCCCTGCACTCGCCTGCAGTAGTGAGGAGGGCGGTTTTAATATGTCAACAGTGCTCTCTGCATTTAGGTACGTCCACTTCCGAGAGGTGGACTCTGCTTGTCATGTGACCAGCCCCAAGACCTTTGGAAAGAGCAAGTAAAAAATCCCGGGTAAAGGAGCATGGGGGAAGTTTAGAGCCTTAGTTTGGCTTTAAAGGCAAGCTGATGCTTTTTGGTCAGCTTTAGTCCATTTTACATAACTTTGTCAAATTATTTATTATTATTATTATTATATATTTTTTTCCATTCCTATTTATACAAAAAAAATATTGGCTTTCCAATAAAAAAGCCCAGTACTAGGCTTGCACTTGTTGATACCACTCCCATTTTTTACATTTTTTCACATACAGCTAAGTAGAAGGCCCAGTAAACCATTTAAATTCCTCCCTAGCGTAGTGTTTTCATAAAATCACCCTGGGATATTATGTGGCCTGTTACATGTAGTGCTTCTCTAACGAGAATACTAAAGACTAGATTGATGCAAGAATCTAAATGCTAGATTTAAATGCCCATTTTTAAGTCTGGGTCTCCAGGAACAGGCGTAGGTCAAACGTCTCCTCAAGTGGCCCTAAGGTTGCCCAACAATGCAGGGTTTAAATAGAGCTCCGTAGCAAAGGAGTATAGTTGACTATAGAGCTTTGCTATGGTTATAAACGCTGAAAGTGTGGGTTCGGGCTGCTGAAAGGGCAGCGGATGTCAAATTTAAAGTTTCCTTTGACCTCTGACATCTAGCTTGGCTTTTCTCTACCATGGAGGAACCCTTGAAATAACTTTGGTCTCAAGGAACCCCTGCTAATTAGATCTACAGCTCACTGCACATTAGCATGAAAAGTAAAATGAAATATAAGACAAAATAATAAGGAATATAGCACACTTGGCTTATGACAATTTAATGATCATGCTAATGTAAGCCACGAGCTGTGGATGAAATGCTTTTTAGCAGGGATTCCCCAAAAAGTTGAGTATGCTCTCAAGGGATCTTGAGGAGGGGGGGGGGGGTTAACAAGTTGACATGGCTGCTCTAGTGAAAATCTAGGATTCCCTTGAACCGTGGTTTAGAGAAGCTGCACTTGCGGAACCTTAGGATTCCCCTGAACCATAGTTGAGGTTGCTCTGGAGGGAGTACTAGGATTACCCAAAACCATGGTTAAGAGAGGTTGCACTGGAGGGAGCACTAGAATCACCCTGAAACCTGGTTAAGGAGAGGTTTCTCTGGAGGGAGCACTAGTATTTCCCTGAACTCTGGTGGAGGACATGTTTTCTCTGGAATGAGCACTAGGATTTCCCTGAATCCTGGTTGAGTAGGGCAGCTCTGGAGGGATCACTAGGATTCCCCTGAAGCCTGGTGGAGAGGTTGCTCTGGAGGAATACTACACATTTATTCTTTGGGTAATTTTAACACTAGGACTTTCTGAACCCTGGTTGAGAGGTTGCTCTTTAGGGAACACCTGAATTCCCCTGAACCCTGGTTGAGAGGGGCAGCTCTGAAGGGGAGCACTAGGATCACCCTAAACCCTGCTTAATAGATGGCTCTATAGTGAACAGTAGGATTCCCCTGAACCCTGGTTGAGAGAGGCAGCTCTGAAGGGGAGCACTAGGATCATCCTAAACCCTGCTTAAGAGATGGCTCTATAGCGAACACGAAGATTCTCCTGAACCCTGGTTGAGAGGGGAGGCTTTGGAGGGAACACCAGGATTAACCTGAACCCTGGTATAAAGGCTCTGGAGGAACACTTCATTATTATTCTTTGGGTAATTTTATCAATAGGACTTCCTGAACCCTGGTTGAGCGGTTGCTCTGGAGGGAGCACTAGAATTCACCTGAACCCTGGCTGAGAGAAGCTGCTCTCGAGGATCCCCAGGATCCTCCCTACTCAGAGGCTGTTCTAGATAATGTGTTTGGAATATTAGATTTGTGATTACAAAGGGAGAAGTTCACAATTTAGACAAAATACTACAATTCTTGCATTTTGCTGACTTATGTTTTTTTTTCTTTTCTTTTTTCCTTTTATGAATTGATACATTTTACTTGTACAGTTGCACATTAGTATACTGAACATAACTCCAAAGAGGGCTGTACCCTTACTGTCAGACATTGCTACCACTAATTGACACGGTATTTACAGAAGATTCATATCTGGGATGTTTTGTAATGTTATGACATGTCCTGGACACTTCTTCTGCGCTGATTGCTCTCCAATCGCTGACAGACGTCTTTAAAATAACCAAATTGCTGAATAAGTGTTTGTGGTTGTGTGCTTCAGTGAAAACAATCATTGCTTCATAATCTCTGTCTATAGATGATTGATAGAAGGACCCTGGTCTTCTCCGCTTGCCGTGCTGGGAGGACCCCTACCATGCTGATTAATCAGGCCAGCATTCCTAAACTAACCCCCCCCCTGGATAACTTGGTGCCTCTGCCTTCCCTGCTATAAGCTGGCCATGCACTGGTAGAACTTGGTTCAAAATTTTTGGTTTTAAAGGGGTTTTTTTTTTGTTTTTAATTAATAGTGAGGTCAAAATTGTGTGTTTTTCTACAGCAGTGATGGCTATTTTATTTTTTTTTTTTAATTCATTTCTAAACCTGTACAGTATGTGGTTTCCATTTAGGAAAATTAATTTATTACCAAATTGTATGTTCAAACACAATTGTGTAGTACTTTTGAATGTTCATTTTTTTTAATGTTTTTATTTATTTATTCATTTTTTTATGGAGCAGGGCCCTCTGATTCCTCCTGTATTGAATTGTATTGTAATTGTACTGTCTGCCCTAATGTTGTAAATCTCTGTGTAAACTGTAGGCGCTGTATAAATCCTGTATAATAGGATATAAACTAATATAAAATATAAAATAAATATGAAATAAATAAAATCTGAAAAATGTAACCTAAAAAATATAAATAATAAAAAATAAATATGGCCAGCTTTAAAGAGAACATGATGCCAGGCTGCGCTTTTCAGCCACAAGCTTCCCATAAGCCAGAGGCGTTGCTAGGGGGTGGCTATTGGGGCTGTAGCCCCAAGTCTGGGGCCCATAGCCCTCGGGTCCCTTACAGGGTGGGTGCAGTTCTACAATTAGCAGGTATGTCCCGGTCTGGAATGCAGACTGTGTGTGTGTATATATATATATATATATATATATATACACACATACATACCCATGTATATTTATTACTATTATTATTTATTTTATTACATGCATGCCCGCTCAAGCGTATGTCTTTCTTTACTTTGCTGCTATGGGCTCTAGCCCCAGATCTTTTGTAGACCTAGCAACGCCCCTGCCATAAGCATAGATTTCATAGCTCCCAACCGTCCCGGATTTCGAGGGACTGCCCCTGATTTGGAGCAATGTCCCTCTGTCCCTCGTTCCTCCTCATTTGTCCCTCATGTTGGTCTGATCTATAGAGTTGTATATAAAATGCACTATTTATCTTTCAAAATGTGTTTCCCAGTGCTAAACATTTCATCCAAATTCTAAATGGCTGCATTTGTAAATTCCAAAAGCCAATATAAAGGAATAATAGTGGTAAAAAAAGGCACTTGTGGGTTTAACTAATCTTCTTTTTTTTTTTTTTTTGGGATAATTCTCCTTTAAGGGGGCATGGCAGGGGGTGTGTCCTATGCCTACATACTTTTGCTAGTAGGTGTCCCTCATTCCCCTCCCAAAAAGTTGGGAGGTCTGTATTTGCCTATACAACTTATCTTGACCTATAAGTCTCCCTTTTTATATAGACCTCCAAAAGCCTTGAGACTACTGCTGGGTGCCGCCATCTTGAATGTGAGGTCAACAGACTTGGAGCGGGGTTCCCTTTGCTCCTTCCCTCCTTCCACAGATACAGTGGAGCAGTGAACGTAGCCACCCGAGTATAGGAAGTGGTGTTTGCAGCTTTACTAGGTGGAAATAAAGGAATAAAACCTGAAAAGATAAATGTAACCAACACATCTAAAGATGGGTAAGCCGCACTAGGTTACATTTTTTTTTGTAGGTTTAGGTACAATGTAAGATAAAACTTCAATATTCTAATAGAGATTTCCCCTGTGTCCTGTTGAATGTAGGCCCCGTACCATGCCTACCATGCTTTTCTACTTGGAACAAATTCTTTGCATTACATTGAGCGGTCGTCATTGTAACCAATCTGTAAATTTGTTTTAATGTCAGAACTAGTGTTGAGCGAACCCGGACTGTAACGTTCGGGTCCGTACCGAACTTTCGGGTGTCCGTGGCACGGACCCGGACCCGGACATTTCAAAAATCGTTCGGGTTCGGTCCGGGGTTCTGCTATTTTACTCCACGTGTTGAGAAGCTGCAGGGCAGCCAATCAACAAGCGTTTCACTGGTTTGCCCTTAGAAGCCATCACAGCCATGCCTACTAATGGCATGGCTGTGATTGGCCAGTGCATCATGTGACCCAGCCTCTTTATAAGCTGGAGTCACAGTGCTGCAGTCACATGCTCCTTGGGTTAGTATAGGGAAAGGTAGCTGACGGCGTGAGGGACAGATTTCAGCCATTTTAAGACCTGATCCTGCATCCTGAGATAGATTACTTTACTACTGCTGTCTGTGCTGTTGCTCTGAGGACAGATAGCAGAAATTAGAG
>BLSH010201251.1:443567-461542 GCA_018402905.1 Glandirana rugosa
CTCAGAAATTGAACCCTGTGCACACCAAATGTCTAGACAGGTGTTTTTATGAAGCCGTTTTACACGGCTCGCGTAGGGCCTCGAGACGTTTGTCAAGACTGATCTCAACTCGCTTGTGGACCTTCAAGCCCAAGACGACCAGGCAGGCTTGAAGCCCTGTTTCAGGCCCAGGCCCAGGCCTGCCTTGGGCTTGCTAGCGTGCCTGTTGCTTGGGGTAACTTTAGTTACCCCTGGGCTTGAAAATCCGTGTTTTTACCGACATCCTTTCAGGACCTTTCGGGGTCTCCCGACGTTTTCCTTCATTTCCGTGCGATCGTTCGGGTTCCGTCCGGACCCGGACCCGGACTTTGTCCCGAAGTTCGGACGGACCAGCAGAACCCGAACTTCCAGGTGTTCGCTCAACTCTAGTCAGAACTGTTTGCAGAGCTCCGGGATGCGCTCGGCACATTTTGCCGAAGTATTTTTGTGGACAGATCTGTAAACCACACGTGTCCCAAGTTAAAGACTCGGTGCCTCCTCTGTACATGTCATGCCAAGCGACCCTCCCAGGGTGTGGTGTGCTGCACACATCTGTCTTGGGTTTCTATGAGAATTATTTCATGAAATCGGTGAGCTTTGTGCGCAAAACACAATCCGGGCAGCTGGGGGAGAGGAGAGCGTCTGTGCGTATGTCAGAGGAGTCTTTATTTTGTTTAATGTGGATATATGGTGCAAGTTCCTTTGTAAAGACAGCTATGCCGTTTGCTGTCAACATAATCTTTACATCACTACTCTGCTCTGCTGCAGAACTCTGCTCCTTCATCTAACTTTGCTCTGCTGGAGGACACTGCTCCATCTAACTCTGTTTTGCTGGAGAACTCTGCTACTTAATCTAACTCTGCTCTGCTGGGGGGCTTTGTGTCTTCATCTAACTCTGCTCTACTGGAGGACTCTGCTCCTTCATCAAACTCTGCTCTACTGGAGGATGCTGCTCCTTCATCTAACTCTGCTCTGCTGGAGGACGCTGCTCCTTCATCTAACTCTGCTCTACTGGAGGATGCTGCTCCTTCATCTAACTCTGCTCTGCTGGAGGACTCTGCACCTTCATCTAACTCTGCTCTGCTGGAGGACTCTGCTCCTTCATCTAACTGTTCTGCTGGGGTTCTCTGCTCCTTCATCTAACTCTGCTCTGCTGGAGGACTCTGCTCCTTCATCTAACTCTGCTCTGCTGGAGGACTCTGCTCCTTCATCTAACTCTGCTCTGCTGGAGGACTCTGCACCTTCATCTAACTCTGCTCTGCTGGAGGACTCTGCTCCTTCATCTAACTCTGCTCTGCTGGAGGACTCTGCTCCTTCATCTAACTCTGCTCTGCTGGAGGACTCCGCTCCATCTAACTCTGCTCTGCTGGAAGACTCTGCTCCTTCATCTAACTCTGCTCTGCTGGAGGACTCTGCTCCTTCATCTAACTCTGCTCTGCTGGAGGGCTCTGCTCCTTCAACTAACTCTGCTCTGCTGGAGGACTCTGCTCCTTCATCTAACTCTGCTCTGCTGGAGGACTCTGCTCCTTCATCTAACTCTGCTCTGCTGGAGGACTCTGCTCCTTCAACTAACTCTGCTCTGCTGGAGGGCTCTGCTCCTTCATCTAACTCTCTAAATGCTCTGATCTGCTGGAGGACTCTGCTCCTTCCTCTATAGAACTCTCCTCTTCTGAAATGCAATGCACTGCTGGAGAACTCTGCTCCTTCCCCTGCAATACTCTGCTCCTTCCTCTATAGAACTCTCCTCTTCTGAAATACTCTGCTCTGCTGGAGGACTCTGCTCCTTCCTCTAACTCTCCTCTTCTGAAATACTCTGCTCTGCTGGAGGACTCTGCTCCTTCCTCTATAACTCTCCTCTCCTGAAATGCTCTGATAATAATCTTGTCAACATGTGGCTTGATCTCTAGAAAGCCTGAAATTCCAAGCAGTGATGTCTCTTCTCTGAGGTTCTGGCTTTGTTCTCCTCCACCTTGGAGTTGTGGGTGGATCTGCTGCGTTCTCCATAATATGAAGCAGATGATCCCTCATAATGGTCACAGCAAGTGTACAGGAACTCTTGAGATTCTTCCCTCCCCGAAGTCACTGAGGGATTGAAGGAACCCCTAGAAGGTGGAACGCGATGGTAGGAAAGAATTTGTTGCATTCTGTTCTTCAGACCATTCAAGTTTTTAGACAAATTAAACATTTTGTAAAAAAAAAGCCAATTTTGGGAGGATAGTCTTTTTTTTAATGGCATATATCCCTTTAAAACCTGAGCTTTGGGCAAACCTCTAAACACAGAACTGCTAAAATGATTATTAGTAGTATATTTTTTTCCCCTGTCCGAAATCCAATGCTGCCCTCTAATCTGCAGTGTTCTCTTGCCCCGTCTCCTCTTCCTGCCCAGCAATACTCCACATCACCATCGCACGCTTTCCTGGATAGAGCTTCAAAAAATTTGGGTGCTGTAGAAACGGCCAGCTGGAGACTGGTTCAAGAGTCAAAATGCAAATATTTCCCAGCTCACCATGGATCACCAGAGTAGCGTCCATACGGTTGTTTTATTGCACGGTCACAGTACAAAAAGTAGTGCAAGGTTTCGGAGCCACCCAGAGCCCCTTTGTCAGATGCCTGACAAAGGGGCCCTGGGCGGCTCCGAAACCTTGCACTACTTTTGTGACGTGATCATGCAATAAAACAACCGTATGGACGCTACTCTGTTGATCCATGGTGTGCTGGGAAATATTTGCATCTTCCTACCCAGGTCACCTCTGGACTGCAGAACACCTTCCTCTTTTTTATGGAGATGGGGTGAGTTGATCTGTACTCCTAACACATTCTCTATCTTGGGGTGACAACACTACTCCTGCATATAAATACAGTGAGTGTAAGCGTTGTCACCCTAGGACAGGAAGTGTTTGCTGCTTTAATTCCACCTATAAAACCTGCCATCGCCTGAAAAACAAATAACTAGCAGCCCCCTCCTCTGAGGAGTGGTAAGCTGCAAACTGACATTCTTGTTCTTGGATTCACTGTGCTTGCAGGTCTTGCCAGTTGGGGCGGGGAGTGAAGAGAAATGCAGACTGATGAGCTAATCTCTGCATCCCTCTGCTCTTTCCTCCAATCAGCATGCTCTCCTTAAAGCGGTAGTATACTCCGCTTGGGCATTTTTATTATAATGAGTCTTACATGTAGGTAAAATTAATATTTCCTAGGATATATTCACCTTGCATGCAGTCGCTGACATCAGTGGCGCATGCGCTCTGAAGGTCGGCGGATCGTGCCGGACTTTGCCGGAATGGAGAACTCCTGTGTGCATGCACTCACAGCGCCAGAGCTGCAAGCCCGGAAGAAACGCTGAGGGAAAATGTCAGCTCCCTCATCGATAACCGGGCACGCTGCAGGAGCTTAGTTCTAAGGTAAGTATTTAATAATGTGCTAGTATTCGGTGCATACTAGCACATTATGCTATTGTCTTGCAGGTTTTTTTTTTCTTTCCATTGGTTTACTATAACTTTAAGTGCAAGAGTGCGCAACACAACTGATTAGTTCCTTATGCTGCTTTCCCTCAATGGGCCAAGACCCTGACAAATTCCCTGCTTTGTATTTAATAACCTCTGTTTTAACAAAGTATTAGGCTCTATTCACACTTGTACAACTCCAAAGTTGCGCTGACTTTGGAAGGGTGCGAGCCGCTTGAGATTGCGGGCACAACTGAGGTTTGGGACGTGCTTGGGTTGGGCACAACCGAGGCTTGGGATGGGCACGACTTGGGCAGGACTGAGTCTTGGGATGGGCATGACTTGGGCATGACTGAGGCTTGGGACAGGCATGACTTGGGCATGACTGAGGCTTTGATTGGGCATGACTGAGGCTTGGGATGGGCATGACTTGGGCAGGACTGAGGATTGGGACAGGCATGGCTTGGGCACTACTGATGCTTTGATTGGGCATGACTGAGGCTTGGGATGGGCATGACTTGGGCACGACTGAGGCTTTGGAAAGGCATGGCTTGGGCACTACTGAGGCTTGGGACGGGCACGAATGAGGCTTTGATTGGGCATGACTGAGGCTTGGGATGGGCATGACTGAGGCTTGGGACGGGCATGACTTGGGCAGGACTGAGGCTTGGAGCGAGCAGGGCTTGGTCACTACTGAGGCTTGGGACGGTGGTTTGTACAATTGAGACTTGGGATGGGCACGACTGAGGCTTGGGACGTGCTTGGGTTGGGCACGACTGAGGCTTGGAACGGGAACAACTTGAGCTCAACTGAGGCTTGGGACGGGTGTGACTTGTGCACAACTGAGGCTTTGACCAGTGATCATGATAAACTATTGCTTTGTATAACATTCAGGTACGACTTTCATGAAACGTTTGAGGGTTAACATTGAAGTCTATGGCCCTCAAGTTGCATGAAAGTCGGACCAAAGTACTGCATGAACTACTTTGAAGTCGCTGCACTATAAGTCGCACAGATATGAATTGTTAGCATTGGAAAACATGGGGAATGACTTGTCATTCAACTTTGATGTCCAAAATTTGCATGACAAGTTGCACAAGTGTGAATGGATCCTAAATGGCTGCCTGCATTAAGCTGTGTATTAAGGGCTACCTGCAAAGAGGGTGGTCTCTAACATGCACACGCCCCGCACGTATGCATCACTGGGCGGCCGATGTTTCTCTGCTGAGAGGGTGTTGAAGACGGCTCTCAGACCGCACTGATTGGTACTGGACGGCTCACAGTCATGTGACCACTGACAGCCTATTGCAGTGGTCACATGATCATTCCCGCCCCCTTTTTAAAAGGAATACCAGGGTGGGTTAATTTAGGGTCTTCCATCTGCCTGGAGCTTAACAAAAAAAAAACTTGCAATTTTTTTTTTTTGTGTTTGTTCTAAAATAAACGAAACATTGCAAAATGATTTCAATACCGTTCGTAGTTATCCATCTCCATTCGGCTGGCTGTGTTTTTACCACGGCATTGGATGGCGAGCTCCAGAACTGGAATTAAAAGAAACAAAAAAACAAAACCTGTTCTTAGTTTGAACTCCTGACCCGGCAGACGCTGTTTCTTTGCATGCTCTCGGCCCGTCCAGAAGGAAAGATTGGTTTAGCAGAAAAGCTGGCAAGCCTTGCTCAGAAGTCATGTAAGGATTAAGTCAGATTTGTGAGAAAAGGGCTCCTTTTTAAAACAAAAAAGGCCGCAGCCAAAGCCAAGACTGCAGGCTGAGGAATGCGATATTTCAGCAGAGCTGTCATGGATTGACACTGGAATTCAGCATCACTCACCTGGCCCGGGTTCTTCCCTTACTAAGCGCCAGCAATGGAGAGAGGCAGGCGATGGACACGACCTTCCCATCAGTCTTTATCCCAATTTTTAAATAGACTTTCTGGGCCAAGAGGCAACTCCCAGCAGCTCGGGGAGAAGCCGTCATTGTGAAGTATTGCATTCTGTGGTTGTAAAAGACAGACTATCGGCGTCCCAGTCTAGAGATGGGTGGTGGGACTCGCCTGCAATGGACTCCATATCTTCTTGACGTAATTTCTGTGAAGGAAAAACATTAAAATTGAGCTTGTTAACAATGTTGACACTTTGGCAACAAATTCAACAAAGGCCGACTCAATGTTGGCAAATTTTGCAGATAATGCCTACAACCCACTGGGGCACAAATCATGCCAGTCATGCCTAGAGTCTACTGGACCACAAATTATGACCATCATTTCAAGAGACTACTGGACCGGAAATGTTATGCTGATCATTCCTAGAGCCCACTGTTCCACAAAACTATGCCATTCATGCCTAGAGCCTACTGGACCAGAAACTTATGCCGATCACCATATGTGGCCCAGTGGGCTCTATGAAATGGTAGGCATTAGGCAAATGTGTCGGTGGACTCTAGGAATGATCAGCATAAATTGTGTCCTATTGTTATCTAGAGATTGATATAAATTGTAGCTCCAGTGGGGACTAGGGATGAGCAAAATAATTTGTGGCCTAATGGGCTCTAGAAATGATTATTCCTTGACCCCACTAGGGCAATAATTTATTATTCCAAGCATCCCTAGAGCCTTGTGTGGTTCAGTGGACTATAGGGGTGATCATCATAATTTGTGGTTCAGCGGACTCTAGGGGTGATCATCATAATTTGTGGTTCAGCGGACTCTAGGGATGACCATCATCATAATTTGTGGTCCAGCAGACTCTAGGGATGATCATAATTTGTGGTCCAGTAGACTATAGGGATAATCATCATAATTTGTGGCCCAGTGGACTAGGTTAGGGATGAATGGTATAAATTGTATTTCCAGTGGGGTCTAGGGATGATCGCCATAATCTGTGGCCCAGTTGGCTCTAGGAATGATCGTACCTAGAGTCCACTAGGGCAAACATGTATACCAAGCATCCCTAGAGCCCACTATGGGCTTTAGGAATGATTGGCACATGTATAGGTGGACTTTAGGAATGATCAGCATAAACTGTGTCCTAGTGGTATCTATTGATGATTGATATAAATTGTACTCTCAGTGGGCTCCAGGGATTATTGCCATAATCTGTGGCCCAGTGGGCTCTAGGAATGATTGTCATAATTTGTTGCCCAGACTATGGCGATCATCCCTAGAGCTCACTGGGCTACAGATTACGGTCTACTTTTTGTACAGTAGATTGTCTGTATGGTGTTTGAATATTTTGTTGGAGTGCTAATATTAATAAGGTGCCAGCCTGTGTACCAGGCAAGTGTCTCTTATCTTCCAGTGGTTCTGTATTTGGATACTCTTAAATAAAAATTGTTACATAGAAAAAAGGTGTGTGGGTTTGTGGTAAATATTTTATAGTTACTGTTCAAGTCCCACGGATGAAACTGTTGATTTTTCACCCAATACTAGGCTGACCTTAGCTGTGTTTTCTGAAATGGCTTTTTTTATGGAGCTAAAACAGTTGAGATTACACAGCTGGATGAGCCAGGAATAGCGCCGCCTAAAGATTGCCTTCAGACTATCTCTCAACAATTGAAAATCCATAAAGCCCTGTGGTCTTGGGACCTGTGTGTTGATGACCTTTTGTTCATGTCAGAACTTTTTCTCTCCTTTTACAAGTATATGGGGACGCAAAAGCTGCTTAAAGTGATTGTTAGGCCTCATACACACGGACGTTTTTTGACGCCGACGTTTTCTGGTGTTTTTTGCAGCTCTCCATGTTAGTCAATGGTCCCATAAAAACCCATAGTTTTTGAGCTATAGAGGGCGTCGGCGTTAGTGAGCTGAAACTAGAACCCACGGCCAGCGCGTTCTGAGGCTGTAACGTTTTGGCGTTTTTTGACGTGGACGCCGCAAAACGCTCACTAACGCCGTACCAGCGTTAACTGGCGTTTTTAGATTGAAAAATAGCAGAGGGTTTTTTTTAAAGACGCCTATTGACTCCGACGCTCACTAACGCTCACTAACACCGATGCATAATGCCGAAAAACGCCAATTTTTTTACAAACATGTTATACTTCCCTCCTCTGTGCAGTTGGTTTTGCACAGAGCAGCCTGGATCCTCCTCTCCTCGGGTCCCTCTTCTGTGCCCCCTCAACCAGCAGCTTTCTATGGGGGCACCCAAGCTGAGTGTATCCATTCAGACAAGGAAGCCCCCGACCCGGCCCTACCCCCCTCTCTCCCCTGATTGGCTGACTTTGATTGACAGCCCTGGGAGCCAATGGCGCCGCTGCTGTGTCTCAGGAGGAGTGTCCTGGACGGCTTAGAAATTCGTGAGCATCGCTGGAGAGAGATGAGGCTCAGGTAAGTATTGGGGGGGGGGTGCTGGGGGGGCTGCAACACACAAAGATTATCTTAATGCATAGAATGCATTAAGATAAAAAAAAAAAAACCTTCTGCCTTTACAACTCCTTTAAGGCCTTGTTCACACGAGTTTTTACAAGGTTTCAGATGTCAAAAAACATGCTACGTTCCTAGCATCTTTGAGATGCCAGGAAAAAGGTAACACCTGTGCACAGGAGCTGCATATTCTGAGGTTTCCCAATGGCTGAAGAGAAAGGGGGTTCAAGAAGTAGCCACCTAGGAACAGAGGTGGGGGACAGAGCAGCAACTGACAGCATGGGTTGGTCAATTCTGACTGAGGGAAAGGCATAATATACCAATCGCCTAATTGGAGGGGGTCAATGAGAGAGCCTTGATTTGGTCAGTCCTAAACCCCTACTGGACCACAAATGATGTCAAGTATCCCTAGCGCACTGGGCCACAAGTTTATGCTGATCATTCCATAGAGCCTATTGAGCCACCAGTTATGCCCTTCATTCTTCAAGCTTGCTGAGGCACCAGTTATGCTGATCATCCCTTGAGCCCACTGGGCCACAAATTATGCTGGTCTTCCCTAGAACACACTATTGTGCTTGCCTACTAGTTCAACATGAGCGTCATGAAATATGCAGAGTAAATACATTGGTAAAGAATGGATTGATAAAATGTACATAAACACAGCAGCATCTTAAATCATGTATGCACTTGTACCCAATAAAATATCACATCCCTTAATGTCTATTAATCACTGGGAGCCTTGAAGACCATAAGGCAGTTTACATTTAAGTATCGGATAACGTGAGGGTAGAGGAGCACCACACATTCCAAATTTTATTGTATTTTTTTGGGCATCCTATGTGCTCATAATCTTTCAAAAAGTAGTACTTGGTTTACTAACTATATCTATTTCCTAACAGACTGGGATCTTGGTTGGATCCAAATTTAATGCAAGAGCTTTCTGGGCCATAAACAAAGTCTCCCTCAGTAGAGTTTGTTGACATCTCTCCCTGCCACTGCTCCTCATCTACAGGGCCAGCCCTACCATGGGTCCCAGTGGGTCCATTGGGCCCAGGCAGCACTTTGAGAGGGGCAGCAAATTGAACCAAGGCCGCCTCTCCTTCTCTTCTCTTTACCCAGCAAATTGATGACCAAGATTTTTTTACCAGTAGTTGTGTGTCATGACAACTGCCCCCCAGGCCGCTCCGCCTGGCACTATACTACCCTAGCCTGTCTAAATACTACCCCTAAATACTACCATAGCCTGCCCCTATACTGCCCTAGCCTGCCCCTATACTGCCCTAGCCTGCACCTATACTATCTTAGCCTTTCTATAAAATACCCTAGCTTGTCCCTATACTACCCTAGCCTGTGATTATACTGCCCCAATACTACCCTAGCCCACCCCTATACTGCCCTAGCCCGCCTATTGGAATTGAGCATAATGGTATGCCATATAATTTTGCACATAGACAAGGAGCTGTTGCATGTAAATCTGACTTTCTGATAAATTTTAGTTTTAAGTATCATGATATAAAATAATGGATGTGGGGGCCTTTTGGTGGGCGTGATCTTTTTTTTTTGGTGGGGGGTGGCAGCATTTCATTCTTGGACCTAGGCAGCACAATGTCTTGGGCCAGCCCTGCTCATCTAGTATGCCTAGTAGACAGACTCCAGGATTACATGGCATCGGGATGGACAAGATAGAGGAGAGAAGGCCCGCCACCTGCCTCCAATACCGATCTATGACAGGGTACTCCCAAATTAAATGTACAAAATCAGCATTTGTGGTATCTCATGCAGTCAGAAGTGGGAATGCGATGCATAGAACGCAGGCGCACCGGCGTAAGGTATGCCTGGTGTACAATATACAGCTGTGTGAGCTCATTGTTGACGGCCGGGGACACCTGCAGATGTGAGGAGCAGGCCTCCTCCTGGCTAAGTCCACTTTAAGGATCTTCATTTATAAAAATAAAAAAGCTCTTTCCATCAAGACCTGTCATATTTTCACTCCATAGCCTATAGAATATTCTCTTTTTCTTCAAAGAGTGTGATGAGACTAGTCGGCAGTGAGACCGGTGACAGGTCCTGGATACGTATGAAAGGATTGACCGCCAAGTCCATCAACTCTTCCCTGGTAGCCGGGATGACGAAGTGGATGGATTTTTGGAAGCGGCTTTCACATACACCTAATACTCTGCTAACAGCTGATAAGATGGAATACTCTGATTTGAATTGTCCCAGACAGAAGAACAAGAATATATCACCAATCATTATTGGCCCATCTCCACCATAGTCATTAGGTCTTCCCAAAATCTTCCATTGACAGCCCTCCATAAGATAATTTTTTTTTCTTTCTCTTGCCTGGT
The DNA here is from genome assembly GCA_018402905.1 of Glandirana rugosa. Classification (NCBI taxonomy): domain Eukaryota; kingdom Metazoa; phylum Chordata; class Amphibia; order Anura; family Ranidae; genus Glandirana; species Glandirana rugosa. Next base: position 453,729 of record BLSH010201251.1, read on the forward strand.
AGGATCTTTCATTGTGGTCATTAGGATTTTTTTTTGTCATATTTTTCATTCTCTCATGTCTGATTTGTGAGCACTGATCCTGTGGCTCGGACTTGGTACCCTTTCCAAGATGGTTGGGCACACGCCAGTTTGAGAAATGCCCTATTGTTACCATGCCAGAGACTGGATGGGATACAGTACAGCTTCATTAGAATCCGCTTGCCAGAGGGAAGGGAATATTACACCAACCAACTAATTGGAGGGGGTCAACGAGACGACCTTGGTTCGGTCAGCCGTGAACCCCCCCCCACCTTCCCCTCAGCCATCCAATCCTGCCTTCTTATTGATTTGGTGGTATTACTTCACCGCAGACAAATTGGCAGTGGCACTGTGCCTTTTTATTAGCAGCGTAACAAATTAACACGTTTTTCTATTGTAGCAGACGAAACGTTTTCTAAATGTATTTTTATCAGATACAGTAAAGTAATTTTGTTAATCGGCAGGTAAAGTAACATTCCAGCTCTGTGTAAGAGGAAAAAAATGTAGCTCATGGGTCTGTTTAAAAAAAAAAAATAATTCTTTGTGCTTAAAATTGAAAAATTGGGGGGAAAAGGTGTCATTTTGATCTCAGGTCTATAGTCCTAGTGGCTGACTGCTGCACAAGTATATTTTATTGGTGAGCGGATCCCCAATCCCGCCTTGTGGAGTGGCTACAGAAGGATTGGCCAGCATGTTGATTTGCACCCTACTATAGAACAAAGGTGACCCCCTTTTTTTTTTAAGGTGACCCCTTTTTTTCAAGCCAATTGTGTGCTTGCTTGGCAATGGCGGTGCTTGATGGTGAATAAACCTCGACTGATATACATGGTTACAAATGATGAAAGCCAGTCTAGAAATTGTGTATTTTTTTTAACTGGAACCTTATAAAATGTGTGTTTTCTGGTAAATTTTTAGTCTCCTAAAACCTAGGTGGTTTTCAAAATTTTACCTGATTCGGTTTTTGAAGTTATCGAGAACAGGCCATGGCTCACAATTTTTTTTTTTCTTGAACTTTAGCTCCTGGATTGGAGATCAGTGTGGTGATTTTGGCACTTTTTTAATCAAATTCATATTTTTATTTAAGTTATTGGTATTTGTTTTAGTACTTTTAGTGTTTATTTTATATATCTGTTTAATTTTAGTGGTTTTATTCAGTTTTTAGATTTATTATCATTGGTTTTTGTTTGGGGGGGTGCTTTTTTAGATTTGTTTTGGGCCCTATTTTTTTGGGGGGGTTTGTATTTGTTTGGGGCCCCAATTTTTTTTTTTGGGGGGGAGGGCATTTTGTACTTCTTTTGGGCCCTATTTTTTTTTCTTGGGGGGGGGTTAAGAATTTTGGGTATTTTACATTTTTAGTAGAAATCTAGTCAACATTGGCCAACATGTTGCCATGTGAGCTGGCTAGCCAAAATTGGAAAATTAGGAAAAAAAAAAATTATCATACGACTTTGAGTTCCAACAAAGCCATGATGGCTGCTACTCACTGTTGACCTAGGGAAAACTTTTCTTCAAAAAAAAAAGGGGGGGGATTTTGTAACCCTCAGAAGCCATTTAAAGAATAGTTTTCATATTCTTTAGGGGTCTCCTAGTCGTGGCTCCTGATACAGCAAGATATTGGCATAGAAAAGACGCTTGTCAAAATCTTGCCAGTCTAGCCAGCGCATGTGCTGTACGCTCCCATCAAATTATATGCACAGCTGGTTATATCGCTGGAACAGAGGCGGGTGATTAGAAGACTGGCAGGGGCCCTACAGAATATTTGCATTTTTTGGGAAGGGACGCTACATAACTTTGAACTGCACTTTGCCTGTTGCGTCTTCATTTTGGTGAAATGCATTGGATAGGAATGTTGGTAAAATGAACAGAGAATCCATTTTACTTTAATTAAATAGAAGCAACGTTCATCTCAGCATTGTGTGAAATTTGGCTCTGTCTACTAGAATATGTTGGGGAAACTCAATAGTAATTGATTTTGGCACACTTGGAAAGAACTTTGATCTATTTTGGCAAAAATGTTTTATAGGGGCGTCTCTTGTTGTTATATAGATTCAAACAGCCTCTGTTGGTATTGGGGTGGAGGAGTCTAATATCGTATGCATGTCATGGTGAACATTTACTACTTAAAATGTAGATGTAGGATGGAGTAATAATGGAGATGTAGGGTGGAGTAATAATGGAGATGTAGGGTGGAGTAATAATGGAGATGTAGGGTGGAGTAAAAATGGAGATGTAGTGAGATGTAGGGTAGGGTAAACACGGAGATGTAGCGTAGAGTAAAAATGGAGATGTAGCGTAGGGTAGAGTAAAAATGGAGATGTAGCGTAGGGTAGAGTAGAAATGGAGATGTAGCGTAGGGTAGAGTAGAAATGGAGATGTAGCGTAGGGTAGAGTAGAAATGGAGATGTAGCGTAGGGTAGAGTAAAAATGGAGATGTAGCGTAGGGTAGAGTAGAAATGGAGATGTGGCGTAGGGTAGAGTAAAAATGGAGATGTGGCGTAGGGTAGAGTAAAAATGGAGATGTAGCGTAGGGTAGAGTAGAAATGGAGATGTAGCGTAGGGTAGAGTAAAAATGGAGATGTAGCTTATGGTAGAGTAGAAATGGAGATGTAGCGTAGGGTAGAGTAAAAATGGAGATGTAGCGTAGGGTAGAGTAGAAATGGAGATGTAGCGTAGGGTAGAGTAAAAATGGAGATGTGGCGTAGGGTAGAGTAAAAATGGAGATGTAGCGTAGGGTAGAGTAGAAATGGAGATGTAGCGTAGGGTAGAGTAAAAATGGAGATGTAGCGTAGGGTAGAGTAGAAATGGAGATGTAGCGTAGGGTAGAGTAGAAATGGAGATGTAGCGTAGGGTAGAGTAGAAATGGAGATGTAGCTTATGGTAGAGTAGAAATGGAGATGTAGCGTAGGGTAGAGTAAAAATGGAGATGTAGCCTAGGGTAGAGTAGAAATGGAGATGTAGCGTAGGGTAGAGTAGAAATGGAGATGTAGCGTAGGGTAGAGTAGAAATGGAGATGTAGCGTAGGGTAGAGTAGAAATGGAGATGTAGGGTAGAGTGGGTCCTTACATGCTGCCAGCCTTTTCTATAGTGTAAACTTTGTTTTGTTCTAGTCATTTGACCATATGACAAACCTTTTACCGCTCTGTTTTATTGTTATATTTTTCTTCTGTCAATTTGAATGTTTTAAGATGTTTAATATATATTTTAATTGCCTTTATGTATTTTGTGATCTTGTATCGAGTTGCTGTTTGGTCAGCTTGCATTAATTATATCACTTGGATGATCCATATACAGCTGTGGTTAATTTCATTTTGTATGATTTGTACTCTACATAACTCTAATCCCTGTGATTAAAAAAAAAAAAAAAATTGGCGTGGATAACGTTTTAAATACTTTAAAAGTACATGGTTTTAGTGCTGTTTTTTCTGCTTTGTGCCATCAATTAGTGTAGGGCCCATTAACCTTGATTTGTGTTTTTTTTTTTTTAATACTTTTTAGTGATTTATATGGGCCTTCAACATGCATCTAGAGACCAAGAACTATACCAGACTTATTTTTCTGCCAATTCAAGCCATGTGTATTAACATGTATATGCTGTGGGGTGGTGAAGGGTCAGGTGGACTTGTTTACCATGTTGCATGTTTGTGGTCTTGAGCTTCGTTGCCATTTTTGTTCTCGAACCTCCTGACCCCACTTGAACATTTGGACAGTTGGTGGGCACCAGCCTCCCCCCCCCCCTACTCTAAGGGGTGACCTAGAAGAGGGGCTATAGTCTACTCTGCTAGGTTAGGCCCAATGTAGCCTCCTATTTGTGGCCCATTTATAAATTGCAGGTCGTGGTGTGGAAGCTGCTGTGCTTCTTGGACTTGTAGGCCAACCTTAAAAATGAATAGTTGGACTTGTCCTTTGCAACACAACTAATACCTTTCATGTATATAAAGGCAAAGTACAGAAATATACTTGGTGATCTTGCCAATCACACTCATGAAGACTCCCTTCCTGTCCTTTCTGACCACACTAAAATGGAAGCAGATCATCCTAGTGTGGTCAGTTGACACCCAGGAGGTATGAGACTCTAGGTCAACGAATGCATTCCTGTTAGTCAAGTTTGTGATGAGCGGGGTGACCGGTGTGTTGGCAGCAACTTGAGTGATAGCAGCTCTAGAACCTGTGATGTTGGCAGCACCGTTGCTCAATTTCTGCTGCTCACTTTCCCCTCTCAGCCCTTCATAGCTTGAGTAACAGTGGTTGTGGGACATACGATCTTTGGGGGAGCTTACCAAAGTGCATGGACTCTTTCTACCACAGAAAAGTCCAAATTTGCTTGTGTATCCATATGGTCCTTGTCTGGTATAATGTGCACCTCCCCTGGGTCTGATTACACCCTCCATGGAAGCCTCATCTTTCAACTTGTAATACTCAGCCATAAAGCAAGAAAAGAGCCAGAAGAGCCATATAGTATAAAATTAAGTTTTTTAAAAATGCACCAATTACCAAGAGTTAATGTATAAGCACTCAACAAAAGCCGGTCCCAGGACTCAGATGGGCTGCTTCCTGGAATCTATTTGCCTGAGGACGTCATGAGCGCTGGCTCCGCTCTACGCGTTGTCACATCTGACGTTTGGGGCAAGGAAGCGATCAGGAGACCACCAATAACCTTCAACCTTCAGATGGTTTATTTTTGGTTTTGTTTTAAAAAGAAGGCATATTAAAAAAATCTCTACAGTTTGCAATATTGAATTTAATCGCCTTTGACTATATGGATACTTGAAGATAGAGGCCTTTGTAGATGGAGTGGAGGCTGTCATGTGACGGGTTACATTACTGCAGTGGTTCTCAACTCCAGTCCTCAGGACCCACCAACAGGCCAGATTTTAAGTATTACCTTGGGGAGATGCAGACTAAAATGCTGCAATCACTGAGCAGCAAATGATATCACCTGTGATGTATTTCAGTTATCCTGCAAACCTGGCCTTTTAGTGGGTCCTGAGGACCGGAGTTGAGAACCACTGCATTACTGGGAGGTTTTTTTTTTCCATGACGTTTTCTGAGGGTTTCTTTTAAGGTGCTTTATAAATTGGCCCACAGGTATTTAATTTTGATTCCAATGAGAATTTTTCTTGGGATATCGCCCACCTTCTGTCCCGGTGACAGGTTGTAATACCCTTACTCTTTCAGAACCCCAAATTAAAACAAGAAATATTTATTGGGTGCTAATAAGATATTGTGTTGCAATATAAATTCGAAATGGTTTTACGCCGATCTCTGTCCACATCCCTTCTAAGCATTTTTGTTTTTCTCTTTCAGGCTGACAGGGAATGAACCTTTGACAATTCTCTCTCTGACCTCAGAACCAGAGGGAGCGGCAGAGAAAGCCCACTTCAAAATCTGTGACCGCCTCAAACTTGAGCGCAAGCAACGCAGGATGTGCCGGAGAGACCCGGGGGTAGCGGAGACCCTCTTGGAGGCAATTAGCATGAGTGCTCAAGAGTGCGAGTACCAATTCCACTTCGAGCGCTGGAACTGTACTCTGGAGGGACGATACAGGGACAACCTACTTAATCGAGGTAGGTCCACCATGGCAATTGTTTTTTTTTTTTTTACAATCTTATTCAGTAAAAAATCTGATGGTCAAAGATGTCCCAATATGAGAGGCTTAAAATGTATGTATAGCCATATTTGTGTGTTTTTTTAACATATCAGGTGGTTTTTATTCTATGACCCCATTGGGTAGATTAACTTTGTCCCAGAGACTATTGCAACTGAGAAAATGATGGGACGTACAATGTTGCCCCTGGGATAACATGTGGGGACAAATCTTCCAATGGAGTAACAATTTTCCCAGTGAAGGCTGTCCAAGATGGGAATTTCCCTTCACTTTTTAGAGATTTGTCAATTCCCACTGCATCTCCAGGACTGAAAGTGTAGGAAATCCTTCCCAATGGGACAGATGGCAAAAAACTCATCATTCCTCTTCCTCCAAAACTGGAAGAGTTTTTGAAAGATTATCCTTTGTCTTTAGCGTTTGTTTTTCATTGAAAGTATGTTTGTACAGTAAAGCCTGAGAAGTGTATTGTGGAATTCCAATAGCCTGGGATAGGCATTGTGGGTTGTCCATGATCTCCGTGTGGGTGTGAGTTGGCATCAGAAATTTCTCTTTGAACTACATGCAATGAGTCAGATCGCCAATCTTTTTGTCAATAGGTGGCTGTAGACTTGAAGAATCACCCCATGGCTGAGTTTCTGCTGTCCATTTGCCTTTGGTCTTGCAAAAACATTTCTTCCGGGGGAAACATTGCTTTGTATTAGATGTCGGATCACTTGATCTTTGGGTCTTTGTGGAAGAAAATCACCACCCATGAGGGTGAGGATTTAGCAATTTGCCAAGTAATGAAGAAGTTGACCTAATTGGGTTCTCTGATGGAATTGGTCAGTCTTACAAAGTAGAAATCTGAAGCATCAAAACTTAAAATCTTGCTTCAGCTAGTTTATAACAAATGAGTTGGCAGACTTGTGGTATCTGGAGATTCACTTGTGAGAAATCTCATCCAATTGGTTAACAGCTAAATGGTTCCTGGGATTCACTTCTAATATAATCCAGCCTTGTAGGTCAGAGTATGGATGGGAGAACCTGTGTTCTGCCTATAACAGTGATGGCGAACCTTGACACCCCATATGTTTTGGAACTGTTTCTCATGAAGCTCAACTACACTGCAGAGTGCACGAGCATCATGGGAAATGTAGTTCCAAAACATATAGGGTTCCAAGATTCGCCATCACTGGCCTATAGTCACTGAATGGGCCAAGAAGAACTTTGTATATTGGAGTAGGTTCGTGCTCAGCCTTAGGACCATGGTGACCTTAACCTGGAAGGTTACTTTGGAGGATACAGAAGGGAAATAACACTCACCAGCTTGCATGTCTCATGTGGTAGAGTGAGAGATCTCTTGCCAGTGGCTTGGGTTTTACAACATTTTTGGCAGTAAGAGATGGTTGCAGTTATGTGACTTCACCATTTTTTTATTTTTATTTATTTTTTTATTAATTTATTTACCTTACCCGCATTCTAAAGCCAGTCCTAGATGGATTGAATCTTGGCCGGTTCAGCAAGGACCAGCCAAGGTTCTATCAATCCATGGTCAGGCTGGTTGTACTAAAGTCAATCCATCAATTGACTTCAGTACACCAGATTGCTGGATTTTTTGCATGCAATCGCTGCCGGCGGCGATTAGCAGTGATTGCGCTGCGGAAGGGTTTCTTTCCTCCATCAACACTGACTTTTGTGGCGGGAATCGAGCCATTTTCTTGGGTTGCAGGAAAGAAAATTAACACCTATGGCTTGCTTAATTTTAGATAAGGGCATGTAGATCATGACACTGTACCCAAAAGGCCTTCTGCTGCACCAACGTTATATAATAGGTAAATGGCTGCTGGCCAGGCATGAGCACAATTGAGCATTTCATTCCCTCAACATTTTGTCAAATTTCAGTGAAAATTTTACAATTTTGGCAAAATGTTGGCATCAACAGAGAAGGCAAAATTGCAATGAATTTATGTTTTTTTTTTTTAAGTCCACTGTGCTTTAAATGGCTCCAGGCGGATAGAGAAGCTCTTTTCAACTGTCCTGAACATTTTGCCTGAATCACCCCCACCCAAAAAGCCCCCCCCCCTTTTTTTTATTTTTTATTTTTTTTTTTTACCACCAGTAAGACCATGGGAAATGTAAAATAAAAAGTTGCCACAATATACAGATCAAGACCAAATATTTGAAAGGCTTTGTGTCCTGAACCCTACTGAGT
>BLSH010201251.1:463883-480509 GCA_018402905.1 Glandirana rugosa
TCCTGTTAAACCGCTGTATGGTCTTGGCCACCGTGCTGCAGCTCTGTTTCAGGGTCTTGGCAATCTTCTTATAGCCTAGGCCATCTTTATGTAGAGCAACAATTCTTTTTTCAGAACCTCAGGTTTTTGCCATGAGGTGCCATGTTGAACTTCCAGTGACCAGTATGAGAGAGTGAGAGCGATAACACCAAATTTAACACACCTGCTCCCCATTCACACCTGAGACCTTGTAACACTAACGAGTCACATGACACAGGGAGGGAAAATGGGTAATGTGGCCCGGTTTAGACATTTTCACTTAGGGGTGTACTCACTTTTGTTGCCAGCGGTTTAGACATTAATGGCTGTGTGTTGAGTTATTTTGAGGGGACAGCAAATTTACACTGTTATACAAGCTGTACACTCACTACTTTACATTGTGGCAAAGTGTCATCTCTTCAGTGTTGTCACATGAAAAGATAGAATAAAATATTTACACAAATGTGAGGGGTGCACTCACTTTTTTGAAATACTGTACATAGGCTAAACTGACAAAGCTAAGACATCAGAAGAACCCATCCATATTTTCAAAAAAGGTGATTATCTTTGGCTTGACTCCAATAAAAACCAAATGCTACAGTTGCTTGGCTGAAAACAGAGCGCCAAAGGCTGGTGGTAAAGATTTGTGAATTGTCTGTCTTAATGGAGCCACAATCCGCACTCAGTAGGGTTCAGGACACAAAAGATAGAATGAAATATTTACAAAAATGTGAGGGGTGTACTCACTTTTGTGAGATACTGTGTGCTTGAATCCAGTGCAATGTGAGGACAAACTGGGGCTATATCTAGGGACAGGCGCACCATTTGTGCAGAGAAGGGCCCTCGGGAACTTGACCTGTATAAAAGACCTGGCAGGTGAGGGTCAGGAACTGGACTTGTATGAGTGAGGAATTGGCAGCTGAGGATCAGGAACTGGACCCGTATGAATGGGGAATTGGCAGGTGAGGGTCAGGAACTGGACCCCTATGAAAGATGTGGCAGGTGAGGGTCAGGAACTGGACCTGTATGAAAAATGTGGTAGGTGAGGGTCAGGGACTGGACCCGTATGAACTGGGAATTGGCAGGTGAGGGTCAGGAACTGGACTTGTATGAGTGAGGAATTGGCAGCTGAGGATCAGGAACTGGACCCGTATGAATGGGGAATTGCCAGGTGAGGGTCAGGAACTGGACCCCTATGAAAGATGTGGCAGGTGAGGGTCAGGAACTGGACCTGTATGAAAAATGTGGTAGGTGAGGGTCAGGAACTGGACCCGTATGAACTGGGAATTGGCAGGTGAGGGTCAGGAACTGGACCTGTATGAAAAATGTGGTAGGTGAGGGTCAGGAACTGGACCCCTATGAAAGATGTGGCAGGTGAGGGTCAGGAACTGGACCCCTATGAACTGGGAATTGGCAGGTGAGGGTCAGGAACTGGACCCCTATGAAAGATGTGACAGGTGAGGGTCAGGAACTGGACCCGTATGAACTGGGAATTGGCAGGTGAGGGTCAGGAACTGGACCTGTATGAAAAATGTGGTAGGTGAGAGTCAGGAACTGGACCCCTGTGAATTGGGAATTGGCAGGTGAGGGACAGCAATTAACCCGTATGAATGGGTAATTGGCAGGTGAGGGTCAGGAACTGGACCTGCATTAATCGGGAATTGACAGGTGATGATCAGGAACTGGACCCATATGAATGGGGAATTGGCAGGTTGAGGGTCAGGAACTGGACCTGCATTAATCGGGAATTGACAGGTGAGGATCAGGAACTGGACCCGTATGAATGGGGAATTGGCAGGTGAGGGTCAGGAACTGGACCCCTATGAAAGATGTGGCAGGTGAGGGTCAGGAACTTGACCCGTATGAACTGGGAATTGGCAGGAGAGGGTCAGGAACTGGACCTGTATGAAAAATGTGGTAGGTGAGGGTGAGGAACTGGACCCCTATGAATTGGGAATTGGCAGGTAAGGGTGAGGAACTGGACCTGTATGAAAAATGTGGTAGGTGAGGGTCAGGAACTGGACCCCTATGAAGGATGTGGCAGGTGAGGGTCAGGAATGGGACCACTATGAAAGATGTGGCAGGTGAGGGTCAGGAACTGGACCCGTATGAACTGGGAATTGGCAGGAGAGGGTCAGGAACTGTACCTGTATGAAAAATGTGGTAGGTGAGGGTGAGGAACTGGACCCCTATGAATTGGGAATTGGCAGGTAAGGGTCAGGAACTGGACCTGTATGAAAAATGTGGTAGGTGAGGGTCAGGAACTGGACCCCTATGAAGGATGTGGCAGGTGAGGGTCAGGAACGGGACCCCTATGAAAGATGTGGCAGGTGAGGGTCAGGAACTGGACCCGTATGAACTGGGAATTGGCAGATGAGGGTCAGGAACTGGACCCCTATGAATTGGGAATTGGCAGGTGAGGGACAGCAATTAACCCGTATGAATGGGTAATTGGCAGGTGAGGGTCAGGAACTGGACCTGCATTAATCGGGAATTGACAGGTGAGGGTCAGGAACTGGACCCCTATGAATTAGGAATTGGCAGGTGAGTCAGGAACTTGACCTGTATCAATTGGAAATTGGCAGGTGAAGGTCCAGAAGTAGACCTGTTTCAATTGAGTATTGGAAGGTGGGGGTCCTGTTAAACAAGGATTTGGAATTTAATAACCCCCCATAACTGTAAAGCCATTTGGCATTGTGGAATGACATGAACACCCGGCAGTGTGTGAAGGGGAAATACCACTTGTATGATTCTTGTGCTGGCACTGACACCCCGAGGTGAAGCCAAACACAAGAACGGGCCCTGGCCTCCAGGTCCAGCTCCTTGTATTTTTCATCCAGAATCTATAATTTCACCCGGCTCTTTGACAATTATCCCCTTTGACAAAGCTGTGTGAATGTTATTCCTTGTAACATCTGCTGAAACGCTCATCCTAAATGTGACCTGATACCGCCCGGCCTCACGTCTGTATTGTCTATTAACCCCAATAAGCCTTGAGAGCGTCTTGGCTCTTGGTCACCGCAACACCCGTGTCGATTTAAATCAGGAATTATGGAGCTCTTTGGAATCTTTGCTGGCAGGGGAGATCCACAGAGAGGTGGAAAATGGAATATTTGGCCGACACAGAGGACTTAGACACAGTTATGTACAATGAGAATCCTGGGGATGATTTGTAGTCTTTCCCCAATAGTGAAGAACGCAGATCGCGAGTTGACCTCTTCATGAAATGTGTGTTGCGCTTCCATTCATGGCATCCTAGACATGGCAAGTAGATGCATAGGGCAGCTCATTGAAATGAATGGGCTGCCATAGCGTTAGTCGGTCTCTATACTCTCAACACAAACATATATTCAACACTGATGCATATATTCGGCATACGGGTGTTGAAGCTCACCCTCGGCACGCCCCCTCCTTTATAAATGAAGAGCTATGCCCCCTAATACTTACCTGATCCCGATCCAGCGATGTGCACAAGAGCAGAAGCTCTCCCTCCTCATTGGCACATCAGTGGAAGCCATTGGCTGTCAATCACAGCCAGTGAGGAGGGGGCGGGGCCGAGCCACGCTTCGTGTCTCTCATAGACACAGAAGTGGCGAGGGAGCAAGGAGCTTGTTCTGGGGTCACTCGCCAAAGGAGGGGCAGGAGTGCCAGCAGAGGACCCGAGAAGAGGAGGATCGGGGCTACTCTGTGCAAAACCACTGCACTTAGCAGCAGTGGCGGCCCGCTCCATTAGGGGCACAGAGGCGCCCCCCATTCCATGCGCCCGCCCCTTAATCTACATGTAGTGCGCCCGACGCATGGATTTCAATGGGGTGTTTTTGTTTTTTTTTTGCTTCAAGCACATGATTAGAGCCTGAGGCTTTAATTGGCTAAAAGGGTGGGCCCTGAGCCCACCCAGTTGTGTGACGATAGCGAATTCTTCCTCATTCTCCTCCCAGCCAATCAGGAAGTGGGTCTTAAGACCCAATTGGCCAAGAGGAGAAGCAACCATATTGGCCACTGAGGAGGAGACGCAGGGGGAAGCCACCGAAGCTGCCCGTGACCTAGATGGGGAAAGTGCGGGGCTGGTGGGCAGATGGGCGAGCGATTGGGGGGGTTGGGGTGAGTGGTTTGCCGATCAACTGAGCGACGGGAGTTCCAAACGAACGGGGTGGGGGGGGGGGTTTTGGCTGATGGACTGGCGGAGCAGGGGGTGGTGTGTGGTTTGTTTGCCGCTTTTATTCATACTTAATTTAAAAAAACAAAATGCCAATCTGAATCCCATGGGCAGTTGTACCTTTTTTTAAAAGTGATTGGGTGGCTGCTAAGCTATCCGGAAGTTCCGGAACACTTGTGTTAGGCAGCTGGTTGTAAAAGAAAAACCCAATACCAATATCATGGCTGTAGGTATAACCAATTGTTCAGATAATAAAAATTTTACATCAGCCACTTTATTAGGGGCACCTTGCTAGTCCCGGGTTGGACCCCCTTTGGCCTTCATTCTTGGTGGCATTGATACACCAAGGTGCTGGAAACGTTCCCCAGAGATTTTGCTCCATAGTGACAATGATGGCATCACACAGCTGCTGTGGATTTGTCAGCTTCACATCCATGATGCGATTCTCCCGTTCCACCACATCCCAAAGGTCCTCTATAGGATGAGATGTGGGGAGTGTGGAGGCCATTGGAGTGCAGGGACCTCATTGTCCAGTGGTGAGATGATTGGAGCTTTGTGACATGGTGCATTATCCTGCTGGAAGGAGCCATCAGAAGATGGGGGCACTGCAGTCATAAAGGGGTGGACATGGTCAGCAACAATACTCAGGGAGGCCGTGGTGTTAAAACCATGCTTAATTGGTACTAAGGGGCCCAAAGTGTGCCCATCTCCCACACCATTACACCACCCACCACCAGCCAGAACCGGTGATACAAGGCAGGATGGATCTATGTGCCAAATTCTGACCCCACCATCTGAATGTCTCAGCTGAAATCCAGACTCATCAGACCAGGCAACGTTTTTCCAATCTTCTTTTGTCCAATTTAATGATCCTGTGCCAGTTGTAGCCTCAGTTTCTGGTTCTTAGCTGACAGCAGTGGTCTTCTGCTGCTGTAGCCCATCTGCTTCAAGGCTGGATGTGTTGTGAGTTCAGAGATGGTATTCTGCATACATTGGATGCAACGAGTGGTTATTTGAGTTACTGTTGCCTATTATAACCAGTCTGCCCATTCTCCTCTGACCTCAGCAAGGCATTTTCCTCCACACAATCGCCCCTCACTGGATATTTTCTCTTTTTCCCATCATTCTCTGTAAACCCAAGAGATGGTTGTGTGTGAAAATCCCAGAAGGCACTTAAATCCCCTTTCTTCCCCATTCTGATGCTTGAACTTCAGCAAGTCATCTTCACCACATCTAGATGCATAAATGCATTGAGTTGCTGCCATGTGATTGGCTGATTAGCGATTTATGTTACAAAGCGCTTGAACAGGTGTGCCTAATAAAGCGGCCTGTGAGTGTATATATGCTGGTAGAAAAAAGTATCTGTTGTGGACTGCCCCAATCAGATATACTGCTGCAGGATAACCCTCTTGCACGAAATCACGTACCTGTATGTGATTTCATGCCCTGGGGGGCACACGTCACCGGCGACCCTCTACCGTTGTGATTGAAAACAGTGGGAGCCAATCAGCGGGTCCGGCGGATGCAATGTCCGTCGGGACGCGTCAAACGTTCTCAGAGGCAGGACAGCGGTCTGCCTATGTAAGCAAGGCAGACTGCCATTCTGTGAGAGGGGAAGATGGAGGTCTTATGTTCCTGCTATGCAGGAACACAGATCTCTGTCCTTCCCCAGTGAAAACATCCCCCCGCCCACACACACAGTGACAGTGCATTTTTTTTTATTTTATTTATTAGCACTGATCACTGTATTGGTGTCACTGGTCCCCAAAAAGTGTCACTTGGTGTCCGATTTGTTCGCCGCAATGTCGCAGTACCTCTAAAAAATCACTGATCGCCACCATTACTACTTAAAAAAAAAAAAATCAATAAATCCATCCCATAGTTTGTAGACTTTTGCGCAAACCAATCAATGAACGCTTATTGGGATATTTTTAACCAAAAATATGTAACAGAATACACATTGGCCTAAATTGATGAAGAAATTAGATTTTTTTTTTTTTTTTATTGGATGTTTTATAGCAGAAAGTGCAAAATATTTTTTTTTTTTAATAAAATTAATATTTTTTTTTTTGTTTCTAGTGCAAAAAATAAAACCCGCAGAGGGGATCAAATACCACCAAAATAAATCTCTACTTGTGGGGAAAAAGCAACCTCAATTTTTCTTGGGTACAACGCCGCACGCCCGCGCAATTGTCAGTTAAAGTAACGCAGTGCCGTATCGCAAAAAATGGCCTGGTCATGAAGGGGGGTAAATCTTCCGGGGCTGAAGTGGTTAATGTGTGTATTCTTGGCTTTAAAGGGTGCTCTGCTACAGTAACTTGCAACAATGTAACTCTGTAAAGATTGCCGTAGCTGGAATTCAGCTGTAAGTAACATGGAGTGCGCTGCCACGGAATTCAATCTTCCCTTCCCTTAGGAGCGGTGGAGTTTATTTTCTGTGCGCTAATATATGAAATTTTACCTGGAGCTATGTGCAGCCATCTGGGACAGCCAATTACAGGAGCAGGAGGACGAAATATTCTGGGAAATTCTGCCTGTAAAACAATTCCTGTAGCCAAGGCTGCAAGGAGGACGAAGGAACATTTGGAAAAGTTTTTATCGTATTTTTTTGGTAAATTGGTGGATGGAAGATGCAGAAGAATTATAATCTACATTATATGGACTTATAAAACCCTTAATCAACCCAATGTCTACCAACATGCGTTTATAAACTGTGTGATGTACAAAGGGTCAGAGCAGGCAGGGGTCGCCAAACTTTAAACAAAGGGCCAATTTTATTCTTCAGAATTTAGGAGGGCCGGACTTGTATATACATGTTTGGTGTCAGTGGGAGTAGTGCCCAATCATTGGTATCAGTGGGAAGAATAGTGCCCCATCATTGGTGTCAGTGGGAGGAATAGTGCCCCATCATTGGTATCAGTGGGAGGAATAGTGCCTCATCATTGGTGTCAGTGGGAAGAATAGTGCCCCATCATTGGTATCAGTGTGAGGAATAGTGCCCCATCATTGGTATCAGTGGGAGGAATAGTGCCTCATCATTGGTATCAGTGGGAGGAATAGTGCCCCATCATTGGTGTCAGTGGGAGGAATAGTGCCCCATCATTGGTATCAGTGGGAGGAATAGTGCCCCATCATTGGTATCAGTGGGAGGAATAGTGCCTCATCATTGGTGTCAGTGGGAAGAATAGTGCCCCATCATTGGTATCAGTGTGAGGAATAGTGCCTCGTCATTGGTGTCAGTGGGAAGAATAGTGCCCCATCATTGGTATCAGTGTGAGGAATAGTGCCCCATCATTGGTATCAGTGGGAGGAATAGTGCCCCATCATTGGTATCAGTGGGAGGAATAGTGCCCCATCATTGGTGTTAGTGGGAGGAATAGTGTCCCATCATTGGTATCAGTGGGAAGAGTAGTGCCCCATCATTGGTATCAGTGGGGGGAATAGTGCCCCATCATTGGTATCAGTGGGAGGAATAGTGCCCCATCATTGGTATCGGTGGGAGGAATAGTGCCCCATCATTGGTATCAGTGGGAGGAATAGTGCCCCATCATTGGTGTCAGTGGGAGGAATAGTGCCCCATCATTGGTGTCATTGGGAGGAATAGTGTCCCATTGGTGTCAGTGGCAGGAATAGCGTCCCATCATTGGTGTCAGTGGGGGGAATAGTGCCCCATCATTGCTGTCAGTGGGAGGAATAGTGTCCCATTGTTGTCAGTGGGAGGAATAGTGCCCCATCATTGGTATCAGTGGGAGGAATAGTGCCCCATCATTGGTGTCAGTGGGAGGAATAGTGCCCCATCACTGGTATCAGTGGGAGGAATAGTGCCCCATCATTGGTGTCACTGGGAGGAGTAGTGCCCCATCATTGGTGTCACTGGGAGGAGTAGTGCCCCATCGTCTGTGTCATTAGAAAGAATAGTACCTCATTATTGAAGTCAGTAGGAGAAATGGTGCCCTGCTGTTGGTATCAGTTGGCAGAATAGTGTCTCATATCGGTGAAACGAATTGTGCCCCAAGGACCGGATAAAGGCAAGCGAAGGGCCACATCTGGCCTCAGGGCTGCAGTTTGGAGTCCACTGATGAGCAAGCTCACCCCTGCGGCAGTTGTGAGCTTGCTATTGATTTTTAGTGCCAGCTAAGGGCTTTCAAATAAGCAATCTCAAGCTGCCCGATCACTTTTCTGGGGCTCTGAACATGTGCCCCCTGCCAGTGGCACCTACTGTAGTTCCCGGGCTCTCTGTTCCTCCGGGGACTGAGGGAACAGGAGGCAATTGGGGAATGCCCATCCCCTGATAATCCCTGCCCCATCCCCAACACACACCCTGTGGCTAATGAAACCCAAAAGTAGCAGGTAATAGCCTAGGTTTACATTGGAGCGTTTTGGCATGCGATTAGACATGTCAAATCGCATGCCAAATCGGCGGCAATTGCACCGGGCGAATCGGTGCGGCACCGCACCGTTTCCCAAAAGTAGTTTCTGTACTACTTTTGGCGATTTCAGGGTGCGATTTCCATAGACATCTGTGCAGCAACCCACACAGATGTCTCTGAATTCGCCCCCGAAGTCGGGACTGCCGCACAGGAATGAAATTGTGCGAGTTCAGCTGAACTTGAACAAATTTTCATTCCCGTTGTCAGTGTGAATCCGGGCTTACACCACTTTCGTGTTCATGGCTGCCATTTCTGTAGCTGTGGATGCAGCCAACCAAGCACCATCTGTGCTTGATTAGCTGCAGGAGAGATGTTTAGGGTCTAATAGAACCCTGATGTCTCCATAAAGATGAGCTGTCACTTGCTCAATGCTATTGCACAGTCTGCTTGTTGCCCCCTTGTGATTTAAAAAAAATAATTAAAACGCCCACATACACGCGCCAATTCAAACATAGTGAAGGGCGAGCAGCCCCAATCTGCCGCAATCCAGCTCTTTTCTCCATTTTTCTTTTTTTACTTTTTGAAAGCCTAAACCTGGATCCTTCAAACCCTCCCCAGCCTCCAACAATTCAGCCCAATTCAGGCAGTTGGCTGCTTGGACAATAAGCAGAATTGACATGGAGACCGTGGCGGAACTACCAGGGTCGTAAAGTTCATAATTGCAAACCGGTCCCTGGCTTTCCACCACTGTGTGTGGGTTGGGGGGAACGGAGGGCACGCCTCGCCTCAAGATGGCAAGACATTGGCTTGGTTCACACTGATTGACCCCAAAGTCCAGCAACTTGCAATTTCCTTTGCGACTTTGGTAGATTTGAGTGCCATAGACTGCAATGTTAAATCACAAAAGTCGTAGAAATGTAAAGGGCCCAAGCAGTTAGGGTTTTTGCACCGAGGCCCTGAAGGTTCTAGTTACACTTCACCATGGAGGTCCTACATCATGGCTTTTGGGGTGGTGTGGTGGTAGGTAAGTACAACCTTTCCTATGGGTGAACACCGGTTCCTTTTAACGTTTTTAATCTTTTATCCAGTCAGAATAATCTGATTATTGTGGGTATGGTTGGCGCTGCCCCTATCGGTCACAAACTAGCGTGGTTCATCTTGATGGGAATCTCGTGTCTTCGTTGAAGGATTGTGTTCTGCAAGTTGAGCTCAGAATACTGGAGCTTCTCTCCAAGCCTGAGAGCACAGCATGGCCTCCTGTCTCCACGATTTATAATATTCCAGCTGTTTTCGAATGACTCGTCTGTCCCGGGAGGATATCCAACTAGGGCTGCACATCTGCAGAGCGAGTGACTGGCCCCGCTATGTGCGGGTCACAGTGAGCCAACTCTTAACTCCTGAACAAAAATCTGCAGAATTAAATCCGTTTATAACCCGAAAATGCGGGTGTGCCCAAAACTGATCAATTTCTGAAAGATGCTAAAGCTGTTTCACAACCTATTTATTGATGAGATCCTGTGTGGAGTTCCCGGGTCTGTACATTTGATGTGTCCATTATGAGGGGTTCCCACCATCCCTGTACTGAGTTGCTGGGTCTGTGCATCTGCTGTGTCCATTATGAGGGGTTCCCACCATCCCTGTACGGAGTTCCTGGGTCTGTGCACCTGCTGTGCCCATTATGAGGGGTTTCCACCTTCCCTGTACAGAGTTCCCGGGTCTGTGCACCTGATGTGCCCATTATGAGGGGTTCCCACCATCCCTGTGCTGAGTTCCTGGGTCTGTGCATCTGCTGTGCCCATTATGAGGGGTTCCCACCATCCCCGTACGGAGTTCCCGGGTCTGTGCACCTGCTATGCCCATTATGAGGGGTTTCCACCTTCCCTGTACAGAGTTCCCGGGTCTGTGCACCTGATGTGCCCATTATGAGGGGTTCCCACCATCCCTGTGCTGAGTTCCTGGGTCTGTGCATCTGCTGTGCCCATTATGAGGGGTTCCCACCATCCCCGTACGGAGTTCCCGGGTCTGTGCACCTGCTGTGCCCATTATGAGGGGTTTCCACCTTCCCTGTACAGAGTTCCCGGGTCTGTGCACCTGATGTGCCCATTATGAGGGGTTCCCACCATCCCTGTGCTGAGTTCCCGGGTCTGTGCACCTGATGTGCCCATTATGAGGGGTTCCCACCATCCCTGTACGGAGTTCCCGGGTCTGTGCTCCTGCTGTGCCCATTATGAGGGGTTCCCACCATCCCTGTACGGAGTTCCCGGGTCTGTGCATCTGCTGTGCCCATTATGAGGGGTTCCCACCATCCCTGTACGGAATTCCCGGGTCTGTGCACCTGCTGTGCCCATTATGAGGGGTTCCCACCATCCCTGTACGGCGTTCCCGGGTCCGCACCTGCTGTGCCCATTATGAAGGGTTCCCACCATCCCTGTACGGAGTTCCTGGGTCTGGGCACCTGCTGTGCCCATTATGAGGGGTTCCCGCCATTCCTGTGCTGAGTTCCTGGCTCCGTACACCCGCTGTGCCCATTATGAGAGGGTTCCCACCATCCCTGTACTGGGTTCCCGGGTCTGTGCACCTGCCTTGTTCATTATGAGGGGTTCCGACCATCCTTTTGCGGTGTTCCTGGCTCTGTACACCTGCTGTGCCCATTATGAGGTGTTCCCACAATGCCTGTGCTGAGTTCCCAGGTCTGCACATCTTCTGTGCCCATTGAGGGGTTGCCACCATCCCTGTGTGGAGTTCCCGGGTCTGTGCACCTGCTGTGCCCATTATGAGGGGTTCCCAGCACCCCTGCTGGATTTTTGCTTTTGTCATAAAGCCTACAAGTCACTAAAGCTGTGCATAAAAATTCTAAATTACAGAATTCATGGCTACAATGCTGGAAACTGGTCAGGCTAAGGTTACAATGTTGCAGTCTAATCTCTGGAAGAAAGTAAATGTTTCCTCCTGCATGCAGCAGACTGAGGACATCTCAGTCTAGGCAATGCGTTTTATTTCTTTTTTTTTTTTTAACAGATCTACCTAAAGAATAACGTTTCTGTATATTGTGAAATGTCAGGAAATTAATCATGCAGCCTTGTAAGGTTATGGGAAGTTCCTCAATATTGCTACTAATTATTATTATACAGGATTGATATAGCGCCGACAGTTTGCGCAGCGCTTTACAATATTAGGGCAGACAATACAATTACAATACAATTCAATACAGGAGGAATCAGAGGGCCCTGCTCATTAGAGCTTACAATCTAGGAGGGAGGGTTAAATTATACAAAAGGGCAGTAAACTGCGGGGGATGAGCTGATAAATATTTCAAATAAATACAATTTAAAACTATATTAAACATTAAAAATGTATTCCAGCTACTATACAATGGCTCTTGTTGGAGATTTTATGAAGGGTTCCAACCATCCCTGGGCAATGGCTCTCTTGGCGATTTTATGAGGGGTTCCAACCATCCCTGGGCAATGGTTCTCTTGTTGGCGATTTTTGAGGGTTTCCAACCATCCCTGGGCAATGGCTCTCTTAGCAATTTATGAGGGGTTCCTACCATCCCTGGGCAATGGCTCTCTTGTTGGTAATTTTATGAGGGGTTCAAACCATCCCTGATCAATGGCTCTCTTGTTGGTGATTTATGAGGGGTTCCAACCATCCCTGGGCAATGACTCTTTTGTTGGCGATTTTAGGAGGGGTTACAACCATCCCTGATCAATGGCTCTTGTTGATGATTTATGAGGGGTTCCAGCCATCCCTGGGCAATGGCTCTCTTGTTAGTGATTTTATGAGGGGTGCCAACCATCCCTGATCAATGGCTCTATTGTTGGCAATTTATGAGGGTTTCCAACCATCCCTGGGCAATGGCTCTCTTGTTGGCAATTTTATGAGGGGTTCCAACCATCCCTGACCAATGGCTCTCTTGTTGGCGATATATGAGGGGTTCCAACCATCCCTGATCAATGGCTCTCTTGGCGATTTATGAGGGGTTCCAACCATCCCTGGGCAATGGCCAGGGCTCAAGTCCTGCGGGAACGCATGGTAACAGAGTTCCTGCACTTTTCTGGTTTGACTTGATGGACAATGTGGTAGTAGTAGTGGTGGTGGTGGGGGGGGGGGGGAATCTTGGATGAGTTCCCACACTTTTTTTCCCAGGACTTGACCCCTGGCAATGGCTCTCTTGTTGGCGATTTATGAGGGCTTCCAACCATCCCTCTTTAATGGCTCTTGTTAGGTTCTGGTGGGACGATGCATGTGATCATTTCGTAACAATGGAGACATCGATCTGATGTGGTCACACACTCCATCCGAAAACAGAACGTGGCCACCGAGAAGTTTATTTTTCTTGTGTGTTGGTGAATTTTGCTTTGCTTGTGGTTCTCCTTGAAGTTTGCTGGTTCAATGGCGCTGAGCCTGAGGGCTGTATGCTATTAATGAAGCTGAATAATTGCCATGCGTTGCAGGGTTCACCACTAATCTGTTTCAGCAATGACTTTGTGACCCAGACAAGTTAATTGCTGACATAGAAACATGGACTCCTTCTTCCCAACTGACCCATGAAGAATGCATTGAGTCGCCCTCCTTGCTTGACTAGACCCACGTAGAATTCCTCTGAAACCGCGCAGGCAGCAAGTGACAGGTGCTCCTTGGTCAGGACTTCAATAAGACCTATCAATATAGTTCATTTACCCAACCCTTCCTTTTCTAAGGCGTCTTTCACATCTGGGCGTTCCAGAATCACGCCAAAACGCGGAACACGTTTGCGATGGCGTCACTTCTAATGGCACGCTAATTACCATGCGATTTTTGCTGCAGTTGTAGCGTGATAAATCGCAGCAATTTGTAACACACCACGCTGTCGCTCAAAAGAAGCTCCTTGATGGACAAGCTGTGCGTGTTGCGATTTTGCAGCGTGATTTATCACAGGACGACCGTGGCAAAATCGCATGCCATTAGACGTAACGGCATTGCAAACGTGTCCCACATTTTGCCGCTTTTCTGGAACGCCCAGGTGTGAAAGGCGCCTTAGAAAAGGAAGGGGCCGGTAAATTAACTAATAGGTCTTATTGAAGCCCTGACCAAGGAGCACCTGTCACTTGCGGCCTGCACAGTTTCAGAGGGATTCTACGTGGGTCTAGTCCAGCAAGGAGAGTAATGGCACCCCAATTGCGGTGCGATTTTTGCCGCAGTCGTCGTGTGATAAATCAATTAGTTAAATAATAAGGAACGACATCACAAACGTGTCCTGCGGTTTGCCGCGATTCTGGAATCGCCCACGGTTTCGGGCGCCCAGGTGTGAATGGGAGCCTTATTGAATAGTGTTCAGTCATGGCCGAAGCATGGTAAACTGTTTACTATGATTCTGTTTTTCAATGAACAGGAAGCTGCTCAGCACAGAACACTTCCCCATAAACATGTGCATGACAAACAGTTGTTTTGTTTAGATTTGTTAATCTAGTTATTTTGTTGCGTTCCATTGGTTGATTTGTTCAATTCATATTTGGGATTTGTATTTGGAATTAATTGTCTTTTTTCTAATTTTCTTTGAAGTTACCAATTTTTTTTTTTTTCCCGATTCAAAACGTTCAAATCGATAAATTTAGAATCGATCGAAACTAAAATGTTATATTTTTTGTTTTTCGCTTCAAATGCGGCAAAGTGAACAAACAAAAGAAAAATCTTCATCAAATGGTTACATTGACTCTTTACATCACCTTTGGCTTAGCAAAAACAGAATTCTTTCCAAATGGAACTCTAATGACTTTGATTTCGGAAATATGTTTACAGTTTGAATTTGAATGGCGTTCGATTCAAACGGAGCCATCGTTAGTATTGATTGGGCCCTCCCCGAATCCACTTGTCAACTATTTTTAGGTAGAGTAGGCTCAGGGGGCAGTGTAAGGAACCATCCGGGGTCATTAGCGGACCTATGTGCGGGTGCACGTGTGCATGCGCGTATGCGTTGGCAATGGCGCCAAAGCAGCTAACACCCTGCACTCGGTGCTGCCCGTTCTACAGCGTTCCTGCACCTGTGACCCCCAGCGTTTGTTCTGAGAGACTTCCTGTTCCTGTGACCCCGGCTATCCTTTGGACTTTGTTGCTTATCTGCCTGCCCTGACCTAGGATTGTTTATGACTACTCTTCTGCCTGTGCCCTTTGTACTTCAGCCACCTGCACGTTACCGACCCATGCCTGTACCCAACTACCTGTTTGCCTGATCCCTCTGTACTTCTCTGCCAGCCAGTTGCTGACACGGACCGCACCACAATCTTTCAGCCTGCACGAGCTTCAGTGGACCTCTACCAGCCATCAGAGACTTGTCCAGCCCTCGTGCCCCCCTGTGCTCCTGAGCTCCCTGTCTGCACTACCAGGGGTTCTAGAACCAGGGCTGCCCCCGCATAAGCCAGACTCAACCACCAGGTACGTGACAGGCAGATGCTTTGGGCCCTGCAACAATGACTGGGCCCAGGGAAGCTGCCCCTTTGCCCTGCCTTAAAGACAGCCCTGGGATTGTGACATGTCTCCAGACTATACTGGCCAGCAGTGAAAATTCCCACAGACGGCTAACTTCCAAGTAGCTGAACCCCTACAGGTAGCCCCCCGTGGTGTCATTTTTGGGGCTTCTTTTGGTCTCCATGGGTAGAATCATAGGTGTGCGCCACAAGAGATAATTGTCAGTAGTTAATTTTTATTTTTACAATTTTGTTTTATTATTTTTCACAATATTACATTTTATTATTTTTTTCAATTTTTTTAAGGAGCCCTGCTGGGGGGCTTTGGTGAAATATCAGGGGTCTAAACAGACCCCTGATGTCTCACTTTTGAGACAGAGAAAGTCACTGAGGACAGAGATTCCCCCATCCCTTCCTCGGCAGCCAGGCAGCAGGGGGAATCTGCACAGTACAGGGTGAGTAGGGTGTGCCCAGGCACACCTGCCACCCTATGTACGCATGCCTATGGGTAGAATACATAAAGCGATAGATGGCAAAGTGACAAATTCTGGATCTCTTCAGACTTTCAGGATACTCCAGGGCTGCAGGAACTTCTGATAACCTTACAAGGCTGCATGATTAATTTCCTGACATTTCACAATATACAGAAACGTTATTCATTAGGTAGATCTGTTATATAAAAAAAAAAAAAATGCATTGCCTAGACTGAGATGTCCTCAGTCTGCTGCAGGCAGGAGGAAACATTTACTTTCTTCCAGAGATTAGACTGCAACATTGTAACCTTAGCCTGACCAGTTTCCAGCATTGTACCCATGAATTCTGTAATTTAGAAATTTCATGCCCAGCTTTAGAGACTTGTAGGCTTTATGACAAAAGCAAAAATCCAGCAGGTATGGTGGAACCCCTCATAATGGGCACAGTAGGTGCACAGACCCGGGAACTCAGCACATGGATGGTGGGAACCCCTCATAATGGGCACAGCAGGTGCACAGACCCGGGAACTCAGCACATGGATGGTGGGAACCCCTCATAATGGGCACAGCAGGTGTACAGACCCAGGAACTCAGCACAGGGATGGTGGAAACCCCTCATAATGGGCACAGGTGTACAGACCCGGGAACTCCGTACAGGGATGGTGGGAACACCTCAATGGGCACAATAGGTGTACAGACCCAGGAACTCAGCACAGGGATGGTGGGAACCCCTCATAATGGGCACAGCAGGTGTACAGACCCAGGAACTCAGCACAGGGATGGTGGAAACCCCTCATAATGGGCACAGGTGTACAGACCCGGGAACTCCGTACAGGGATGGTGGGAACACCTCAATGGGCACAATAGGTGTACAGACCCAGGAACTCAGCACAGGGATGGTGGGAACCCCTCATAATGGGCACAGCAGGTGTACAGACCCAGGAACTCAGCACAGGGATGGTGGAAACCCCTCATAATGGGCACAGGTGTACAGACCCGGGAACTCCGTACAGGGATGGTGGGAACACCTCAATGGGCACAATAGGTGTACAGACCCAGGAACTCAGCACAGGGATGGTGGGAACCCCTCATAATGGGCACAGCAGGTGTACAGACCCAGGAACTCAGCACAGGGATGGGGGGAACCCTTCAATGGGCACGGC